>CM050204.1:20956041-21158541 GCA_027475355.1 Coilia nasus | reverse complement strand
ATATCGTATTAATGTTGTCTTGGGTGTTATTCTCGGTGACAGTTTGGTAGGGGATTTTTTTTTTTGTGACATAACGACTTCCCACTCCCCCATTTCCTCAGGACATCCACACTCCATTCTTATCTGCTGTATTGTGTGTGTGTGTTTGTGTTTGTGTGTGTGTGTGTGCGCGCGCGTGCGTGTTTTCGTGTGTCCGTGTGTGTCCCAGACCATCTTTTACACATTCCCCCGCCTGTCTGACCTGGCCGATGACGAGTGGATCCCTCCGTGGAAGTTTGAGAAGATGGCCACATTCTCAGTGGACTTGTCGCTGCCCGTGAGGAACCCCGGGGCAGACCTCGGCCGGATGCAGCCCGCAGACTGGATCCAGCAGGATAGAGGTATGACCAGCAGGTGGCAGCAGAGAGCATCCGGTAGCAGCATGTAGGCATGGTAATGTTTTGCAGCAGTGTTTCTATTGTTTCAGACATGTTTTCTCCTTGAATACAAATCACACTAGTGCCAGTGTTTGGTCTGCGGTGTGAAGTAGAGAAATGTCAGGATGATTGTGAGTTGAACTGGCTGACTGGTGACACCTAAGTTTGAATCAGTAATGCCTCAGTAAAGCCCATTGGTGTAAACGAACACAAACAGGCCAGGTCAGTGCACATATGTGGATGTTGTGCTAGAATCGTGTGTGTGTGTGTGTGTGTGTGTGTGTGTGTGTGTGTGTGTGTGCACACGCATATGTGGATGCTGTGCTGGAATTATTATAGTTTGCTGTGCATCTAAGTAACTTTCTCAAACTTTCTCTGTGGGTGTCTGTGTGTATGTTTGTGTTTGTGGCTGTGTGTGTGTTTGTGTCTGTCGCTGTGCCTGCCTGTGTGTGGCCATGTGTGAGTATATGTTTGTGTGTGTATGTGTGTGTGTCCGTGTGTGTGTGTGTGTGTGTCCGTGTGTGTGTGTGTGTGCGTACCTGCACAGGTGAGCTGGAGCAGGAGGAGCGCTGGGCGGAGGTGCAGAAGAAGATCACGGCGTGGCGGCTGAGCTTCCAGGAGCAGGAGCCGCACCTGGCTGCCCAGCAGAGGGCGCTGCGCCTGGGCAAACTCACTAGCGCCCTCCTGGTGGTCGCCTCTCTCATCGACAAGCCCACCAACCTCGGAGGTACGGCAGGATATTTTCATATATTCATTGGATGTAAAGATTATTGTGTGTCAGTGAGTCTAAGAATGCTTGAAAGTGAAAGTCAGTCCCATTGGTCATTGTAATGACACGGCACATCACGAAATTCAACCTCTGCATTTAACCGGGGTAGACGGGGAGAGGGGGCAGCCATGACCAAGGTGCTCGGGGAGCAGTGTGTGGGGACGGTGCCATACTCAGGGTACTTCAGTGAAACTACTGGCGAACTGGGATTCGAACCTGTGATCCTGCGGTCGCAAGTCTGATACCTTAACCGCACAACCGTACTTCGACAAACCCACCAACCTGGGAGGCACGAGAGGACATTTCTAATATTCAGTATCTCAGTGAGTCTCTGTCCACACCACTGTCGGACATCAAGAAGGGGATTAGTATCTCAGTGAGTCTCTGTCCACACCACTGTCGGACATCAAGAAGGGGATTAGTGTGTCAGTGAGTCTCTGTCCACACCACTGTCGGACATCAAGAAGGGGATTAGTGTGTCAGTGAGTCTCTGTCCACACCACTGTCGGACATCAAGAAGGGGATTAGTGCGTCAGTGAGTCTCTGTCCACACCACTGTCGGACATCAAGAAGGGGATTAGTGTGTCAGTGAGTCTCTGTGCCCCCTCCATCACCCTGACCAGAATACTTAAATGTGAGTTTTTCGTCGTGTTATCCCCCCTCCCCCTGCACTGGCTGCCTCCATGGGGCAGAGTGAATGTTATCATACGTATTTGCAGGTCGCCCGTGGGTCTCTGTGCCTAGCCTGGCGGTACTTCGTCTCACTTCGGTGTAAAGAGCCAGACTACCCTCCATTGGCATACGTTTACTTTCTGGTGGATGGCTACTGTACTTCATGGGAACTCAACCAATTGTAGCTAAATGGCAACCAAAACATTGGGTCGAGGCAAGCCGTAGCCTCAGGGCTCATTCGCTCCGACTTGAGTGTGTACAGCGCGTATCCGTATACAATATGTTTGTATAGGGACAGAATACGTGCAGATCACTCTTGCGATGTGAATAATTTGTTAACATGCATTCTAAACGAATACGGACAGAAAACGGGCACACGCTGAATACGCAGAGTGTTTTGTGTGAATGAGCCCTTAGGAGATTTGCTTAACAGAGCACAATGGCGGTGTTAGCCTGGCTTCTCTCTCCCCACTCTGTGAAGCATAGCGTATCAAAATGTGAGTTTATTCAAAGCAAACATGTAATTCTTTTGTTTTTGTCTCTGCATTACCAGCATCCAAAGGACGGAGTGAACGTCACCATAGGCCGTTAATGTTGTAATGTTAGTGAATCACGCCTGTGCTCATTGTGATTCACCGATATCACAGTTTCAGGGTCATGCCCTTTTCAGTTCTCTCAGGGGAAAACATTAGCAGAGCTCTGGACTAAAAATGTGTGGTTAGATTGAAAAATGTAAATCTAGTGACTTTATTCATGACTCTATTCAGACTGGACCGATTTGGCTCTTTGAGGACTGATTGAGGTAGATTTGAATGCACATTAGGCATGAGTCTGTCAGTCTTATTTGTGTCTGTATCCTAGCAGCCGTCCCACCAGAGCAAGAATGGGTCAGGGGGAGTGTTGTTTCATCTGTCAGGCTGACCAGGAGTGTGTGTGTGTGTGTGTGTGTGTGTGTGACCAGCTTGTCTGTGACCGAGGTGTAGTGCTCTCTCATGAGTCAAGAGTGTGTGTGTGTGTGGGCCGACCAGCTTGTCTGTGACCGAGGTCTAGTGCTCTTTCAAGAGTCAAGAGTGTGTGCTTGTGTGGTGGTCTCTCATGAGTCAAGAGTGTGTGTGTGTGTGTGTGTGTCTGTGTGTGTGTGGGCTGACCAGCTTGTCTGGTGCTCTTTCATGAGTCAAGAGTGTGTGTCTGTGTGTGGGGGGTGGTGGGGGTGGTGCTCTTGCATGAGTCAGGGGCGTCTGGGCGGTTTGGTTGCTACGCTGAGGAGATCTGCCACTTTCACTGGGCAAACACACCTCCAAGCAAAACAAGGAGGGTAAAAAAGCTATACCTTCAATCCCTCCTCTGGCTTAAATAAACACAGGCAGCCATCTGCTGTAAAAGAAGCAGTTTGGGGCCTGCTCAGCCCTATCAGCGTGTTGCCGTGATGTGGGTTGACTGGGGCGCATGTGGTTTATTTAAAAGAGGGCCCATTAGAAAAGCCAATATTGACTCCCCATGCGTGTCCCCAAAAATGAATAGAGGAAAATGAGTTATTGTGCCCAGCGCCGATGCTCGAGCCGTCCACGTGAGGCTGGCTTTGTCCTCTGCCGTGTCCCTCAGAATGGGCCTTGGATGTGCCACTTGGATGCGTCATTGTCACCAGTAATCACCCACCTGTATGTTCACGCTGCCTCCGCTTGGCTTTGTTTATAAACTACACACACACGGTGAAAGGCGCTGCTGTTTGATTCAATTTTCTTAGAAATTGCACAAGAGCAAAATCCACAGAGGATACACAAACGTCCCCGTGGGAGGTGGCAGGAGAGTGTGTGTGTGTGTGTGTGTGTGTGTGTGTGTGTGTGTGTGTGTGTGTGTGTGTGTGTGTGTTTGTGTTTGAATGCGTCAGTGCAAGGCTACTGTGTGTTTCTGTGTGTGCAAGTGCAGGGCTGTCATGGGTGTGTTAATGTAGGTGTGTATTTTAATGTGTGTGTGCAGGGCTGTGCCGCACCTGTGAGATCTTTGGGGCCAGTGTGATGGTTTATGCTTGTGTGTGTGTGTGTGTTAATATGTGTGTGTGTCAATATGTGTGTATGTGTGTGTGCAGGGCTGTGCCACACCTGTGAGATCTTCGGGGCCAGTGTGATGGTTTATGCTTGTGTGTGTGTGTGTTAATGTGTGTGTGTGTGTGTGTGTGCAGGGCTGTGCCACACCTGTAAGATCTTCGGGGCCAGTGTGATGGTTTATGCTTGTGTGTGTGTGTGTGTGTGTGTTAATATGTGTGTGTTAATATGTGTGTGTATGTGTGTGTGCAGGGCTGTGCCACACCTGTAAGATCTTCGGGGCCAGTGTGATGGTTTATGTTAATGTGTGTGTGTGTGTGTGTTAATGTGCGTGTATTAATGTGCGTGTATGTGTGTGCAGGGCTGTGCTAGCCTGGTAAACCAGCCCCTCGTTATTTCATTTTGTACAGAGGGTCTGAAGTGTGGGCTGTGAGAAATTATTTCTTCCTGGAGGTGTGGACTCTGCAAAAGTTTAGAACAAGTGCCTCTGCCTTTACCCAATCACTAACGCGTGGTCGTCACGTTTGCAATTAGCCTACAATTCAAATGTAGCACACAAAGTCAACGTCATGGCTCACGAACACACCCTCTGTTCGCTGATTGGATCGGAGTTGCTCGGTTGCCCGCTTACATGACCCTCAAGAGATTCCGGTCCAGGCCCTCTGTACAAAATAAAATGAAGTACGAGGGGTGGGTTTACCAGGCTAGGGCTGTGGCACACCTGTGAGGGCCAGTGGGATGTTTATGTTAATGTGTGTATGTGTGTATTAATGTGTGTGTGTGTTAATGTGTGTGTGTGTGTGTGTGTTAATGTGTGTGTGCAGGGCTGTGCCACACCTGTGAGATCTTCGCGGCCAGTGGGCTAGTGTATGTTAATGTGTGTGTGTGTGTGTGTGTGTGTGAGTGTGTGTGTGTGTGTGTGTGTGTGTGTGTGTGTGCAGGGCTTTGTCGCACCTGTGAGATCTTCGGGGCCAGTGGGCTAGTGTATGTTAATGTGTGTGTGTGTGTGTGTGTATGTATGTGTGAGTGTGTGTGTGTGTGTGTGTACAGGGCTTTGTCGCACCTGTGAGATCTTCGGGGCCAGTGGGCTAGTGTATGTTAATGTGTGTGTGTGTGTGCAGGGCTTTGCCGTACCTGTGAGATCTTCGGGGCCAGTGGGCTAGTGTATGTTAATGTGTGTGTGTGGGTGTGTGTGTGTGTGTGTGCAGGGCTTTGTCGCACCTGTGAGATCTTCGGGGCCAGTGGGCTAGTGTATGTTAATGTGTGTGTGTGTGTGTGTGTGTGTATGTATGTGTGAGTGTGTGTGTGTGTGTGTGTACAGGGCTTTGTCGCACCTGTGAGATCTTCGGGGCCAGTGGGCTAGTGTATGTTAATGTGTGTGTGTGTGTGTGCAGGGCTTTGTCGCACCTGTGAGATCTTCGGGGGCAGTGGGCTAGTGTATGTTAATGTGTGTGTGTGTGTGCGTGTGTGTGTGCAGGGCTTTGTCGCACCTGTGAGATCTTCGGGGCCAGTGGGCTTGTCCTGGACAGCCTCCGCCACGTCAGCGACAAGCAGTTCCAGGCGCTCAGCGTCTCCTCAGAGCTGTGGCTCCCAATGATGGAGGTAACACACACACACACACACACACACACACATACACACACACACACAAACATACACACACACATACACACACACACACACACACAAACACACACACATACACACACACACAGGGCCGTTGCTAGCCATTTGGGTGCCCTAAGCACAAATGCTTTGTGGTGCCCCGCCACCCAAAATGAACAATACTTCAGAATTTATCAGTGCCATTCACTTTATTTTTTAATCAAACACACAAAACATTAAAGTTAAAATAATAAATAATAAATATAAATAATAAATAAATGCCACCACCATTATTGAACAAAGACTTGTGCAATGACTGCAGACTGAACATTGAATTAAACTTGAATATGAGCTGACCATAGAGCAGGATCATATGGAGGGGGCACACATGTCTCTTGCTGATGGCCTCTCAGTGACAGGACTCGTCACTGTCGCGGTGGTTGTGTGTGGAGTTGCACCTGTACCTGAACTGGACGTTAATGGTTGTTGCTGGTCAGGGCTGGGAACTGTTGCAGAGTATACACTGGTTGACGGTTGATGTCCAGGGCTTGAACTGCTGGTGGATGGTTGATCTAAATTGGTTGAACTGCTGGTGGATGGTTCATCCTCCTCCTCCTGACCTTGAGGTCCTCCTTGCACATATTTAAGCATCGACCCTGCATTGAGAATTAGAAGACAAAATATTCAGGGATTCTACTGAAATACAGTTTTTAACTACAGTACAAACATTAAGTTTAAATTAGGTTTATGTAGGCCTACTACTACTACTACGTGTAAATCACTGGTACATTTCAAAATTCAAAACTCTGTTTTAAATTTATAGAGGTGTCATATGGGACAATATAAAAATTCTGTACATAATTTTATATGAATACGAAGGGGGAACATCTACATAACTGTAAGATTGATTCTTTTCATATTATAGTTTCACCAACAGATGTCACCCTTGGCCTATAAACCTGAAAACAGACGAGAACATAGCATATACAGTCAATAGACGAGAACCATTTACTTGAATAAAAATGCGTCTTTATAGATATCCTGAAATGCAGTATCATGCGAAATAAAGATCAAATCTATCTTCATTTTTGACCATAACAGGCATTGACTATACAGTCAATGATAACAGGTCACGCCTTGAAAATGTTACCAAACAGTTACATTCAAAGTTTCTATAGGGCAGAATCGTTTTTTTACATTGAACTTGACTAACAAAAATGGTTTGTGAATGACTGTAACAGTAATAACAATGACCTAATAACAAAAACTAACAGAGCATTCGTCACGAGACAAAGACGAAAACGAAATGTAAAACGGTAACAAAATGAACACTAGAAAATTAAGCTTAATCAGAAATAACATGGCTAGCTAGCAACTTCAGGAAGGGAAGCGCTAGTCTTATCCGAACGTTAACTGAAAACAGTCACGTGACCATGATGAATTGCTTTCAATAACCCATAATTCATGTTCATATCCACAACGTAAGCTGGCTAGATAGCATCAATCATTTACATCTATAATCATTTGTTAACACAGTCTGAACTGTTAACTGTGTTAACCGATTCACTTGTTATTAACACAGTCTGAACATGGCTAGTAGCCTAGGAGCTAACGTTACAAAGTTTGTTGACGGTAAGTTTATTGCCTGGCTGCTGGCAAGGGCTACAAAATAAACGTTTTTATTATTCTTTTTTTTAACCTTACCTGAGCTTCATCTCGCTTTCTCTTCTTTTTTTCTTTTTTCTGCTTGCGACCCTTGATGCCTAAGGCGATGCCTTAGGCGATGTCTAAACAGGTGTCTGCCAAACTTAAATTGAGACTGAGCCATAATCAAACAGACAACTGGGGGGGGCGGACCAGGAGGAGAATGGAGAGAGGGCCGCAAAGGAGATTCACCTTTTCTGGAGCAAATTGGCCTATGTTGCTTTTGTTATTACTTATAAATATGAACATGTTTTACACATATTTTATATATATATATATCTTACGTAGCTTATTGTAATGATTTTTTCACGAGCCTGATTTTTTTGGTGGTGCCCCCCCAAGCACTTGGTGCCCTACGCACTGTGCTTAATGTGCGTTTGCGGGGCTACGGCACTGCACACACACACACACACACAAGCAGTTCTAGGTGCTCAGTGTCTCCTCAGAGCTGTGGCTCCCCATGATGGAGGTAACACACACACACGCCATAAACACACACACACCACACCATACACACACACACACACACACACACAAGCAGTTCCAGCGTCTCCTCAGAGCAAGAGCATTTTTTAATATGGAGTGAGAGGGAGACAGTGCCCCTCTGAATTTGCCTCCACTGGTTCTCATGCTAAATTATTACCCTCCTGACAGTCTGCGTTGTACACTACAGCCCCAGTAAGCACAGGCACAGTCCCACAGCAGGTGTAAAGGCAATAAAAATGTAGTTTCAGTATATCTTTATGTAATGGCGCGAGGCGAGGCACCTCGTGCACTGGTAACGATGTTGAGTGGATGGTCTGTGGGGGACCGCACCTGACACAGACACAGACACACACACACACACTCACACACACACTCCTTGTGCATTGGTAACATAAATGCTGAGTGGATGGTGGAAGACGTGTGTGAGGCCTCCCCTGAAAGCTGCAGGGACCTAAGACAGGGACTGTGTGTGCGTATATGTGTTTGTGTTTGTGTGTGTGTGTGTGTGTGTGTGTGTATGTGTGTGTGTGTGTCTTCATGTGATGCCTCCCCTGATGGTCCCAGCATGCATCTCTCCATTTCTCTGCTCCTCCCAGGTGAAGCCGTGTGAGCTGTCGAGCTTCCTGCAGGCCAAGAAGGCGGAGGGCTACTGCATCGTGGGCGTGGAGCAGACGGCCAACAGCCAGAGCCTAGAGGAGTACTCCTTCCCACAGAAGACCCTCCTGCTGCTTGGGTAATAATAATAATAACAACAACAACAACAATAATAATAACAATAATAATAACAATAACAATAATAATAACAATAATAATAATAGTAATAATAACAATAATTATAATATAATAAAAGTCTTTAGGAGTACGCTTTCCCACAGAAGACCCTCCTGCTGCTTGGGTAATAATAATAATAATAGTAATAATACTAATAACAATAACAAAAATAACAATACTAATAACAGTAGGCAGCTGTGCAAGTGCTGATGCCCTTGAGCAAGGCATCTAACCCCACACTGCTCCAGGGACTGTAACTGAAACCCTGTAAATATCTGTAAGTCGCTCTGGATAAGAGCGTCAGCTAAGTGTAATGTAATGTAATTTAATAACAATAATAATAATAGTAATAATAACAATAAATATAATAGAAGTCGTCAGGAGTACGCTTTCCCACAAAACATCGTCCTGCTGCTCGGGGAATAATTATCATAATATTTAATAATAATAATAATAATAATAATAATAATAATAATGATATAATAAAAGCCTGCAGGACTTCCCACAAGACGTCTTCCCATAGAAGCCCCTCTGAGTAGTAGTGTAGGAATAGTGTTGTTATTGATAATGTTTTGTTAATTATTATTATTAATGTATTTGTAATGTTTTATTAATAAAGCGCTATTTCATACAAAGGAAGTAGCTTAAAGTGCTAATATGGGCGGACAGACACACAGACAGACAGTCATTGCAATACCTGGTCAATCCCTCCGGGGACCAGGTAATAAAGGACCAGCATTTCTAAATGATCCCAGATGATAAGAAAGGTTCTGCATACTTACATTATCGAAGTTAATGGTAACGGGCCAGCATTTCCATATTACCTCGGATTATAATATCGGGCCAGCATCTCCATAGTATTGTAGATGATGATGACGGGCCAGCGTCTCCAGATTAGCCCAGATGATCATGAGGCGTCTCCTGTTTCCGTGAGGGGAGGGCTGATGCTGTGTGCTGCTGATGCTGTGTGCTGCTGTTGCTAGCGCTGCTGTTGCTAGCGCTTCAGCCACAGAATGGATGTGTAAGCAGTTCATGCTCGTCGAGGCTCACTGCTTTACTGTGCCTGTGCACAGCTCCTAAACACACACACGCACGCGTGCGCGCACACACACACAGCCTGTGCACAGCACCTAAACACACACTATTGCAGCCAAGCACAGAGCCTGTGAGAGAAATCACAGCAGTGAAACAACCTGCCGCATACAGCACTCAAAACACATGTTTAACCACACACACACACACACATTATCTCTTGCTCTCTCTGACACACACAGCTATATGCATGCATTCTCTCTCTTTCTCTGTCTCTCTCTGTGTTCCTCCTTTAGTCCTTTTGTCTCGCACAAATAGGGACTGACACACACACACACACACACACACTCACACAATCTCTCGCTCTCTCTGACACACAGACACAGACCTATATGCATACATTGTCTCTTTTTCTATGTCTTTCTCCTTTACTCCTTTTCTCTCTCTCTCTCTCTCTCTCTCTCTCTCTCTCTCTCTCTCTCTGTCTCTCTCTGTCCCCGTCTCTCTCTCTCTCTGTCTCTCTCTGTCTCCGTCTCTCTCACAGACACACACACACACACCCCACTGGCACACTCCCAGATCACTGTGGGAGCTGACGGGGCTTTTTACTGCCATCAGGCTAATTGAGTGGCACTCCCAGCGGGCCTCCTCCTCACCTCTGCCTCCTGCTTTCCACACACACACACACACACACACTCCTGCTGCAGTGGGAGGACCTGTCCTAGCGTGCCTCTGTTTTAATCTGCCCTCTCCAGGGAGCTCTCGCATACATACATAAGCGCACACACATACATAAGCGCACACACATACATAAGCACACACATACACACACACACACACACACACACACACACACACATATACACACACACACAATACACACACACACAGTCATACACATATATGCACACCCAAACTGTCATGCACTCACACAAATACTGTAACACGCACACACACACCCATCCATCCACATACAGTGACATACACATAAACACACGCATGCACATGTTCACACCAAGTCAAGACAGTCACGCACACACACACACACACACACACACACACACACACACACATTGTAACATACAAAAGCACATACACAAAAAATGTATCGCACAAGTACATCACATAAGTGAAACACACACACATATACACAAACACACATATACACACACACACATTGTAACATACATATGCACATGCAGAAAAAATGTATCGCACAAGTACGTCACATACGAAAAACACAGTAGCACATCACAGTGGCCGGTGCTGGAGAGGGTAAAGCAGCAGGTGAGATGTCACAGTATCTTCAATTTATGGCCTGTTGGAGGACCTTGGTAGAGGACATGCTTTATAGACCTGTCTGAGTCAGGATGACCCTGTCCATGCCTTGGGTGAAGCACAGGCTTTAATGCTCTTGCATACTTCTGCACAAGCAGAATTTAACCAATTTGTTTAACCAAACACACACACACACACACATACCTCTCGTTCTCTCTCTGCGCAAGCGGTTCCAAAGGTGTGTCAAGCCTTATGGAAAGTTTATTGCGGTATCATCCCAGAAACAGTAAAAAAACATTGCAGAGGATTGGGGGCGAATGTAGAACTCGGTTTTGCACAGGCATTGTCCACACACACCAATGTGCAGTTTGGCACCAGACACAGAGTACTGTAAATATGGCTCTGTTATTATTATTATTATTATTATTATTATTATTATTATTATTATTATTATTATTAATAATATTATTATTATTATTATTATTATTAACTCTGTGCATTTGTCATCATGTGCGCATGGCACATGCCATGCATGTCGCAAGTGCATCAAAGACACTTTGGTATACTTCACTGAGCAGAGACAACCCTGGCCGTTCCTTTGGTAAGACAGACTTTATAGACTTCACTGAGCAGAGACAACCCTGGCCGTTCCTTTGCTAGGACAGACTTGATAGACCTCACCGAGCAGAGACGACCCTGGCCGTTCCTTTGGTAGGACAGACTTTATAGACTTCACTGAGCAGAGATGACCCTGGCCGTTCCTTTGGTAGGACAGACTTTATAGACTTCACTGAGCAGAGACAACCCTGGCCGTTCCTTTGGTAGAGGACAGACTTTATAGACTTCACTGAGCAGAGATGAGGCTGACCAGCTCCCCTGAAGCATCTGCTGGTGTGTGGTTACACCTGCCTGATGAATTCTTTTTCTGTTTCAGCACTAAAACCAGAGGATGACTCAGACTTCTCTATTTTTTGCGCATATTTTCTGGGGTAAAACCTTTTTCCCACAGGAACATCCAGACATTTACACACACATTTTGAAACTTTCCTGGGCAGCACTGTGCAGCAAAGCCCTCTTTCTGTCCACACACACACACGTACACACTGTCTCTTACTCCCTCAAGCAGACACACAACTCTCTCACACTTGACTCCCTAGCCTATTCTAAACGTGCATCTCCAGTCGGGCATTTGAGAGAGCTTTGGTTCCCATGCAGGTAGTCAGTACATAAATGGAGTATGTATTTGATTCCTGTCTCTTTGTGTGATTTATTTCCGTTTTATCGCTGTCTTGGGAAATAAGAGGTGATTCATGCTGCGCCTCTCTCTCTCTCGTTCTCTCTTTCTTTCTTTCTCTCTTCCTCTCTGTCCATTGCTTTTCATTTTCCAGTTCATCTTCTGGTATTTACATTGGATAACATCTAGAATGCATTATGCAAATAGGTAAAAACGAAGCATTTATTTGTGTTGCCACTATATTGAGATGTAGTTCTTTAAGGTTGACTATATATTATGCAAGCTTGATGTCTCTCATGAACATGTGCAGTGTACATCTATCCTCTGTAGTTGTATTATTATTTATTTGCATCAGTTGGGCTTCTGTTTGGCCTATTGGGACTGACCTTCCCATATTGGCTGGCTGAAAACGCATTATCCCTAAGATAACATTTATTTCCTCCTTATCTAACAGTAAAAAAGCTAAGGCATCCCAGGTTATACTTGTATAAGGTGATGTTCTGCCTGTGACGATTCTCATTCATCCAGGTCGTGGTACTCAAAAGAGCTAAATTGTATGCAACTGGACTTCTTTTGGGAGCTTGAAGACATTTCACGTCATCCAAAAGGCTTCATCGGAGCAGTTCTCATTCTCTGGGTCCTAATGACTATACTGATAACTGATCATAATGACTCTCACTCCAATGCACACATTGACTTTATTCATTAATTGGTGACCCATGTGACCATTTTGTCACACGAAGAGGGGTTTGGTCTACAGCTCACAGCTCCACCTCCAGTGGTTCAGACATATAGCTCCTGGTTCTCCATTATCAGGCCAGAACTGAAGACGCCTTTCAGAGGAAAGGTGAAACATCTTCAAAGCTCCAAAAAGAGGTCCAGTTGCATACAACTTAGCTATTTCGGCGGGGTGATGTTCCTTTCTTAAAATAGTATCTGTGAAAATTCTCATTTATCCAGGTCATGGTAGTCAAAGGAGCAAAGTTGTAAGCAATTGGACTTCTTCTAGAACCTGAAGACATTTCACCTTTCATCCAAAAGGCTTCTTCAATTCTGGATAAGAAGAACTGAAGAAGCCTTTTGGATGAAAGGTGAAACATCTTCAAGCTCTAAAAGAAGTTCAGTTGCCAACAACTTAGCTCCTTTGACTTCTTAAAGTAATGTTTTCTTTCTCTTAACCTCTCCGCCTCCTCCTACAGGAATGAGAGGGAAGGGATCCCAGCCAACCTGCTGCAGCTTCTGGATGTGTGTGTGGAGATTCCTCAGCAGGGCGTCACACGTTCCCTCAACGTGCACGTCAGCGCCGCCCTGCTGGTGTGGGAGTACACGCGCCAGCACCTGCACTCCAGACACCCAGCTCCAGTGCCCCAGTGAACCTGCCCCTATCCCTCCCCCTGCCCCTGCACCTGTCCCTGTCCCATGGAGCTCCAGTGAACTTGCCCCTGCCCACCCAGCTCCAGTGCCCCAGTGAACGTGCCCCTGCCCCACCCAGCTCCAGTGAACCTGCCCCTGCCCCTGTCTCACGGAACTTCAGTGAACCTGCTCCTACCCCTGCTCCTGCCCCTGCCCGACCTAGCTGCAGTCCCCCAGTGAACTGCCCCATGCCCCATCAAGCTCCAGTGAACCTACACCTGCCCCATCGTGCTGTTGTGCTCCAGTGGGCTTGCCCCTACCCCTGCCCCACTCACATGCCCTTCACAGCCAGTGGAGCTCCAGTGCCCCAGTGAAGCTGCCCCTGTATGGGGCGAATAGGAAATTTGTGCTGCTTGTCCTGCCCCACTATACACACACACGCACACACACACACACCCTTGTAACTGTCACCAGACATCTGCTGTAAAACACCCCTTTATCCCCCTCCAACAAAGGACCTTGACTGTCCGACATATGATTGGATTTGCACCTCTGGCGGGGAATCCAATAGCATGGCGGCCTGCTCGCTACAGTGTCCATGACATTGAAGCAGGGCGGCCGTTTGTTTTGCTGTAATCCTGACAAACAAGGTGATGGCGAGGCCGGCTAGATCCAGTGCATGCAGACTGGATATGATTAGGGCAGGTTTATTTCCCCCGTGACTCTCTCATTTCAGCCTTTCAAATGCCTCTCTCTCTCTCTCTCTCTATCTCTTTCCCTCTCTCCCTCCCTCCCACTCTTCCTCTCTCTCTTTTACTGTCTCTCTCTCCCCTCCCACTCTTCCTCTCTCTCTCTCCCTGTCTCTCTCCCCTCTCTCTCCCTCTCTCTCTTCCTGTCTCTCTCTCACATCCTCTCTCTCCCTCCCACTCTTCCTCTCTCTCTCTCCCCCTCATCCTCTCTTCCTCTTTCACCTCCCCGTCTCTCATCCCCTTTTCTCTCCATTTCTCTCCCTCACCTGCTCGTCCATATGAAGGGGGAGAGATAATGAGGTGAACCCCGTGGCTGGACTGATCCCCAGAATTACATTAGAATATTCCAGCCGGCGCCAGCGCGGGGTTTGGCAAGGGACACCGTGTGACCGAAGAGGAGGACTCTGCTCGATTGTCTTGGCTTTCACTTTGATGTGAACTTTGAACACAATGGGTTATGTTTTTTAAAATGACTGCATTTTGTGTTTTATTTTAAATCAATAAACATATACATAAATTAAATTCCTTTCAAGTTCTTTCCATTATCTGTTCTGTATGTTCATAGTGAGCTGTTAGTACAGACACATTTATACACGTATTTTGCCTTATTAATAATAATAAGTACAGTTTTGGACTTATTAATAATAATAACAATAATCATAATAATAAAAAAAAATTCCATTGCCAAACTTAGTAGTGTACACATTTAACCAGGTGATGTAAACCCTCTTCTCACCACGCCCAGTGATGTGCGCAGGTGTAGCGCAACAGATACTGGGAGAAGATTTGCCACCTAGAGGGTCACGTCGGGGTCGGGGCTATGGAAAACTAAATATACACCAACAGGAACTTTCATTTTGGTCAGAGAGAGGACATTTGGTGAGACATTTTCTCAACAGCGGATAACATATGGATACATTGTGACCAGAAATCGCTGAAATAGCACTGGATAGCGTGGATTTACGTCAAGAATAATTAAAAATTTTAAAACACAACGCAATAGACTTACGCGTTGACACCTACATCTTGCGGACTTTGGACCGCGTAAATGCTGCCGTCTTCAGATGGATCCGCTTGAAAATCTCAATGATCCTCTGATGAGTGAGATGCGACTCATTAGAAATCTGACTGCGTCCCGCCTCAACTTCAGCCCAAGAACCCAACTCATTTTGGAGGTGCTGATGGTTCTGATGTGTGTTGGCGCCGTGACAGGTGAGCTACAGGTGATTGGTGACAACACTGCACCCGCTCCCTAGAGTGTCGCGGGAAGTTTATTTTATGATTTCAGAAATATTGTGCTCAGTCGTCTTCATACTTTTATGCAGATATAGTTCTACATACTCGACATTTCCATTTCATATAGAATGTAGTTAGCTTAGTGAGTGAGCAAAGGTAGTTACTATTTATGTCATTAATTAAAAAGGGTTCTGGATCCGTCTTCCAGTAAGTCATAAATAAATGAAAATAGAGAACAGCTTGTTTTGGAAAACGTTCTCTATGCATTCATCTTTTTTTCTTCTATATACAGGTAACATCCTTGTTATATTAATAGTTGCTGCTACGAAGACATTCCACAGTGTGACTTCGATTTTCATAATTAATTTGGCCATCAGTGACTTCCTGGTAGGCATAGGTGTAATGCCTTTCGTTGCTGTCTCCATCATGAACAACGGCTGGGCGAAATGCACTGTTAAGTACATTACGTTTTTGAAACGAGTGTTGATGTGTTCAGTGTGCAGCCTGACTAATAATCATTTTAAGTGTTAAATAGATTACTGTAATATAATTACTGAAGGGTAATTAATTAATTATTTTAAGTAATTTGATTCATTATCTTGTTTGCTCACAGGACCTGTGTGTGTACGTGGGCTACACGTCCTCTGTGTACTGCACTGCCTCTGTTCTGACCTTGGCAGCCATTGCCCTGGACCGGTACCACTCCATAGTGGACTGCCTGCGGTACAGCTCCCGCTGCACGGCGTGGAGGACCGGTACCGCCGTGCTCTGGATCTGGGTCCAGGCGGCACTGACCAGCTTTCCTCCGCTGCTGGGCTGGGGCACAGTGGACTACGTGGCCCCAATGTTCAGCTGCGCCGTGAAGTGGTCGAGCAGCACCGGCTACACCATCTTCATGGCCACCCTCTCATTCCTGCTGCCCGCCACCGTCATCCTCTTCTGCTACGTCAAGATCGTGCGTGTGGCCCGCAGCCACGCCCGTCGCATACACACCCTGGAGGACCAGCTCAACCGCAACAGGAGGGGCCGGGTGGTGCCCCTACCTAACACCAGCGTGGGTCAGAACCCCCACAATACTGTGGGTCAGAACCCCAACACCAGTATAACTCAGAACCCCAACATCAGTGTGGTCCACAACCCCCATAACAACATAGGCCAGAACCAAAATGCCAGCATGCTCCAGAATCCCAACACCAATGTGGTTCAGAACCCCAGCGCCTGCATTGCCCAGAACCCCCACTCTCCCTCCAGCCTGGTGTATTACCTGAGTGGGGGGTTTCTGGCTGAAGGCCCCATGGCTGGAGGCGGGCCAGGGTCTCCTCTACCTGATTCGCCAGTGACGCTCTCCTGTACTGAGTCCAGTACTCAAGGCTCAGGCTCCATCGTTAGCTGCAGTTCCAGTTCCAGTTCTAGTTCGGCACGACTGCACACTTTCATTGCCCAGCTCCACACCAGCAGCAGCAGCAGCAGTGGTGGCGGCAGCCAGCCCCAGAATCCCACCCACCCTCCCCAGAGCCAATCGCACGGCATTGTGCGCCTCTTCATGGTCATCGCCGCCTTCTTCCTGTGCTGGACCCCGTACATCAGTGTGGCCATGGTGCAGGCCACCGAGAAGGCCCTATCACGGCCCTCCAGCCTGGTCCCGCCCTCCGCCGTCACCTTCTCCTATTGGCTGGTGCTGCTGAACTCCGACATCAACCCGCTGCTCTACGCCCTGCTCAGCAAGCGCTTCCAGGGGGCGCTGCGGAGCCTGCGGCAGAAGATCCAGGCCAGGCTGGGGGCGCTGCTGGGGAGGGGGGGAGCGGAGAGGGCCGAGGGGGAGGGCGAGGGCAGGCGGGAGGGCAGTCGCTGCTCTGAGGTGGCCCCAAGCCATTGCTCCCCACGGGGGAACACCTGTACCAGCCCAGAGGGCACTGTGTACTCCTCGGTGTTCACGCTGAGCTCCTCTCAGGAGAACTGCAGGGAGTGTTCCCACGGTGCCCACAGTGCACCCATACAGCCTGGCCCCTCTGCCTCCTCCTGTCACCTGTGGCATGGAGGCTGCCAGCATGGAGGGCCCAGAGGGCTCAACTGCCTGCAGGTGCCCTCCCAGCCACACGGGGGAGACATACGGCCCTTTCCGGCTGGCACGCAGGAGAGACAGGCCACCTTCTTCTATGGGCAGATCACAGTGAGGGTGGAGCATGACGTTTGTTGACAGTATGGCCTCTATCAGATTGTGTGCCCCATTTCGTTTCACTATTCACCCTGCTTTGATCTCACAGGGAAACATGGGCTTGAGGAAAGATGTAAAAAATAAATTCACAGTGCCGTAGGAAAAGATAACAGGAATTAGGGGAATCCAAATCAAAAGTTACACTCAAAGGAAAGTGGATGTTATTAATGGTTTGGTCAATCGATCATATTGATTACTGATTCTGTTGATTGGTTGAAGGTTGCGCAATTTTGCCAGGAACTGTGGGACGTCTCTCACCTCTTCGCATGTCAAAGAGACCGCTGCTGTACCGTATGATAAAGCAACATTTAAAATAAGCCCCGAAGCCCCTTTCTTACGCTTTTAGAGAATCTGCCCTAAACTGCCCTTTCCAATAAACATTTGCGTCATATTATTAAAATAGGAACTTCCATAGGCTTAAAAAAATAAAAAACCAACCTGTCTATGTTTGTATTGTCTGTCCTGTCACTCTTTCCTGTGGTTTTTTCTTTGACCTTGAAGGGATATCCCATGGGCTCTAGGCCAGATATGGGTAAAATTTAGTTAGCACCAGTGTTGGGGTCGTTACTCAAAAAAAGTAATCCATTACACATTGCTCACTAGTGCTAAAAAATGTAATGCATTACTTTACTTCTTTACTCCTTATGGAAAGTAACTCATTACATTACTTTGCGTTACTCATCAACAGCCTTGAGCAAAACACATAATTTCCTATTGCAATGAGCAAAATGTAAGACAAGTTGTTCTTTCATGCCATTTAATGAAAACAGGCTACACCACAAAATTGGTGAAAATCTACAGAGCGCTGCACAGGGTCATATCAGTATTGCACTGTTGGCAGGCTTATGTCGTAAAAAAAAAAAAACAAGCCAAAAGTCTAAAACAGGCTAACTTGATAACAGCACTCACTAAAAATAAAATGTTTGGTAGGATGAGGAAGTGGGTGTCAGTAGCAGGAAGTAAAATCGTCAGGATGGGGAATTGGCTGTCAGTAGCAGGAAGTAACATTGTCAGGATAAGCAAGTGAGAGTAGCAGGAAGTAAGATTGTCAGGATGAGGAAGTGGGTGTTAACAGCAGGAAGTGAGATTATTAGGATGAGGAAGTAAGTGTCAGGATGAGGAAGTGAGAGTCAGTAGCAGGAAGTGAGTGTCAGTAGCAGGAAGTGAGATTGTCAGGAATTGTTGGTGCCACCTGCGTCATGTATGCGAGCACCTCTAATAATGCAAGGACAAGCAGGAAACACACAAACATCTCAGCTAGTCTCCACACCTTTGCAGTCCTGAACTGTCAATCATATTTAAGCATTATATGTACATTTGCTTCATCATGTCATCAGTTCAGGGATTCATTAACTATGCAACTAGAAGCAGCAGCTTTGCCAAGTTAAAGAATGTTGTCATCCTTTTGTTCATGTTTACGCTAGCCTAGATGTAATCAAGTCAAATCTGAGTGGGAATACATGGTAATACACACACACACACACACGCCCTCCATGTCGAGTCTGTATACATAGGCTCCCTTTCTGCCTGGCTGGTTGAACTCCTCCTTAAACTTCTTGGTGACATCAACCATCAGGTTCATCTTGTCTAGAGGCCACTCCTGGCTAGACTCTGCATCACTGCTACACACACACACACACACACGACCCCTAACACACACATGACCACAAACACACACGGCCACAAACACACACATAACCCGAAAAACACACACACAACCACAAACACACACATGACCCGATATACACTCACATGACCCCAAAAACTGACACATGGTCATTGTTAAATTCAGGGAAATGGCTAAGCCGTCTACAATAACGTTCGGGGGTGGAGATATGCTCATTGTTTTTAATGTGTTGAGAGACATTGCCGAAGTTAAAGTGCAATGGCTTAGGGAAGAGGAGAAGAGAGAAGCAGTGGGGAATTGTGTCGTGTCGTGTTTTGCACCGTGATGTGGGGTCGGTTGCACAGCAGAATCAGAAACCTGCCGCCATACAGCATTGTCGCTAAGAAGGAGATGTTTGCTTTTGATGAGACAAATACAAATCGGTTGTCCGATAAAAGATTTGAAAGACTTCTCATGCAGTATGATCATTGTTTTAGTGGGGAGCACTAACATTGACTTAACAAAGTGGCTTTGCCCTAAATTATACCACGCCAATAAAACGTATTTACCCTGACATCATGGTAAGAGGGCAAGAAAGAACAACCTGCCGTACATCTTGCTCATTGCAATAGGAATTTGTTATGTGTTTTGCTCCGTTGCTGAGTAATGCAAAGTGTATGAATGTAAGGAGTTACTTTCCGTAAGGAGTAAAGAAGTAATGTTATTTAACACTAGTGAGTAATGTGTAATGGATTACTTATTTTGAGTAACAACCCCAACACTGCACATCACATAGTAGAGTAGAAATACTGTACTTTGTCCCGAAGAAAAAAAAGGCAAGACATGATAGTATGATGTGATTAAGAGGGTCTTCATGAGGTTTAGGCTACTTTTGGCTGGATTAAAGATCAACCAATTCATCAATCAGTTAATAAGTGTGCCCTGTTCCCCTCTGTGTGCGCGCATGCGCGCTTGGATTCAGGCACTGAATGTGGGAGAGTGCTGACGTGTTGTCCAGAAGGTTATTAGTTCATGTCTCACATTAGATTATGGTAGAAAGGAGAGCAGTCCTTGTTAAATATAGGCCATAATCTCTAATAGTTGGTTTCTGCCCTGGTTATGATTTTCAAGTTGCTTCCAACTATGCACTTTGCTGCTAGTGTCAAGTAGAAAAATATAATTGTGACTAATAGAAGTAGAAAGAGTATGAACAAAAAGGGAAAAGCCAGAACATGGAATTCAGGAGGGATAGCGCAGTGGTAGTGCTGGATATTCTCCACCCTCAAGGTTGAAAGTTCAATTCCTAGCCTGTTCTATAGGTTAATTTTGCACTTTGTTGCTAGTGTCAGGTAGAACAATAGAATGAAGACTAATTGAATGGGTGAACTCATTGAAAGTGCTGATTTACATGGTTGCAGGTTCCTGTCCCACCATAGCTACAGGACTACGGTTGTGTTCTCTACTGTATGTTTTTCACATTCATATTAGCACCAGCAGAGAGGATATGGATGAATGTGGCTTAAAGCAGAATTGTGGACAGGAGGAGTGCAGGAGGGGTAGTGCAGTGGTACCACTGGAGATCCCCCACCCTCAAGGTTGAAAGTTCAAATCCTAGCCTGTTCAATAGCCCACTTTCTGTCTTTATTTAGTTTACTCTACCCTAACCTAACGTTTGTTTGATCCAGCGTGCAGCTGCTGATATATATTATAAAAAAATACCAACAGTAAGGGCTCATAAGTCAAATATATCTAACAACAAAGTGTCTTCAGCCAGCAGGCAGACCAGTGGTTACCCCGCTCTGCTGAGCTCTCAAAGCTAAGCAGCTGTGGGGCTGGTCGCAGCTTGGATGGGAGACCTCCTAGTTGCTGCAGGGAGGGTGGGTGGTTTGCAGCAGGTAGGGGGCGCTCTTCTCTCTAGCTCAAAAATGAAAAATAAAATAAAATAAAAAAATACACCACTCCCAGCGCTGTAGGAGATGTTGCTGCCATACACTAGGAAATTCATGAATGATCCCTCTGCTGTGGCACTCATTGGAAACTGAGGGAAAGTTTGTTGATGTCATAGAACATACCAACTAAAGTGTTTTAGACTGTGGTAAGGTATTAGTGGTTGGTTGTCTTTTAAAAGTAAGTAAGTAAGTAAGTAAGTAAGTAGGTAGGTAGGTAGCTAGATAGATGTTTCTGTTTGTACTTTGCAGGGAATCTAACAAAAACAACTTTTTCCATTATCGGAACTGTCTAACTCTTCATAAACACTACACTTGTGTTACCTGGCAAATGTTGTAGGACACCAGGAAACTGTCTCTCATTTTCCAACCTGGAGGGTGGGGATCTCCTGTGCTACCACTGCACTGTCCCTCCTGCACTCTGCACTTCTACAGAAGATTTCTCCTCCCCTTTGCTACAATTGTAAATTGGATAAATGTGGGTAAAAGCAGAAGTGTGGAGTGCAGGAGGGATAGTGCAGTGGTACCACTGGAGATCCCCACTCTCAAGGTTGAAAGTTCAAATCCCAGCCTGTTCAATAGCCCACTTTCTGTCTTTAATTAGTTTACTCTACCCTAACCTAACGTTTGTTTGATCCAGCGTGCAGCTGCTGATATATATTATAAAAAAATACCAACAGTAAGGGCTAATAAGTCAAATATATCTAACAACAAAGTGTCTTCAGCCAGCAGGCAGACCAGTGGTTACCCCGCTCTGCTGAGCTCTCAAAGCTAAGCAGCTGTGGGGCTGGTCGATGGGAGACCTCCTAGTTGCTGCAGGTAGGGGGTGCTCTTCTCTCTAGCTCAAAAACAAAAAATACACTACTCCCAGCACAGTGATGGGATCCTGGGCTGGGAGATGTTGCTGCCTTACACATGGGCAGTTAGTCATTCCTCTGATGTGGAATGTGTTGTGTCTTAGAACATTTGTCAGGTTGCATAACGTAAAAACATCAATCAAATGTTGGTGGACTTTGACCACAGTAATTTCTTCACACTACTGTTCAACCTACAAAAATGAAGTCAGTCACCTGACCAGTTCTACTACATTTCAGTTTAGTGGTTATAAATTTAGTTAATTGTAAAAGACAACCGACTACTAATACCTTACCATATTTGCTGGTGTCATAGAACATACGAACTTCAGTGTTTTAGATTGAGAAGTTGTGGTAAAGTATTAGTAGTTGGTTGTCTTTCACAAGTAACTAAATTTATAACCACTAAACTTGAATGTAGTAGAACATTGGTCAGGTGACTGACTTCATTTTTGTCATCAGGTGGTGTCATTTGATTGATGTTTGTTTTTGTTTTTATGTTGTCTGTCTGACTAACAGCCCATGTGTAAGGCAGCAACATCTCCCAGCCCAGGATCCCATCACTGTGCTGGGAGTAGTGTATTTTTTTTTTTTTGAGCTAGAGAGAAGAGCACCCCCTACCTGCTGCACCACCCACCCTGCAGCAACTAGGAGGTCTCCCATCCAAGCTTCGACCAGCCCCACAGCTGCTTAGCTTTGAGAGCTCAGCAGAGCAGGGTAACCACTGGTCTGCCTGCTGGCTGAAGACATCTTGTTGTTAGATATATTTGACTTATGAGTCCTTAGTGTTGGTATTTTTTTATAATGTACATCAGCAGCTGCACGCTGGATCAAACAGTTAGGTTAGGTTAGGTTAGGTTAGGTTACACTACTTAAAGACAGGAAGTGGGCTATTGAACAGGCTGGGATTTGAACTTTCAACCTTGAGGGTGGGGATCTCCAGTGCTACCACTGCACTATCCCTCCTGCACTCCACACTTCTGCTTTTACCCATATTCATCCATATCCTCTCTGCTGGCGCTAATATGAATATGAAAAACACACAGTAGAGAACACAACCTTAGCCCTGTAGCTATGGTGGGACAGTAACCTGCAACCATATAAACCAGCACCAGTGTCACTGCACCACTTTCAATGAGTTCACCCACTCCATTAGTCTTTATTCTATTGTTCTACCTGACACTAGCAACAAAGTGCAAAACCAACCTATTGAACAGGCTGGGATTTGAACTTTCAACCTTGAGGGTGGAGAAGCTCTAGTGCTACCACTGCACTATCCCTCCTACATCCCATTCTCTGGCTTTTCCCCTATTCATTCATACTCTTTCCACTTCTATTAGTCACAATTATATTTTTCTATTTGACACTAGCACCAAAGTGCATAGTTGGAAACAACTTGAAAATCATAATCAGGGCAGAAACCAACTATTAGAGATTATGTCTATATTTAACAAGGACTGCTCTCCTTTCTGCCATAATCTAATGTGAGACGTGAACTAATGACCTTCTTGACAACACATCAGCACTCTCCCACTGGATCACCTCCCCACACTGATGCGAAGCATGAGTTCAGTGCCTGAATCCAAGCGCGCATGTGCGCACACAAAGGGGAACAGGGCACACTGATTAACTGATTGATGAATTGGTTGACCTTTAATCCAGCCAAAAGTAGCCTAAATCTCATAAAGCCTCTCTTAATCACATCATACTATCATGTCTTGCCTTTATGTTCTTCGGGACAAAGTACAGTATTTCTACTCTACTATGTGATGTGCAGTGTTGCCCGTTACTCAAAATAAGTAATCCATTACACATTACTCCCTAGTGTTAAATAACATTACTTTACTTCTTTACTCCTTACGGAAAGTAACTCCTTACATTCATACATTACTTTGCATTACTCAGCAACGGAGCAAAACGCATAACAAATTCCTTTAGTAATGAGCAAGATGTACAGCAGGTCGTTCTTTCTTGCCCTTTAAAGAAAACCGACTACACCAGTTGGTGAAAATCTGAAAATCACTGCACAGGGTCATATCAGTATTGCACTGCTGGCAGGCTTAAGTGGTTAAAAAAAGAAGAAGTCTAAAACAGGTTAACTTGATAACAGCACTCACTAAAAATAGAATGAATGAAATATCATGCAGAGACTGGCATAGCTACAGTATGCCTTAACAAAGAAGACCATTCAAATAAAACGTGTTACTAAATAAAATAACTCTGGACATCTAGCCACATTAGATGATGTTAGGGTAAACATGTTTTATTGGCGTGGTATAGGGAAAAGCCACTTTGTTAAGTCAATGGCAGTGCTGCCCACTAAAACAATGATCATACTGCATGAGAAGTCTTTCAAATCTTGCATCGGGCAACCGATTTGTATTTGTCTCATCAAAAGCAAACATCTCCTTCTTAGCGACAGTGCTGTATGGCGGCAGGTTTCTGATTCTGCTGTGCAACCGGCCCCACATCACGGTGCAAAACTCGATACAATTCCCCACTGCTTCTCTCTTCTCCTCTTCCCTAAGCCATTGCACTTTAACTTCGGCAACGTCGCTCGCAGAGGTCTGGGCGGGCAAAGTGCAACCGGCAACTGTAGACTGTAGACTCTCGTCCAATGGGGAGCCCCCTGAGTCTACAGTCTCTGGCCAACCGCCGGCCGCGATTGTCTACAGCTCTGCCTAGCGACAGCCCCTCGGGCCAATCGGATGGCTGCCCCGCCTGCGGTGGGCGGAAGTGTTCCGGCGAGCGAAGTTATGAACAGCTGATGCGTGGATTTTACCTCAGATACGCGGATAAAACGAATCAAAGTCAGGAACGACTGCTTATTTTCAGACACGGAGAAGTTTTCAAGTGGCCTGTTGACGACAAAGTGGTAACTCGCTAGTTTTGTTTGAACGGCAAGCGTCTGAAGCTATAGATCCGGAACCTACCTCATTCCACGTAAGTTATTTTACAGTTAATTTGATATTATGTCCGCGGATGATGTTTATCGACTGTTTATGTGCGATCGCGGTGTGTAAAATAATGCCAAGCGGTGTTGGCGGTGAGTTTGCTAACTTCATGTTCTCACTTGGTTCAAACGTAGCGTCGTAGGCGACGACATTGTTGTTTTTATTCTTAAGAGGCATATGAAAGTTTACACGGACGTAAATACAAGTGACTGTATAGCCTAACAGTATTTCAATACATGTATTTGTACACTGTATCTATGGGTGTTGACGTCCTGGCGAGTTCAGTAACGTAACTAATATGTTTTCTCTTGTTTTAAAAATAGATACTAGTAGGCTATGATATAGTTTTTATTCTGAAGAGGGAGAACCGGTTTTACAAGTGCCGGTGTAGCCTAATTTAATGGATGTCGATTAGTACTTTTGTTCGCATAAACTGTGGACAGTTGACGCCTCCGATTGGGCCATTGTCTACAGTTCGTGAAGTAACGACTGCTGATTGCTCGAGAGTCTACAGTCTACAGTCTGTGCGTTAGAGATGGCCGATTGGGCCATTGTCTACAGTTCGTGGAGTAACGACTGCTGATTGGTCGAGAGTCTACAGTTTTCCTATTCATAGAGATGTATTGGAGGTGCCTCGGATTGGTCGAGAGTCTACAGTCTGTGCGTTAGAGATGGCCGATTGGGCCATTGTCTACAGTCTACAGTTTATGCCGGTTGTGTAGTAAAGATGGCGGATTGGTCGAGAGTCTACAGTTTAATATAGTAGTATAGTTGTAATAATATAATCCCGGGGCATGAATTGATTTCTATTTACATGGTTTTGTCATAAGTCATTGTTATATAGTAGTATAGTTATAATAATATAATCCTAGGGCATGGAGTGATTTCTATTTACATGGTTTTGTCACAAGTCATTGTTATATAGCAGTATAGTTATAATAATATAATCCTAGGGCATGGAGTGATTTCTATTTACATGGTTTTGTCACAAGTCATTATTATATAGCAGTATAGTTATAATAATATAATCCTAGGGCATGGAGTGATTTCTATTTACATGGTTTTGTCACAAGTCATTATTATATAGCAGTATAGTTATAATAATATAATCCTAGGGCATGGAGTGATTTCTATTTGCATAGTGTTGTTGTATCAAATAAGCTGACAGTTTTTCTCTTCCCAGCAGAGAATGGATACTTTGATGCCCGTGTTGTGCCTTCTGGACACAAGTGTGCCCAAAGACAGGCAGCAGTGTGTGCTTGGGCTAACCAAGGAGGCCAAGGATTACCTGAAGTCTCATACGGGCAAGCGCGAGACGGTGGACAGCAGGCTGAGAGAGCCAAAAAAGGCTTACAAAGAAGGTAGGAAGTGTAGGAATTTGATTTGATCCATAAGTCTGAAAAACTGAAGGACACAATCAGTTCCTTAAGTCTGACCTAAAGACACAAAAGACACCCTCACCCAACAGTACTTATATACTGTATATGTATATTCAAGATCGACACCAGACGAGATTGTTAGAATGGGGGAAGCAGGGTAGCTCAGATGGGACCACCATTGTTAGACAACGATGGGTATTAAATTAGCATGTCTACAGGAAGGAGGTGACCCTAATCCCATTTGCCACCTAGCCACCCCCTGTCACACCTGGGACAAGACCAGATCTCATTATTTTGTCAGCCAACAGAGAAAGTTTATAATTATAATATGTAATCAGTCACTTCATTCACACTTCAAAGACAGAATTACTATTTTGAAGAAGAAGTTTTTTCTTACAGAAGAGTGCAGATATAGTGTGTGCAATCCTGTGCTTACTACTGTCCAGTACTACTGTCTACGCATGGTAACTTAGCTTTTGTTCCCACTTACTTATCCATCTACAGCTGAAAAGAAATGCCAGCTGATCACGCCTACTCCAACTGAGGCACAGGTCCTGGGTCAGCTGGTGTTCACGTTTGGCAAATACACCGGCCAAACGTTCAAGTGGCTGGTTGAGAATGATGTCGGCTACTGCAAATACTAAGTGTGGTACACTAAATTTGATCCACCTGTGCATAGTGGGGTTTTTTTTTGTTGTTGTTGTATTTATTAATACTGTTTGTACTATGTAACATTGTTGATATGTAATTTCAGCATCATTGACCGGTACATGAAGGAGATGAGGCACCCTGAGAAAAAAAAAGCCATAAACGACGAATGGCTGAAAGAGCAGTTTGTCAGGTATGCCCAGCTCTTCCCCCCGGTCTCTTGCCACCTGGAGGTGAACATAGACAGGGCCATGGAGATGTGGCAATGGTACAGCCTGCACAAGACGCTCCATGCTGATCCTCAGGCGGGCAGCGACTCTGAGCGGAAGAGGGCTCTGGAGGCGTACACTTCCGTCAAGCAGTGGCTCATCACGAAGGAGGACGACATCACCTCCAAGTCCCTGAAGAGGTTCAGGAAATACATTCTGGACAAGGAGGTATGTGTGCAGCTGAACGTGTTTATTCAGTAATAATGCAATAACAATTATGTAATCACCACAACTGAAATGACAGTATCCCCACTACCTACCTCAGCAGGATGAAGCCACTCCTTCAGCCGTGTCCGTCTCCAGCAAGGCACCATCGTCAGCAGCAGCGGCAGTAGCAACAACAACTGCCACCGTCAGCAAGGCCCCTCCGTCACCTCCTCCTCATCCTGCCTCTTCCTCCACCAAGGCCCCAGCGTCAGCAGCAGTAGCAACAGCACTCTCCACTGCCACCGAAGCCTCTGCCACCATAAGCAAGGCCCCTCCGTCACCTCCTCCTCGTCCTGCGTCTTCCTCCACCACCAGCAAGGCTCGTCCATCAGCAACCACCACAAAGGCCCCTTCAGCAGAAGCAGCAGCATCCACCACCACACCAAAGGCTCCTTCAGTGCCTCCCACCAAATCAGCTGCCCCAAAACCATCCCCTGCCACTCCAGCACCAGTGCCCATCTCTTCCACAGCACCTTCCTCCTCCTCTTCCTCATCCGCCCGTCCATCAGCCACCGCTGCCAGCTCAGCAGAGTTCAGCTGGGAAGATGACGCTGTCCTTGCAGAAGCTCTGTCTGCCTATGAAACACAAGGTACATTAATTTAACACAACTTGCATTAGTTTAATGGCACATTGCACACAGATGATGCAGGTCACATCCAGTGGGTGGGCTACTAAAATGAAAATTGTCCCATTTGACAGTGGCTCTCTGTAAACAGCAAAACAATTTGATCATGTACACAGTCACAGGAGGCAGTTGGTGGCGAGGATGTGATTTTGTTCGAAGGATGGCACAAATCCTGGGAGGCTAAGAAGACCGGGCTGCCCAAACAAGACATCAAGTGGCTGAAGGAGGATGACGACAGGGGCCTCTTTCAGCAGGCACAGCCCTTTACGGACATGTATGGCAGGAAGAGGTGGAGGAAGGTGCTGCGGGCCGACAAGATGTGGTTCTACCCTCCCGAGATGCCTGGTGTGGTGGAAGGCAGCTCGGTCCCTGCGGCAGACAGCTTCTTCCGGCACTGCGTCTTCTTCTGGAGGCCGGTTGGCGTGTGGCGCTACAGCGTCCGCTGCACCAAGCCCGACTGCCCTGCCAAGGAAGACAAGAAGGCTTTCCTCAGTACACATACCAACTCTGTATAATGTTTTAACATGCCAATTTTCATTTTACACCGAAGTTCTCCTTTAAAGATTTAAGATATCCATCAGCCTATACTGCCCTACAAAGCCAAAAGGCAGCAACATGCATAACATGCACTTGCAAAGCCCATAATCCGACAAAATTTTGTTTATACTGGAAATTGACTTCATAACACCTCCTTTGTTTTCTCAGTTTCTATGTTCACGTACTTACTGCACTTTGCCTTTGCAGGGCAGTATAGTTGGATAAATGGTCTGTGACTGAAAAGAATTTTGTGTTATCGCTACTCTACCTGCACTGTAAAAAGTCCTGCTTAGAGCCAATTTAAACAAATTCAGGCAACATGCTGCACGGACCATTTGACGCTGGTTTCACTTTTTTTAAGCATCATGAACATATGTTAGTTAAACCGACATAAAAAGAAAGTGCACGTCAAACCAACATAAAAAGCTTCATGCAGCACGCTGCCTTAATTTGTTTAAATTGGCTCCAAACAGGACTGTTTACTTTAACCTTAACAATAATAAGTTGATTTGAAGGCCTTTTAGGGTGTAAAATAAAGCCACATGCTTAATGCAGGCCCATTCATAAAATAAATAACCCTAACAAAAAATAAGTATTTTTTTACTTAACAAAATCACTGTGATGAAATTACCACCAGAGGTCGCTAGGCTCTCTGAAAAGCCATGCTACATGCACATCCTCCGTTTACTGCACTGTAAAATATTTTTTATCTATACAACATTCAAGTCCATGTTATGGCACGCTCTTTCTGCTAAGGCAAATCATTGTTTTTAACCCTTATCTTTTTAAAATGTATCAATTCTGTAGACCAGTCTGCGCCATACCAGACCCGAGTGCCCTGCTAGAGAAAACAAGAAAGCTTTTTGTTCCACTGTGGCTATTTAAAAACTGTCAGACATTTGTGGCATCGTGGCATTTCACACAACACTTCAATCTGTAGTATAACCTCTTTTTAAACTGTACCAAATCCTACCATATGAACACAAGCCCACTAGCAAGACAGCACATTAATGCAACAATGGATACTGACTGAAACATTTGTAAAGAATGTAACTTTTTTCGGTTCATGAGTCATGACTCACTTGCTCGGTTGAATCAATTACATCACTAAATGGAACGATTACGCAGCATTATTTGGCGCCATTTGACAGCTCGCTTCTTTCCATCATTTTGTCATATGTTGAGACACAATTAGACGCGTTTAAGAAGGCACGTTCATTATTGTTGGTTGGGCACTAAAGGATTAAAAATGTGACATTGCAAATGCTATTTTAAAGCTTAAAAGTGGGGTAATAAGAAATACGTTTATTAAGAAAATGTACGTGCGTACAGGATTATGGTTGGCTGGCGGGACCTTCAATGTTTACCTTCGGGCAGACCCGGGTCAAATATGACAGTAAAAAAGAATTCCAGAAAACGCTAAAACGTCCATTTACGCTAAAACGCTAAACGCTCCAAAACGCTAACAAGTCTATTTATTGACGTGTGGTACACATCTTATAACTTCACCTTAGGTCTCAGCATTTTTGTCGACTGCAAGTTAACTTTTCCCTTCGTACGTTGTGGTTCAACTTGTGGTCCGTTTTCTGGCAGACGTGCACTATGCTCCACCCGGAAATGCTTCTGGTAGCTGCTAAAAATCTGAATAGGTCCACCAGGACCGGGTAACACAAACCCATATTATTCTTACTGTTTTTTCCGTGTTATAATGATCAACACAAAATATCGGGTACATCCGCATCAAATCGATGATTTCGCACTAGCACTCTTGGGAAGCACTCACTCAATTCACATGACATTTTTGTTGTTGCACACAGAGAGGGGGTGCACCGTTCCTGGAGATACTGCAATACCAGGTCGATGCGTGGAGTGGACGGAGCAAGCCCCTATTCCATCTCCCTGTTCCAAAAATCAATTTAATATATGGTCCCCGGGTAGGGGACGTATCAGATATTAAACTGATAAGAACAGATACTACACTTGATCTTAGCCAAAAGGCCGAGAAGCGATGCCAGTCAAAGGGATGCGCGAGGCACTTTAGTCTTGGACGTAACCTTCATGATTAGGGTATTTAAAGTAATCTACTCAATTTTCTCGGCAAGACGTACCCGAATATTTGCGCGTACTTTATTTATTACCCCTAAAGTTTTTAAATCGTCTACAGCACGTTATATTTCGACTTTAAAAAGCAAATATTATGAGTGAGACGTCATCGAAGACAAACTCACACCCTCACAGCCAATCACACACGAGTGTAAAGAAAAATGAATAGGACTGCAATTTGAGATAAAGTTATCAGCTGATGTCAAAGAATTTAGAACGCCAATAAACACAAATATTAGCTAGAAAAAAACTAATTAGCTATGATTTGAGATTTAGGGCTTATATTGAATCTAAAAATAGAGATATAGCCACCCAGTGGTTAAAAGTGGTATCGCAATGTGAATAAATCGGATAGGTCACTAGACGTGCTTCTACTTAAACCCCATATTATCCTGAAGACATTTGTGCTGGACCATAAAACAACAACAAACAACAATAAAAAGCCTTAAATACAAAGCTTTTGCTGACGACCTTTATAAACTGAGTCAGTGTTGTTTAAAGCACTCCTCTTAGGCCAGGACTGAGCCTATTGTTTACAAGTCTATCAATTCACTATTTAAAAAATCTGTCTGTATAGGTCTACTGCACACCACTCCTTGACCATGCCCTCTATACCTCAACTTTAAAAAATAATATTCATCATTGGTCCCGTACATAATATAGCTTTGTGTGCAATTCTTCCACCCTTCTTTAACCCTTAGAACTCTGAGCGTTTTTTTTTTTTTTTTTGCATATCGGTCTTTGAATACATGTACGAGAGCTTCAGGGAGGTGCACTATTAAGTGTCTTACATCATTTTTCTCAGCAGAACCTAGGGAACATGATAAAATGGAGCTGATTTTATTTTAACCTACTATGTAAACATGACAGAGCAAAAATCATGCAAAAAATGTAAAATTCGATTCAGATTTTTTAAAATAAATAAGTGTAAACAAGGTCAAACATAGAGATTAAAGCTTTTTTATTGGCTAAAACTGTAAACACAATTGTTCTTAAACAAATTCAGTCACAGTTCTTGAAATAAACCTCACAAACAAATTCATATATGTCATATACTGTAGTAGCAATCTGTTACAGGCGTTTTTATAATGGGTCATCAGTAACCCATGAGGTATGATGGCTGTTACACACCCTAACACATAAGTTCAAGGTTATTTACAGATTGAAAAGATAAATAAACACTTATTTGAACAAATCTCACTGCCTGGGGCTTTCAGTGGCCTGAATCGCAGAGCTGGTGGAGCCGTATCCACATCCTTCTCTGTTTTCCACTCCACCGGAGAGAGAGTAGCCCTTCTTGGCCTCTTCAATGGTTGGTGGGCTTTAGAATGGTCACCTTTACAATATAAAAAATACACACTTAGTAATTTCCCATACATCTAAACCAACAAATTGGCTGTGCGCTTTGAACACTGCACAGGGGGCTTCCCAGCAATGTTCATAAGCATAGAGATTATACTACTTTAGGTGTGTAATCAAATACATATTACAAACAAACATATCAAACAGTGCAGTGACAAATGAAACTGTTACATTACATTACATTTAGCAGACACTTTTTTCCAAAGTGACTTACAAAAGAGGACATAATCACCACAATCAGTTCAAGCATTATACATACAACAACAAAGTTGTACTATCTGTATCTGTAGTATCCAAAAACATTTTATTCACAATTTAGCCTTCATTCGGTTCAGTAAAATTAGTGAAAGAGTAGGCTAGCTTTCACATGACATCAGACATCTCAACCTAGAGAAATGACTTCAGACCGCCCACAAAACAATATAACCCCCAACACCAAATAAGTGAGTAACCAAAACAGTTTATCAAAACCTTATTAGGGACACACCATCATCTAGTACGTCTGCAAAACTATTACACGACTGTCACCACTTTTTTTCACTCCGTATGTCTGCCTGTCACGCTTTGAATCTTTCACTTCTACTTTGCAAAAAATGCGACTTGCGGGAGATAATACTATATCTCTTAGGCGGAGGGGATTAGCTTTTCCAATGAGGATGACAATCGGAGGTCACTGTATGTTTACAATAAAGTGAATGTCAAAACATAATTTCGCTATCAAACTTATAAACAACTTACTTTGGTTCAGATGCAGATGCAGCAGCAGCAGAAGAAGTAGGCAGGATGTTCTCTCGTCGTCACTCCCTTCACTGAAACTCGCCTCCGTGTCAAATTCGCCACCGTCAACCTCGATGTCATCCCACATCGACAACACCTCATTCACACTAAACACTTTCAAAGGACGGCTCATATTTTTCTCCTAGTAGTGTAATCTGAAAGAATGAGTGAATACTAATGCCAAGACACTGCACAACACCTGAGAGACTGACTTTGACAACACTATGCTAACTACACCCACTTTACCGCCCGCTTTACTCGAGTCAGAAAACTCACTGATCACAAAACTGTTTCCGGTGGATTGGCCACTTCCTGAGCAATGTAAATGTTGTATCCTGCAGTATATAGATCAGTGATATCCTAGCATGTGAATGAATGGCGTTTGTTTTGTTTCGTGTGTGCCGTTTCATATGATAATAAATGGACATTCGTAGCTTTTCTTTGCCGCGACTATAATGTCACAACACCATTCCGGTCGCGGTATTATTTACGTCTTGTTAAAATAATGATAGTTTTATTTCTACAACACATAACCACACATATATGGTATCAAAATGATGTCTGAAGTGTACCGTGTTGAAACACACAGGAAGGACTTCCTTATAAGGCGTTGCTTTTTTAAAAATTGTGTCAGTGTGCTGTGTGACACAACCGGAACGCCGGCGTGCCGCTCGAGTTCTAAGTATTTTTTATATTTACCGTTTATTTGTTGTAAACAGACAATCCATGTGGAATTATCCAATTTTAGCAAAAAATCGCAGGTCACTGTCTCTGGAAAATCTGTACACCACACCTATGGAGAAATCTTAAATTCAAATTCATACACTACTTTTAAGGGAGCAAGCAGAATATACGTTAAGCTGTTGTAAACCGGTTTCGACCTTCGTCTGGAATATTCTCCAGTCTCCTGGTGTTGTGTCCAGAGCTGACTTATCACACTACGTGACACAGCAAAGCAACAAGCAACCTCCCCCTGAGTGTTTGCAACAGTTGCACTGCTCTGGCCATGTCTGCTGGATCCAGATAGCGCCTGGCAGCATTGGTTACAACCAGAGACCACAGACTCAGCCAAATAACAATCCAAACTGCACACATCCTTTTTTGCCATTAGGGTACAGAATGCAACTGTGAACCAGTGTGGGCAACTTGCCTTTATATAGGGCCTTGCTGGTACAAGGTTTGTGCACACAAGGTTCTACATGATTTGGCTCAAACTCACCAATTGACTCACTGAGATACACTGCTAGTCAAAACTAAAGAAACAGTTCAGGTAAACTTGAATTTCTATGAAAATATTGACAAAATGGGTTTGCGCCCTTAATTGTTTTGAGTAGTGTAGTATTGACACAATTTGAATAGAATATGTCAATATGTCAAATTCAGAAATCCAACCGGACCAGACACCTCTTGTATAATTTCACTTTTAGAAAATTCTGAATGAAAAGCTGTCAAAAGTGGTGGTGTCCTTTCACATATGAGATTTGTAACCATTTTCAAAGAGTATTTACCACAAATTCCTCATTTCTTTTTTCAGTCAAATGTGGACAATAAGGTCATGTCTAAGCATTACATTTGGCTGTTACACTATCAGAGCCTGTTTTTAAATAAGCTTCATTTTCAAAAAGGGCAATCCTCATCTTGTCATTTCACTATGTGGATAGTTTACAGATTTTTTTAAATTTTACTATGTATAGTTTAGTATCTGAGGACCGTCTCTCTAAACTTTGAATGTGTTGCCAGAGAGGGTAGAAAAGTTTTGAAGGCAAGTAATCAGGGATCTTTGGTGTTGCTGAGTGTCTTTATTAAGACTCTGTACGTGTATCTACAGCGCTACATGTGGTGCAACATGGTATTGCAAGAGCCTTGCCAACTTAAGTGTATATTTATATCTACTGGCATCCTTCACAACAGCCTTGTGAGCACACTTTCCATTTCCTGTAAAAACACACTATTCTATAAAGACTTCACTTAAGCAACTTCTAAGAGTCTGGGTGTGATAGTGTTACACAAACTGAGACACAACATACTTTTCATTAACAGCAAAACAGGGGAGAGCGCGAACGCAGTCCCCCACTACCAGAAATTATGCAGTCGAGATTCCCACATTTGGGGAATTCGCAGGGGTCAGCACAACCGGAGTGCAATGGCTGAGCCTCGCCCTGGGTGAACCACCTTCTTGATCATGGTGTCTCCCCTGCCAGGTAAGTATGAGTTGCTGTGGCCGGCCGAGGGGGTTAGACTCCGTTCCATACATTACACAAAGATGGTGGTGTTATTACCATGCTTACACTAACCTCGGTACAAAATAAAACATATCCACGAGCATTTCATGTATGCCAAGTATACCAGTTCCAAATCAAGCCGTGCTTTAAATCAGATGTATAATAGACAAAAATTCTTCCGAGTATACCATGATGCACCACGAGGCGTAACATACGGACGGAAGAAAGCAACCCATGTGATCATCTGAGCTACAATATGATAGGCTACAGGCTACGGTCCAAAGGGCAGACCTATAGACTAGACTCATATCTTCATGTACATATACATAAATACAACAACACACTGCCCTATTCACTACCATCTTATATCAGCATATAATGCACCAGTATGTGTATTACCAACACCAGCACAATCATTTTGTCTTTGGATCACAAAGTCTGGGATCACAACAGGACCAGAGAGCTATCAAGTTAGCACGAGCATAGCCTATTGTTTACATTGCAACATCTAGCAATTGTTTTCAACCATGAGCATAAAAACTCTTGGGGCATTTCTAACGATTATGTAAATACCAACGTCTGAGTTATATAGAGAGTGACTGCAGGCACGTTTTTTGCAAACTTAAGGAGCTTTTGGCCAAATTACTACAACCGGAAATGACGCGTGTTTTGGTGCAGCCCTTAACTTGTCCGACAAACCCCCCGCAGCCAGTTCTATAGTACCAGTATCGAAATATGTACAGCTGATTCTACGGTATCTGTTACCGAAAAAAAATGCTCACTTTTATTTTAAATAAGAAACGAACCTTTGCGAACCTTTGCGTGTGTCTTTAGGCTATATATAACGTGGAAGTTAATACAAAACTTAATTATGGTCGGTTTTCCGTGCCTATTTTTTAAACGGATTTCTACTACCATTTCTATACATTCTACTACCATTTCATTACAAATCACTGATACATTGTAGCAAAACATATTTTTCAGTTCCGACTACTGCTCAACAACTTTCGTTTAACACGTTAACAAAAATACATACATAAATAAAATGAGGCGCAATGCAGACAGGTGCAAAACCCGGCAACACTTGCGCTTTTCTATTTGCACTCTACATTTGGTAGACTATGCTACGTGATCAAACAGTACCTGCTCAAAAAGGTAGGAGCACCTCAACATGTGCCACCACTCCAAACCCACAAACGCGATTTTAAACCAAGTGATTTTAAGTATCCACCCCTAACTGCCAGCGTCTAAAGCACTAATAAGTTGAGAAATACATTCTTACCTTTTCACTGCAGTTCAAAGGTGTTTCTGGAAAACACAGCACATTTAATACCGAGCAAAATGTTCATGGGGGAGAAAATCACTAGCACTAACAAGTCTAAAACTGAAAAGTAGCAAGTATAATTAAAAAAAAAAAAAAGTTACTTGCTAGACAAGAAACTAAGGCAGCATTTAACGTATATCTGGTATTGTGACTTCGAAACTTCAAAATCCAAAATGGAAGATCACGAATGTCACATGCACAGAACACATACACAGGCGATCACGTAAAGGTCATTTTCGATATAATAATTCGGCTACAAAGGGTACACACGGGTGAACAGCGGACTTCTTCCGATAAAACACCATCCCGTTTACAAATTCTGCAGTAATTTTATTAGTTTAAATTGGGTTAGAACCAAAAGCCGTTGAATGCATGTGTGCAATGTGTAGGCCTCACTGAAGACCGTTTAGGTATACTCTTCTCTGTCACACTGACTTCACAAAAACTGTTTGTTATACTTCAGCTAAAACATCTGTAGGGTACCTCGTGACAAGGAACTTCAGATCTTTAATATCTGAATGCAAGCAACTTGACTTGCAAAGATGATGGGTTTAAGTGCCATTTATAAGTCATAGCAACAATTTCTGATAATTTTACATGGCCCTTGTCTTTTCCACATGCCCTTGATAGTTACTTTGCAGAAACAAGACCTCCCTATAGCCGTACAGGGGCGAGGGCGAGCTGTTGCTTGACAGGTCTTATAAAAGTGTATTTATTTTACAGCTTGTACTGGGTGTTGGCTACATCAAACTCCATCTAACTGAGGATGAGGATGAATTTACACACTATTCGGAATGAGAAACACGTTGACAAAGAACTGCTGCGTGCTGACATTTTATTTGTGGCACACAGAGCAGCTAATATTGCGCTGAAGAGCTAACTAGCTAACCGTCTTTCCCCCAAACCTCTTTCGAAAGTGGCCTCATTTGACAAAGGTAATACGATAAATAAACTGTTTGAATTAAATATAAATAAGTAAAACACTTACCTATTGAACCGAGATATTCCCAGTGTCACTTGGTAGAAACAAATAAGTGCCAAGAAAGTTCGAGAAACTTCCCACCAAAAATAACAACATGGCGCACGCACATGCTAGTGAATAGATATCAGGACTAGTCTTCAAGTCTTACTGACAAGCAAACATTCACACAGGGACTCCAATCTCTCCGGCCAAAACCAACAACCAAACAAGCAGCAAAACGCCGTCCTCTGAACACACCTTGTTAGCAACTTTCTCAAAGAAGCGACGGTAGAGAAACTGCGGCCAATCAGAAAGCCACTCCTTCAAGGGTGGCCGCCAAGAATCTCCAACATGCCAATAATGACACATTTCGGCGATGTCCACGTATGTCAAAGCAAAGATTTTGGATTTGGAAGAAGAGGGACAAACTGCATGTCTAAAAAGATCTGGTTGTATTAAAATGTGAAAATATAGGCTACGACATGGTATTGTGCAAATGACAATTCCCATAGGTTACATGTTCACATTACATCCAAGTATACTGTATGAGATGTTTAAGATCCCCAGGAAAATCCACCTCAAAACAGAAAGGTTGGCAGATGAGGGTCTGGAACATAGACTGAATGGTCTGGAAGCACCCTGCACATTGAGCATGGACATGTGATCGATTCTGCATTTCTGAGGACCAATGTGAAAGTCAGTCAGTGTCATTAGCTGTGTTGAATTAAGAGGTGGTAAATGCTGACCTGGGCCCACTTCGCATACAGATGTCCTGCATTGCATCACCAGAACGGTGATGGGGGGAAAAAAAAAATTTTCAGTCCCCCCTCCCCCAATTTACTTTTATGTCAACATGCAATTTCCACTCCAACATTTAAATAGTCCTGTTGTTTTTAAAACACAAGTTTTGTGTAGCCAATACTGTCTGGCTTTTCCATTTCCTCTATTGTGATATTTAGGCAAGGTCTCTAAGTCATCACAGCCTATCAGAGTGTGTACATGCAGCCCTAAGTTTGAGCCATAGTCAGTGGGACAGAGGTGTGAGACTTGTTAATGCATGTGAATGCTAAGCACTTAAAAATGCCATTATAGAAACAAAGCAACCACCCTCAGCACCAGTGAATATTTTTCAGTGTCCCTGATGTAAAGGTATCCTTGGTGGTAGACTGGGCTGCTTTTGTAGCAGATTACAGTAAAGTTGACACCCATGTTTTTCTTTATGATTGCCCCAAACAGCTGAACATACATCTGGTGATGAAATGTATAAAATATTAGTCTTATGATATGGTGTGTGTGTTTGTGTTTTAGCTTTTTAGAAAGAAAACAGTCCTGCCCCCTCCCAATCCTCTTAACTCTTTGCAATAACAATATCGAAATGGCTTAGAGCCCATATGGCAATTTAAAAAGGTAGGTTTTCAGTGCACTTTTAAAATGTAAAACAGAGTCCAGTGTGTGAATGTATGAGGTAAGGGAATTAGAATAAGTGAAACTGAATTAGTGAAAGTCATATTTTTGCATCTCGGTCAAAGTAATGTTTACCACTAATCTTAGGTATGATAACATAAAAGGTGTTAGGAGCGTTTGACCAGCAGATGGCAGAGCTAGATTGCCTTCTCCCATACTCTAGTTGTTGCCAGTTAAACCATGTTAACAGCCCAAGGTAATCGATGAATATGTCTCCCAGAAACAAGCCTTATTCATCAAAAATAAATAAATAAACAAACTTAAACATTTGCCACATGCTTAGGAAAATGACAGGAATGCACTTTTTTATAAGGTAAATTCTTACAGAACCAGGAAATGCATATCCTGCACATGTCATTTTCGTTATGCAACCACTCCAATGATCTTTCATCAAAACTGCTGTGACTACTAAGAAGTGGGGAGGTTTTTACCACTGAGCAGGGATGTTTGACATTTGAGGACTCCTTCCCAAAATGCCTTTGGAATAAATACACAGTGCTGTTCTGTTTCTTTCTACTGGATCACAGTGACGTTTCATTATGAAATTTGGCATGTTCATGTGAAGCATGTTCATGGTTTGGAATGTGCTCTGTTCATGTCAAACAAGAAATGTGCTTTATGTACCATTATGGCCTTGTGTGGTGTGCAATGTGCATAATATAACATAATACACAATAGTATGTACTGTAATAATTATAGTTGAAATCAGATGATGAGAGAGTACATAGTCATTACTTTCAATGAACTACCATGTACCTAACCCCTAGAAAGTACCAGAGTTGTGGTACAGAGGCACTGAAGGCTCTGGCATCCATACAGAAGCTACAATCCAGTACCACATTGTGTTCCAATATGACATATCTAATTCAGTACCACATATCTAATTCAGTACCACACATTTAATCCAGTACCACATATTTACTCCAGTACCACATATCTAATCCAGTACCACATATCTAATTCAGTACCACATATTTAATCCTGTATCACATATCTAATCCAGTACCACATATTTAATCCTGTACATATCTGTTCCAGCCATTTCATAAAATAGCACAACTCTAGCCAAGTAGAGGAGTTCATGAAGTTGCCTGTATTCAGTTCACGGGCAGAATCAGGTGATTTGGAACATGGGGTACAGAGTTGGAACATTGGGAACAGGTTTTGAGATCAGAGGGTTGCAGGTTCGACTCCCATTCCGGTGGGCAGAATGGGTGTGGGGGAAGAAACAACCAGTGCTCTCCTGCACCCTCATCCATGGCTGAAATGCCCTTGAGCAAGGCATCTAACCCTTCATTGCTCCAGGGACTGTAAGCTTCTGATTCTAGGTTGCCCATCACTGCTGACATGTATGGAGGGTTCTAGGTCTGTGTGTGTCTTTTGTCTGTCTGTGGCCTTTGTAGTTAAGCAGCAGACTTTTGACATGGGTCCTTTGCTGATGCAGAGGCAAGTGGAGCTGAATGAGGAATGATGTGCTCAGAACGTCTGGTGCAGGTGATGGGTCAGGCAGGAGAGTTTTGAATGAGTTGGAGCTGATGGGGGGTTTGATGGGTAAACCAGTAAGAAGAGAATCAGTGCAGGATATAAGAGGTGGTGCGACCCCGTAGCCCTCTTCAGGCTGCACCTTGCACCAATGCATGTGGGAGTTAGGGCTCATTTCCACCAAACACTCTGCGTGTACAGTGCGTGCCTGTTTTCTGTCCGTATTCGTTTAGAATGCACTTTAACAGATTAGACCATTTCCACCGCACGCGTGATCTGAGTGTATTCTGTCCCTATACAAACCTATTGTACACGGATACGCGCTGTACACGCTCAAGTCGGTGGAAATGAGGCCTTAGGCTTGACTGAGGCTGTGGAAGGTTGTGGGTATATAAGGGACCCTCCTCTGTCACCGGTTGAGCACTTTTTTCTTTGTCTGCAGGCACCTATTCACTTTCTCTCATTGAGCCACAGCTGTGACCTAGTGGTTAGAGAGTTGGTTTTGAGATCAAAGGGTTGCAGGTTCGACTCCCATTCCAGTGGGCAGGATGGGTGTGGGGGAAGAAACAACCAGTGCTCTCCTGCACCCTCATCCATGGCTGAAATGCCCTTGAGCAAGGCATCTAATCCTTTGTTGCTCCAGGGACTGTAACTGAAACCCTGTACTTCAATAACTGTTAGTCACTATGGATATTAGCGTCAGTTAAGTGTACTGTAATAAACCAGCATGTGTTTCATTTTCTACTCTCTCTACCTCTCTCCCTCCCTTCTACTGACATAGTGATACGTGTTGCATTACTTTTCTGTAGACTTACTATGACATAAAACTGATTACCATACTACATTACCTTTCCAAGTATCATCATTGTGTGAAATAGGCAAGAGATATTCCGACCAGACATGCAGCATATGTGGAGAATGTTTTGATAATGTTGATAATTACTTTTTAAGAATCTGTGCAAATATTGCCGTATTTTGACTGCGAATTTACTGACCAAATTACAGGCGAGAATCCGGGGATATTCTGATCAGATATTTTTATTACACACAACATGATCCTTATTTCCTTTCCTCCTATGTATCTATCTGTCTGTGAAAATCATCTTGTTAGTTTTTACATGATACAGAAACACAATAAACTAAAAAATTGACAAAGGCACTGGTAGAGGTCATAAGAAATAACTCAGGGCTCAGTCTATCTGGGGGTATTCACTTTTAGTATTTTTTAATGCATGCATGGCAAGAGCATTTTATTTGGAACTCAACTAAATGTGGTTTAATGAGTCAATAATTATTAGTGAAAGATGATCAGGCATGAATGTTGCAAATCAGTCAGCGTTCTAAATATTTCAGACCTCCAACCCATAAAAGAGCCCAGCCTTCAGTGTGGTGATGAGTGGCCAGCGCAGAGTGAGAAGGGACCCCAGGGATTCATTTTAAGAACACAGACACACACACACACACACACACATACACACACACACACACACACACACACACACACACTTACTGAATGCATGCACCTGAATTGTGTTTGTGCATCTGCACTCACACACCTTTCTATAGATCCACATTCTGCCTCCATTGATTCTGCAAACAAAAATCATCCATAGAAAATAATGATAATGTGATATGTGGTGCTCATATCACACACACACACACACACACACACACAATTACTGAATGTATGCACCTGAATTGTGTTTGTGCATTTGCACTCACATATACACCTTTCTATAGATCCACACATTCAGTGATTCTGCAAACAGACATCCATAGAAAATGATGATAATGTGATGTGTCATGCTCACACCGCACATACACACACATAAACACACACACACACACACACAAACACACGCACACACACATGCACACAAACACACGTTATCTTTTTCAGCTCGCTAATGAGGACAAAGGAACTGTGAATTTCACAGGAAGCGGAATTCACATCAAACCTTTGCAACTCCACAGCTCATGGCCTACAAACAAAGTGAAAAAAACAGTTTGCAGGAAAACTCAGTCAGTGATGTTTTCACCTCTCTTTAGCATCCTCCTCTTTCTGAAGCTGTGTTGTGAGCTATTTCTCACCTAATGAAGGTAAATTATACATATCTACAATGCCCTTTGCTAGTTTAGATTATGACAAAAGCAATCCATGCTCCTTTAAAAAGTTTTTTTCCTCTCTCCTCTCTCTCTCTCTTTGCAATTATCACATTGCCTCTGTGATCAGAATAGCTTACCGACAAGGAAGTGTCTTTCCTCATTTTGATCAGAAGGAATGTGGCAGTATTTCAACACTTGCCTTCGAAAAATTAATTCACCCCAACGCAGGACACAGCAGACAGACAGACAGACAGACATTCACTGTGATTGTATATCCTGAGAATTTCAGCATATGTTAACTTTAACATTGTTAAGGCAATACATACATGCACTGTGTTGGGTTTTTAGGGGGTTTCAGTTGTGTAGATATGTCAGTTCTACCTCATACTGGAAATGTTTTTTGTCTCTGTCAGTTTTCTCTTCCATCACCTGAGGCAAGCTAAACTACTGCCACAAGAGTAGAAAATTAGTAACTCGCAAGATGTGGAGATCTGTGCAGCAAATAAGCCGTAATTATACGTTGAAAGCCTGTACCGTTTTGTTTCACCACAGTGAATGGCCTCTTGATTGCGGTAATGAAAAGGTTGTGGGCTGTGGATTATGGTCCTGTGGAGAGACAGATATTGCCTGCAGGGCGTATAACATACAGGATGAAGTGGAGCTGAGAGACCAAGATATAACAGAAAGAGCACTGAAATATTAAAGTGTTACATATGCCATACGGTTTAGTAGCCTATTCATAATTGCTCTAGAGATAACCTGAGCATCCATAAGTGGTGTCTTTCTGTTGACTATTAATTTTGCCTTATTGTAAGGGCATTACATCAATGTTTTTATAAAATCCCATAGGCTATGGGGTAAATCTTACCATATATTTAGGAGGCATTGTCTTATTCCTGTGATTGGCATTAACCCAAGCGTAGAATATAACACGTAATTATTATGAAAGGCAATACTGAAGGCAAAGCAGATCTTCAGTGCCTGTATCTGAGGTATTTAAAGAAGGCTCACCAGAAAGATTAAGACCTCAGTAAATGGTTGCCATTTTATTGTGACATTACTGTACATACATCTACAACTGTTGCATCTGTTACATCTCACTCACTGTCTCTTTCTACTTTCCTTGAGAGAGAGAGAGAGAGAGAGAGATGGGATGGGAAATGGGAGAAGCGGGAGGTTGCAAAACGGCACGTTCACGCAAAACTCCACATTTACTTTAGGCTTGACGGCAACCTTGGTCTCTGATTTGCTTTGTATAAACGGCTAACTCCTTGGGACTGCCACACATACATTTGAACCTTTTGCTTTCCGTATCCAGTCATTTCTGAACCGAGAGATATATTTGCCGGTAAGAGACTTATGTAGGACTGAGCGCACAAGTGAAAGCGAATAAAACAATGTTTCAGATTGCTCTGAAAATAGCCAGACTCGGCGCACTTGGGCAGTGAAAAGGAATGTTCTCCGTGGCGTCTCACACAGAAGTGATTATCGAGTCGGAGTAAAAGTGGGAAAGCAAATCTATACTGTCTCATTTGACAGTCGAACTGTTCTTTGAACAACGCTCAGGCTGCTTAAGATATGAAAATGTCACCGCCGGATCGAAGGAAAAATATGCGCGCCCTGGCGTTAGAGATTGGAATACGAGTTTTACTCTTTGGGGTTTTTGTGTAAGTACCTGTACATATGCTATTCGCTTTTTATCTGAGACTGGCTCTGTTTCGTTTTAAGATGCATCGTTGCATGTTTCTGTTCCGAAAATCAAAGCTTCGTGATTCATGAAACCACAAGCTGACTCTACTTTGGTTTTCTCTTGCTCTCCATGCCGTTTCATGATTCTGTATGTTCTGTTAGGTCGATGTTTTCTGTTTGGATATTTTGGTTGAAATGCAGTTTAAGCTTACAGAATGACGCGCCCACAGGAATGTTTGGGTCGGATTCGTGGTGACTGGTTTCATTATTGCAGGAGTCTGGGCTCTTCAAGAAAAGACCGTATGTGGATGTTTTCGATGTGTGGTGCTGAAAGAACAGCATCCACATTCTGCTGTTGGCGAGGTCCTACTAAGTGATCTCTCACACCCTGTTAATCTCTCGCTGTCGCTTAACTCAAACAGGTTGCATCAACAAGTTCATTCATAAATTCCAAATAGTGGACAGCGCTATGTTAAGCTGCTGGTCGTAAATAAAAATAACCGCGTGATATGAGTGTAGTTCCTGTGGTATTTTACGATTTGGTGCCGTATTGTGACCTATTACACGGGTACAGTATGTGTATGTACATGGCTTTCTGGATATTATATTAACATCTCCGATATGAGCTTTCTTTTTGCGCGGTGGGATTCAGACAGAAGGGCACTATCATTGTCTTAGTTTTTTGTGGCTACAACAAGTTGCCTGCGTGTAACCGACAACCAAATTGCGCCAACATCCATCTCCATCATGGTTGCTGTTATTAATGCCTGATCTAGCTACTGATGTTTTTTGCAAGTTATGTACGGAAAGAATCTATTGCCTACTCATTTAAATAGTGCTATTACCTATATTTAGGCATCCCTTGAAAAAACAGTGGCGGGAAATCACTCATAAGAATGCTGGTGCTATGCCCTGTTAAATTTGAAAAGCTGAGGTAGACCAAACCTTGTGATCATTTTATGTTAAAACAATCTGTCCCTGAGGACTCACCGGAGCCACTGTCCCCATAGTTCTGCCTGCACATTGCCATGTAATGCCTATTTAAAACATGTTAATAAAGGCAAACGTACTGTATATTAACAAGGAATGTACCCCAGAACAGGACTCCTGCCACCTAGTAGGCTAATTGCTGAATGAATGGTGTCTCTTGCAAAGTACAAGATTCAACTGTCAGACCTGTTATGACCACTAAGAGTGAAGTCCATCTTGGCAACAGCACAATGACCCTCATCTACCTGCTGATCTACCTGCTTTAAGTAATGCATAGTGTATAGGATTTATAATCGGTCATTTATGTCCAGATTATTACCTTTTCCAAATTAATGCTTTATTTTGTATCTCCCTCGTGGATGTATTTCTGTATTTCCATGTTGAGAGAATAACTAAATAAACTTTCTGAGTGTCTCTCTCTCTCTCTCTCTCTCTCTCTCTCTCTCTCTCTCTCTCTCTCTCTCTCTCTCTCTATATATATATATATATATATATATATATATATATATATATATATATATATATATATATATATATATATTTAACCCGTGCCCCTTTGGCTGCAAGTCTGACTACTTAACCGCTAGCCCATGACTAGTGGGTGCGGTGCCTATTTAAGCTACAACCTAGTACATTCTAAATCCCCTGGTTCTACCTGTGCACTTAATACAGGTGACTTTTGTAATTGGCTCCTCTGTCTGGCTAAAGAGTTGTGCTGATAAGAATCAGCTGGTGTGGTAAATGGCTGAAAGAAATACTTGATACTTGAGGATTGTAGCTTCTGAAGCAAAGTTGTCCATCACCTGCTTCTCTGAATTTATGCTGAGGGTCCTGATGGGCCCAGATGAAATTGAAATCCTAAAACTGCTGAAAACACTTTATCGGTGGGGCACACTATAATTCGCAGAAGGTCAGGAGATGAACTCTGGATCTGCAGCTTTAGCAGTACTTTAAAAAGACGAGAGGTCTTATTCCTCTTATCTTATATCTCATTCCAATTAGATCTATATCTCCCTTGCTGCGAGTCAAAGGCTAGATGTCAAGGGAGCTGGCTGTAATTAGTACATGGCAACACCACACAACAGTTCAATAAGCTCCATTCATTGCAGTGCTCTGCCCGGTCCCCAAGAGGAAATTGCTGCATTCAGTCGTTTAATTTGAGGCCAGGGCACAGTGGTCACCTTCTGGTCAAGGTGAGAAGAATCCCAATCAATCCACTTTGCCGTCTGATTACAAAATGTTTTGGTGTGGGTGAATGCCCAGTAACCTGCTTCCCTCAGCTCAGCTAAGTTGAGCTTAGTTCAGCTCGTCGTCCCTCTGCTGGGTTTCTTACTTAATGTAGTGAGACACAGTAAATGTGAGAATAGCAGAGTTGAGAAAAAGCAGTGTTTGCAGTAGAGGATGCTGTGCTCCATTCTTTCCTAATGTTACAGGAATAGAACATTAGTAAACCTCCCTCCTGACACCTGAAAAGGATACGCTAATGCCTGGCTTTTACCTCACCAGGTAAAGCAACTGACTTCCAAACCGGAGTTGCTATGAGGTTGTGGGTTTGAGCCTGGGGCCTAGTGGGCAATATCTCCAGCATCCCCATACTTTCCTTCTCCCGCTTGAGGCCCTCAGTCATCACACATATTTTGGAATCTTTTTTTGAAGCATGCAGTGAAAAGTGAAAGTGATTCCCATTTGTCACTGTGAACACACAGCACACCACAGCACAAAACGAAATTCACCCTCTGCATTTAACCTATCACATGTGTCAGCAGGGGGCAGCCCTGATAACGGCACCCAGGGAGCAGTGTGTGGGAACGGTGCCATGCTTAGGGCACTTCAATCACAGGGGAGGATTAGGGAAGAGTGCTGGTCAGTCACTACGCCCAGTGACCTGTCGGTGTGGGGAATTTAACTTGTGCCCCTTTGGCTGCAAGTCTGACTCCTTAACCGCTAGCCCATGACTAGTGGGTGTGGGAAGTGGGTGCAGTTATTCTTTTAATGTAGGGAGTAAATGTATCTGGTCGTTCCAGACTAAATGCCACAGCGTGGGTTTAGAAAATGCAGTGTTTGCAGTGGAGGAAGCTGTGCCCAGCTCATCCTAATGGAATGCCAACTGTGTCACTACAGTGATTTAAATGTCACAGGTGACGTGCATTCGCACACTCAGGGAGAATGTGGGCTCATTCTGGATACTTTTGTCAGCTGATGATTTCTCAACTGAACTTCAAAAGCGGAAGTGACATTTGCACATTTTGGTATATTAAAGCAGCACTATGCAACTTTTTGAGTTAATTAATTATCTTCATAAGTCGGTAGATGCTTAAAATGTGATGACCAGGTGACCAGCTGGACAGAATACCACGCTTGCAATATCTGGATGTCTGTCCCGACACCCTCAGACTCACAAAGTAGAGAATATTGCGACTTTACTTACCTCGGTGGACATGACTACTTTCATATTTGCCGGTTACTTTGATCAGCTGAGTTGAAAACACATGCACAGGGGAAGGGGAAGGGAAAACAGTCTAAGTGTCTAAGTCAGGGGTGTCCAAACTTTTTGCCAGGGGGGGGCAGATTTGGCGAGGTGAACATGTGTGAGGGCCAACCATTATAATGACACGATAATAACACAATGATGATGATAACAATAATAATAATAATAATAATAATAATAATAATAATATGCAAATGAACTATTTAATGAATACTTTATTGCAATGGCATAGTTTTTATGTCTTCACATGTATTTTTACCAAAATTACTGTGCATTTTATATTTGAAGACCAGTAATAAAATCAGTTATCTTATTCAGAAGTACACACCACTGAGGGTTTTGATCACAATCACACAAACACACACAAATCACTGTGTTTTTAGAATTTATTTAGGCTACCCCAGAAAACAAATAACTTGCCTGCACTAATATGATGGGTGGTACTGAGATTTAGATTGCAGCAAAAAGGCCAGGTCTGGCTCAAAGACAGTGGTTTTGATGCGCAAGATGCCACTTGGTCTTGTCCTCACACGGTTCTTGTTAAAGTTCATAAGTGAGAATGTCTTTCCGCACAGGTATGTCGAGTCAAATAAGCTCATGATTTTTTTTTTTTTTACCAAATGTTCGAATCTCTTGGAACCTGCCATTATCCAGCGGGCAGTAAAAGTTGTCAAGAGCTGCGCTGCTCCATCTGCAGGTGTTTTGGAGCGAAGCTCTTTGCTCACGTTCACGTTCACCATCCTCTCCTCTCAAAAAATCAGTAATTGAGCGATGTCTGTTGCGTCCGTGCTTTGTCGCAGGCTAACGGAAAAAATCAAACCCGACACCCTTTGTCTCTGTCTCTTAATATCGGACGAAATGTCCTCAGTTCTCCGTGCCACAGTGTTACGAGACAGGCAAACGTTGGCAAAGTCTTGCTTCTTCTCAGGATAAATGTTCTCAACCATTTTCATCACTCAGTCTTTAACAAATTTACCATCAGTAAAAGGTTTGCAGTGCCTTGCAATCAACGTTGCCACCTCGTAGCTCGCTTTTGTGGCATTTTCATTTGACTCACGAGTTCTTGTGAAAAACGCAACATCACACGACATAATAGCAAGATATTTTCATTGCGAAATAAAAGCGCGAGTAATGCCTACCAAAGGGCAAACTAGTAAGTGTGCTGTGGTCAAAAAACAAGAATACTGTTACAATGTCGATATACTTTGGCCTATTAACACCTCCCCCAGACCTGTTCTGTGCGTGGCCAAGCAGTTTATGCGCGATTTAGCGTAACAAAAGAATCGCCGGCATTCCTTGTGGGTAGTTATGGCTCTGTAGCAAGAAAGGCTATTAACACCTGTTTTCTGAGAGATGCCGCGGGCCGGTGGAAAGGAGGGCCGGACTTTGGACATGTCTGGTCTAAGTGGACAATCTAACTGTCCATTTACTTGGAGACACATAGGGGGAACTTCATTGAGAAAAAGCACTCAAAGTTGCATAGTATCTCTTTAATGACAAGGTGGTGTTAAAATCATTGGAATGTGATGGGATATTATTTAAGTATTTGTAGTTCTCAGCATTCAAGAGCACAAATTGTCAAGACCATGTTATGGTTCCATTCAGGCTTGAGTTTAGGCTATCTCCCAGTACATTTCAGCCTGCAAAGTGATCTCAGTCTTTTTTCTGTACAGAGGATACATTAAAAAGAAATGTTTTAACCAGTCCATAAAGTTGAGAGTTCCTACAAGGTTTCCCCATTTTGAAATACAAGAATGCTAGGCATTTATAGCCCTTGAGTTAGAGTCATAACAGTGTGGAAAACAACATATTGATCAGTCAGTTATCCATAATTGCCCTTTCAAAACACCCTGTAGTCTGTTCGTTTAATGTCATTTCATGTCATTCTGTCAGTGTTAATGAGCATTAAATTGTAAAAAAAAAGAGACAAAACTACATTCTGTCTGTTTTTCTGTGGTTAAAGATGTGTCAGAATGTGGATATGGCGTATGACACCGACACAGTGTTGGAGTCAGTTTCAGGTGTGCTAAATAAAGAACAAAGAGTACTTAATTTTACAGCAGTGGTAACACTCAATGGTTAAAAACATTGAGGCCTGTAAGGAAGGTAGAGCCAAACTATTCACTGTCATGACCCCCTAACCTCAAATGCTTTTGTCACACAAGATTCAGTAGAAACACAGATATTGCAATTGGAACATGAAAAAACAGGAAATACATTGTGCAGTGTACAGTGTACATTTTTATGTGTAATATTTAGGTAAAGTATATGTAGATAACACTAAAATCTTTTTTTTTTCTTTTAGAAAATCGATTCCACCAAAACTGTTTTAAAACCTCAGGAGAAGTAGCCCTGGAATTATAGATACTGATGTGTATGCAATCACATACTGCGTTCATAATTTGCTATGTGTTGGGGGCTTAATCCATCAACTGATCAGAGCATCACTAATGAAAGACCATTAATTACAATGTAGTGTGCAGTGCTGTCAAACCTCTGAGGTTCCTAGAGAAACTCTCAGGGATCATCGTGTCAAGTCTAGCTGCAGGCACTACATGTGGCAGTGTGGGGGGGGGGGGGGGGCACAGGCTGGAACAGCTTTATTAAAGAGTACTTGCACCCTAAAATGGCTGATATGTGGAAAAACACACAATTGTTGATGTTAATGTCAACAACAAAAATAGCTTATATAGCTAAAAACATCTTGTGGCATTTTGGAGTTTAAAAACAGCTTTGTTCTCCCTCTACAGCTTTATATGTGCCATATGCGACATATGATTAGGACTCTGCACTGAGAGTACTCAGACGTGTCACAGGGCATGCCAGAATTAGGGAATATCAACCTCTAATCAGAGGTGGGCAGGCCTACTTCCCCAACTCACCAACTGAAGTGTACTACACGGAAGTTCCTCAGCCTCTGGCAGGGTTTCAACAACATAACTGAAAGTCTGTATAGAATACATTAGAGGACCCTATGTGGTCAACGTAAGGAGGTGTCTAGATTACAGGAGTTGAGACAGTTGAGACACCACCAGCTAAAGCTGCATGTGCTCTTTCAGAAATCTATCGTTCAAGTTCATTTTTTTAACCGATATGATGTACATTTACAGCACAACAAAGCAAGGTGGGGCTTAGGAAGCTCACTTTCAGAGCATTACATAGGGGTGAATGGGATCAAAAGGTAGACAAATGCAAGTGAAATCCAGTAAAAAAAACCTCCTCTTTTATTAAAGCTTCCAGCTACCCCACCCTTTTTCAAAAATGTGAAGTGGGTGTATTTAAGACTGCAGTTACTCTTTAAGATTCTTCAAGACTACATGCGCACAATTCAATCTAAATGTAAATGCTTGGCTGACATTTAAAAACAAGCAGAAACAAACCAATGAAACTGAAAAAAAGGAGCAATGTAATAAATGGTGTGAGCGGTTTTGTTGGCACTCTTAGATGAATGATAATGAGGTTATGGGCCATTCTTCACCATTTTATACATCATGTTGTGTAAAAATGCTATTGCATTTGTAAATTAATTGCTAATTGAGTCTAATAGGCTGTACAGCCTTTTAACAGAGCTCTGTAAGAAGCATCCATTTCTAAATATTTTCCAACCTACAACTCCACAGTGCTTCTTCAGGATGGAAAAGAGTTTTCCTGTCAAGCTGATGGGCAAAAACCCTTTGACTTACGAATCGCTTTCTCTTTTACTCTGCAGTGTTTTGAATTCTTACCTAACCTGTGACTTTTTGATCAATCTTAATCTGCAAAATGTGTCAATGAACTGCCACAGGAGTACTATAAGCCTGGCCACCCACGTACCTCAGCATCGCTCTTGTAGATTGAAAAGTAATCTTTACCTGACAAGTCCTCACCTCCCCTCCTACACTGACCCCTCGCTCCTGTCATGGGGTGGAGCAGGGCTAGGAAATGATGAGAGATGAACAGAGAGGGAAAAATGAGGGGAGGGAACCATTGTGTTTGGTCATGCCAGAACTGACACATTTATTCCAGGAATCGGAAGGAGGGATAAAAAAAGCAGCCTGGATGAAAAGGTCCGCTGGGATTTTTATGATTGGCCATCTCAGTGGGCCACAGACTCACACAATCAAGATGTCAGAAATTCCACCAGAACAGGTCCAGAGATGGAGAAAAATAGAAAGATCAGGTATGGAAGTCAACCACTGACCCATTTGGCATAGAAAAATCTCGGTAGCCCAGGACTGGGAACCAAAAAAAAAATCTATCGGGCAAGTGCCCTGGACGTGCTGCCTCGGCAGTACTGATACTGGCAGTTAGCTATGACAGGAGCTCAGCCAAATGCATTTCATGTAATAAAATCTGATACTTAATGGCTTTTTATCTGCTGTGAAGTCACTGGCTGCACTGGAATGAATCAACTAGGACTGTTCTATCAAAGCAGGTATGGAGGAAGTCATTAGAAAGATGACAGAATTAATAAACATTTTTATATATTAAACAAGCTCAGTACTTTTATATGCATGTTTGTTTTGGTATGTCTCCAGCTCGGTCTCATTAATTATTTTTATCGTATTTTAATAATAAAAAAGACAGATTTGAAAGGAGAGAGTGCCTTAATGGTTAATGTGATGAGGGAACAAGGTCTCTTGAGTTTTTTTTTTTTCCTTTTTTAGCAGGGTGCTCTTTGTCTTGCTGACTTGCTGATATTGTAGCCTTTTGTGTTCCACTTCTGGAAAACTCCATTTGAAAATGAGGCCACCAACAGAGCCATCAAGAGCATATTTTCCCTCCTGCTACCAAAAAAAATTTTTTTCCGTCACATCTTGGGCTGCTCCAAGGTAATATGGCCTCATTTGGTATCACTGACTCCACTCTATTGGCGATACTGTGAAATTTGACTTCTGAGAGTTTCTGGCATCCTCTGATCCAAATGAGTAACATCCTGTGCCAAAGAAGACCCTTATTACACCTGAACCTCGATCGAAATATTATCTTCCAGTACTCAACTGTATATTACCTTTTCTAATCTTTTTATTTTTCTTCGTTCTTTTATCTTTTCATTTATAAAGCACTTATGACTGTGTATGAACAGTTGCTTGGTTTGTCTAGAATGCCCTGAAATGAATTAATCTGGACAGCCATTCACATTATTGTCATGCAGAGATTTGACCTGAACTGGCAAATCTTCATCCACATTCCTCATGAACAAAAGACATCTCCGCTCAGGCTCACTTTACATCAGTAAACAAACACGAGTCTGCGGATGGTGGAGTATGCAAGTCAGGCACATCCTCACAGTCTGACATCATGTGAGCATGCTGGTGAACACATGAACATTGTGAATAATTTATACGTGGAGCAGAGCTGTGATCAAAGCCAGCAGGTGACCTTGAACGTGGTGGGGTCTGCTTGCCAGCTTTACAGGTTCTAATCAATATTTTGATCTCTCTGACATGACTGGCATGGACGGACAAAAGCTCTATCTGTTATTCCAGCTTGTTCGTCATGACACTTATCAGTGAAAGAGATGCACAGTGGCGCTCTGCCCATTATTTTGAAACGCTCCGCATCCAAGGTTGCCCTGACACCGTGTAGCCTCAGGGCGTGGCGTCTGTCAAGGGCAGCTGCCTCCATATGCCAACTGTTTTGCACAAATGACAATTGTCGGCTGGCATTTGGGCGCACATAATTTTTTTTTATTTGCACTGCAGTCTCTCCCTCATTGGGCTTTTGTGCCCACCGCCTCGTGACGATGAGGCTAAGCTGGCGCTGGCTTTAAATGGCACAGCACACGCCTTTCCTGAGCTTCTGAGCTGTGTAAGAGAGAGACGCAAAGGGCATGACAGCATGCCTGCTGGTGATTTCTGACTGCACACCGCCTTCCTTCCCCGCCAAACCCACCACCCCCCAACCCCACCCTTACCCCCCAACCCCCCACACCCAAACTACCACAACAACATTTCAATTTTAAATGACACGTCAAAAGCAGTGTGCAGAGACATAAAAGTTATAAACATGCACATAACCCCATTCATAAACACACACAGACATTCCACAGAAAGGGAGCAGGCGGGCAAATCCTTCTGTGGCCAATTAGAGTGGAGTTTGCAGGGGAAGGGAGTGTGTGTGAGGAGCAGGGAGTGTGTGTGAGGAACAGGGAGTGTGTGTGAGGAGCAGGGAGTGTGTGTGAGGAACAGGGAGTGTGTGTGAGGAGCAGGATTCTGAGGCCCAGGGCACAGGAGCAGGAGGACAGGAGGATCACACACGTCAAGGCGACATGGCCCCTCTCACAGCTGCTCACTCACCACTCTCTCACTTACTCTTCCCAATTTCTTTATTTTTCATCTTATTAGCACGCCCACATCTCCTGATGGCTTGGCACACTGGCACGTACATTGGTGTACTAAGCTATTGTATTGCCATAGCAAAATGTAGCCGGACCTTTTGAAGTATATTTTTATGTCTTTATTTTAAACAAAAACATTCGAGATGAAGACAGGAAATGAGTGGGAGAGGAAGAGAGAGAGAGATGGGGTGGGATTTAATCACAGGCAGGCCAGATTTGAACCTAAGTCCCCATGGGCACTTGCCTGTTTATGGTATGGGCACTGAAATTGCTGCACCACAGCACCCAGAGCCAAAGCCTTTTATTCCTCGTGTCATGCCATGCCTGTAAGGCAGAGATGTCAGAACGAGTAACAACATCACTAGAAGTTCTCAACCCTACTGGCTTTGATATTAAACATTCTCTTTTTAAACAGAGCAAAGGGTATCAAAGGTGTGAATCTTATAAAAGAGAGAAAAAAAAACGAATTAGCCCTGGGGTACTCTGCACATATGGGTTAAAAGAGGCTTGAAAATAAGTGGAAAAATTCAGTCCCGCTCTGCTGCAGTTTAAAAAGCATACATTAAAATTTAAATGGTGTGTTTTTGTAATTCTTGTGAAAGTAATTGATGTATTAATTGGTGCTTTAAATGTATAAAGTCAAACTTCTTGTTTCATTTCTCACTCACTAGTTTGTTTACTGTAGCTCTGCACTCAGCTTTTCGAAAAAAAAATTAACTTAATGATGATGGGATTCAACAGCACATATTGTTAATTAATGCAGCGATCACATAGCGGGCAGTGCTACAGGTTCATATTTCCTTTTGATGGCCATTTCTTAATTACTTTAGCAGATGTAATTAAATGTGAGTGTTAGACAGACACATTCCCATCTGCTATCGACTTACTTGCATATTTATAATGAAAATTACTCACATGCCTTTATGCATTAATTTGAATGCCATACTCACATTAACTATTAAATGTGGGGTGGCAACATGATTACAATTTTTCTCCTGCAGTCTTAATAACAGGTAGCCCGGCAGCAAACAGGGAGTGTGTCTGTGAGCAATGACGTCTACTTTGTGTGCTACATTTGAATTGTAGGCTCTGTTCCAAACGGAAGGCAGCTGCCTCGATGACTCCCTCCCTTAATAGAGAGGTGCGTAATTAGATATGACTACGGGGTAAAGGCAACTTCTATAAATACTGGTTTCGAACGGGATTTTAAGAGAGCAAAAGTTGGGGTATGACGTTAGCACGTAGCAAGAACGTGAAGCTAGCTGACGTAAGCTAGTTGGCCAACGTTAGTCAGTTGACTGACTGACAGTACATAAATCCTACAATACGCTGTTAATAGTTAAAGTGGTTGGATATTTAGATGGTACATTGTTGATTTCTCATCTAAATTATAAAAATACAAGCGATGCAGTGCCAAACAAATAAGATGTTGATACCAACAGCAACCGTAAGATTCATGTCGGCCGCCATCTTTATTTACTTTTCACAGCTGTTTGAAAGTTAGTGCACAGAATTCTGGGTAATAGGGAGCTTGAAGGAATCATCGAAGCTGCCTTCAAAACTGCCTGTCGCGCGGACAATTTGAAGGCAACTGCTGCGACAGGAAATAAGAACTTTAACCGTTTGGAACAGCACTCGATGACTCGCTGCCGCGTTAGGCAACTACTTAGGCAGCGAATTTAACCGTTTGGAACAGGCTCGGAGTGTGTAGGCAGGCTTATAGCTAGGCTAACTGTATGCGTCACGGCCAAGGGGGTAGGAATATATCCGGAAGTTGAAGCACCCATGGGGAAATCTCAACCCGGAAAGGACCCAATAGCATGTAGCATTCCGTTGACTTCCATTCATTTTAGCGTCACTTTGAAATCAAACAACTTTACATGAGAAGCCATCCGTACCTTGATATTGGCATTGTTGTAAACCGGAGAGGACACAGCAAAACATATTTGCTTCGATCGGAAATCTGTCATGTTATTGCCTTGTAAGAAACGTTTATCTGAAATTATGCTAAAAATGACGCCATAAATCATGCGACGGCTAGTGAGTTTCTGTCGCACAGGAGAAAATTTACCGTACTGGTTGGATAACAAGCTGTAGCCACAGTCATGCCCGTTTACTTTTCTATTCATGTTGGGGAAACATTTACATCACTATTTTCCGAAAAATAAGCTTAGAACTTGGTATAGCAGAATCGCTAACTTTATGGATTTTACTACTCGATGCAAGTGAATTGAGAAAGATGGCTAAGCTAAGCTACACGCTATAGCTTGTAGTTTACATGCTAACTAGCTAGCTCCCTTGACATGCTGGCTTGCAACACTGCCTGGAACCAAAGTTAGTTGACGAAGAATCAAGTCCCCACGTACAATATTAGCCTCCCATTCCACTAAGTGATTGCAGCTATAACGGTAGAAGAATACTTATTAAGAAAATTATCGTACGCTGTATGATTTGTAATTGAGCATCTACCACTCAATTTATAGTATTTGGGTTCGCTGGCCGACGTGACCGTACGTCACCCCGCGCTTGCGCAGTTGCCTGGTGACCAATTAAAAATCTCAAAATCGTGCTTCAACGGCTCCCATTGAAAACGACGCCATCACACGGTCCATTCTCTTCTACTGTCTATGGTCACAGCCAGGCGTTGTGAGTGAGTAAAGGCAGATCCAATCGTTTTGAACTTCAGCAGAGTCTACATCTCCAGAAAGAAACTGTTCGCTGATTGGTTAGGCCCAATTCTGCCTGAGACAGCCATGTCAATGCCTCCATAAAAAATAAGATTAGATCAGGTTTTGTAGAAGAGAAAAGAAAGTCTGGATGTTGCAAAGCTGTGTGATGTTCATGCTTGTATTCTGATGTTGCAAACTCCAGGCTGAAGGCCCACTTTCATTTTAATAGGGAAGGTACTGCTGGTGTCAGTTCTGTGGCAAGTGTGCCATTAATCATGCCCGTTCTGAATTATGATGTGGATGGGAGTTGGGGGTTGGGGGGGGATGAAGCGTGCCTCTGGAACCCCTCCAAAGAGCCTTCAGATCAGTGCCACTGGATGTGCTGGTGGGTGACAGGTCTTTCCAAGGGAGCCAGAGCAGCTAGCTCCATGGCAGTGCTACGCTAATTTATTAACGCCTTCCCTCCCTTCCTCTTAGCACCTTCCACTCTCACTCGTTCACTTCTCTCTCTCAGTCTTCCCCTTCCCCCTAATGCAAAAACACATCGCCGTCTTTTTTCATCTGCATCCCACTGCTATCTGCTTCTTCTCGCTTTCATTTCATATGACCGTCGTTCTTCCTTTTCCCCTTCAATTTTTTCCTCTCTTTCTCTCACAGTGGTTGTGGCACTGGGTGTGGCGCTGTCTGTTTCTACGGCCTCTTCAGTAGGAGAGCAGAATAGAGACGGATGCTTCTGCGGATGTCAGAAAGAGATTTGTGTGTGTGTGTATGTGTGTGTCAGTGAGCAAGAGGGAGAGAGAGAGAAAGAGTGCGTTGTGTGTGTGTGTGTGAGAGAGAGAGAGAGTGTGTGTGCCGGCATTCATCAGACAGAGACCACTGCTGAAGAGAACACACACTCTCTCTCTCTCTCTCTCTCTCTTTCTTTCTCTCTCCCTCTGTGCTCTGTTAGGCATTGTTTCATTCTTTAACTTTGAACTCTCTCTCTCCAGCTAGAAGCATACAGTGACATATGGGACCAGGGATGGGACCCTGTTATCTATTCTGTTCTGGTTTCCATTTTATGGTGAAATTAGAATTCAGTTAAATTAGAAATGTTCCTGTTATAGTGAATATAACATTCAATAAAACGTTTTATAAGATCATGTTTAAGTTACAAGGCCATCAGAATCATAGCTTTTGCCATATAATGACACTTGTGGTTTATTGAGGAGAACCTCATTGGTCTTTTCATTTCATTTTATACTTTTCTCTTTCAGTATAATTACTTTTTGCTCCCGCACTGTGAATTAAAAATAGACACTTTATGTGGTCTAGTTTTGTATTCTACAGTAAGACACAGGAAGTCTGCACACTTTTAGTTTTAGCTCCACAATAAAATAATTATTATTATTTTAATTATTTAATAAAAGTCAACTTTGTGGTTAACTTTGTGGAGTGTGCAGACCTTCTTTATCCTGCTGTCTGATACATTTGTCTGTCATCTGAGTTCACTTATCTGTATCTGTGCACCTTTTGTCTTTTACAACTACAGTAGTAGTTCTGTAGTTTTTACATTACAAAACTCACACAACAGATGGGAACAAAACTGAGTAGCTGTACTAGACTTCAACAGAAGAATATAATGAATGTGTTTTGAATCAGTTTCTAGACTAATGCTGAATGAACGGTTGGTGGTTTGATGGGAGAGCTGACTTGGGGTTTAACAAAATATCATTAATGTGTAATAACTTTAATTGCCGTTATTACACACGCGGACAGCACTTTTAAATTTGGCACAGGCCTGGTAGAAATGTCTTACTCTCTGCGGGATACCCGATCCGAGACCATTTGCGTAACCACTTATCTCAGGTGGAGGAGCTACTGAACCAATCCACACTGAATATCTTGGAGTGCCGAGGCAGTAAGAAAATTCATGATGTGATGTGATATGACTGTCCAACATGCATAAATTACTAAGGACGAGGTCAGCCTGGGAAGGGATCTGCCAGTGGAAAACCACACACTCACATGCATAATTACCCTTTTCACTGTGCTAAAGACACTCTCTGGCTTAGCAACAGGGTCAGTGATCAAGGGCAAAAGAAACATGCAAGTAAGGAAAACACGAAAAAAAAACCCTGCACGGTCCAGTTATTTCCAGAGGCTTGCAAACCTAGCCTTGTAAACCAGCCCCTCATTTCATTTTGTACAGAGGGTCTGGCAGTGCTTTCATTGACATTGACATTGGGCAGAATTTTGCCTAGCCAGTCCGTGAACACAGAGTGTTCGTGAGCGATGACGTTGACGAATCGTAGTGCGTAGGCAGGTTTATTGCATACATGACGACCAGACATTAGCAACTGGGTGAAGACAGAGCCAGTTGTTTTAAACTTCAGCAGAATCCACACCTCCAGGAAGAAATCGATTCTCAATACAGCACCCTCTGTACAAAATGAAATGAAGTACGAGGGGCTGGTTTACCAGACTAGGACAGACCTGTCTGTATTATGATTTGACCTTTCACAGTCAGCACAAGTAGGTGAGATTATGCATGGTAACTCGCATAGTCATGTTTTGCATAATGTATTCCTGGATGTATTTTTGTGTGAATCCACACACCTACATGTCTTCATTCATACATATACTTACAAGAAAGTAACAACATTGTGGAGGGTTTATCAAAACTATGCCCAACATTTCACCTGGTAGTAGATTCCAGGCATCACTTAATGTCCTGTCAAAGTGATTTAGGATGGCAGACAATCCATTGGGCCAAACAAAGTGCTTGTGTGGGGAGACATAGATGGTTGTTGCTGCCCATGATGTTTTTTTCTGTCCTCTCTGACATTTGCCTTGATGAAAAATGAGGGTGCCAGGTGTGATAAATGTCAGACAGAGCACACTGAGCCGGGCCGATGTGTGTGTGTACGGCAGTCAAAAAATGTAACTAGTGCATGGAAAGAAGAACATTTCGAAAGCTTAACCCGTGGGCAGACTAGGAATGAAGAGTGAGTGACGCGGATGGCAAACATTATTCAGAACTTATGCATCTCACGCCATGTATATTTAATGCAGCAATTTGGAATAAGTGAGAAATCAAATTAGATGTTATCAGGCCTACACCAATTCTTGTCAATCAATGAAGAGAAAGCAGCTGAGGATGCATTTGCCAAGAATAGAATGGTTCCCAACAGCCCCCACCACTCAGTATGAAAAATGGTGTAACAGCAAGAAATCTCTCCTCAGAGATGCCTACACAAAATGTTATATCTATACGTCCACTGCCTGCCTATCCTCAGCGCTCATATTTAACTTCTGTCAAGAAAACGCCTCACATGCCTTGCCAGATCATCAGGGGAGCTCAGCAAATGAGCAGGTGCAAGGGCCAGGTTATGGATTTAAGCACGTACTTACCATAGCAACTTAGCATAAGCTGTGTCCCACTCGCCCCATGCTGTCAAGGTTTCATCCATTTTTTTTCTCAGAAAAGTTATATTTACATGGCCTCCCTTCCCCCTTTGGGCCTGGGCTCGGTGGGCCCGTTCACTAATGTGGCCCTGAGCAGGTGTGATGTCTTTAGAAACAGACTGGCTGGAACAGGTTTTCCCAAAACTTGCACGTTTAGTCACCTTGACCTTATCAGAGGTGTCAGTCCTGGGTTTAGAAAGTAAAAACCCTGCCAGAAATTTGATCCAACCAGCTCTGAATCAGCTGATGAGCTACTCAGTGAAGTCACCTGTGTTAGAAAGAAAACGTGGTGACGTTTTTATTTTCTGAACCCAGGATTGACACCTCTGGACCTTATACATCTTGGTTTTATCTGAGGGATTACTTGGACATCCATCAGCTTTCTGAAAACCTGTAGATGTGTTAAAATGTTAAACGGTACATGTCTGTTCTTTCTAATCATCACCCACACAGTACAGTATGTCCTTCATACTTACCTCAGCATGCTCAAACCTACATTAATACCAGTAATTTATGCCAAAAATGTGGATTGAACCTTTTCAGATGTATGTAGAGATGTCTTCCATACCTGTAGTCATAAGCAGCGGTTTGGGGAGTACACCTAGAAATACACACACTGAGTCTTATTAAAATGCCCAGACACAAGGTTATTAGTAAACACAGCTCCGATCATTTTGAATTCTATTTAATCCATATCCTTTAGTGATTATTTGTAATTCTCACTTGTAATATAAATCTGCCCCTATAGACAAGTGATCCATATATCACTTCCATCAGTTGTGTATTAAAGATGAACTTGGATCTCCTCAACAGCTAATTTGTTTGGTTTTTATCCTCTAGTTAGTCACTGTGGTGGTAACAGAAGAGTAGACTGCTAATGAAAACAGTCTCTGGCATCTGAGAGAATGGAGCTCAGATAAATAGATGTTTGAAAAATTAGATAATGATAATGACAGAGGTTAGGGGAGCGGTGAGGCTTTTCGCTATCGTGTAATTATCCAGCATGCTCTTTGCTCCAGCTGGGGCCTTTTGCACTGTGTGTCGAGTCCGCCGGGATTGCACAGCTGGGTGTCGGGCTGGCTTCCCTCCCTCTCTATTCTTAGAGCCGTGCGCTCTCCCAACATCCTCCACACTCCTCTTCCCTGTTTGTTTGTGATAACATTGGCCCTAAATGCTCGATCTTTACCTCCTGAAGCAGCGCCTGAGGAGATGTAGAAGAAAACTCACTTCAGTGCCAAGTGTGGTCAGAGTGTTCAGAAAAAGACAAAATGATGGCATTTACACTAGCCGTGCTTTCACACTGTAGCTATTCATATGTTCTCTGGTAAAAAGTCCCTGGAGTCCTTGGACGTGCTAGAAAATATATTTTGATAATGTTCTATTTCATGGGTTTAATGTGATGACTATGATTTTGACAGGAGGTGCCTATAGTGTCTGTGTAACACTTGATCAAATAGATTGACTTAAGTCACTGTCTGAATGTCCTAACACATACCATTTAGCGTAGTTTATCAAATGGGAAAACGTGCCTGGCTGTGATAAGGAATGACCTACCCTAGACATGACACGTTAGCCATGAAGATTTTTCGCCGCCTGGCATTTTGAGGGAAGAGACAGAGGTGCAATTCTTTGACTCACTCGGCTGTTCAGGCAATAACAGATGAATCTCCCCCCCAAGCTCCCACTCAACACTCAATGCTCACATGACTTGACGCACCCAGGGAAAGCAATTACCGTCTCGCAGTAAAAATCATGGCATTTCTGCTCGGCTCTGCCTCCTCCATTCTTCAATTTACCAGGGTGAATATGTGCCTGGCTGCAACATGCCACATAATTGCAAAATGTGATTAGAATTGATCCTGCACGCAGTTTCACGGCCCCTTAAGTGCTGTGAGCGACATGGGGTTGATGCCAACCCAACACCCATCACTCCTCTATCCTCCCTTTTGTCTCCCACTCCTCTCCACCTTGGGGGAGAGATCCCTGAGGGGTAGCCAAAAACCTCCCACCTACCTTGCAAACTACCACTCAGGAGCCACCTCTTGTTCCCCCTCTCTCGGTTCTCTGCTCCGGTCAGCACAGTTAGCAACGAGTAGCACGGCCTTTTGTCACAGTTCTGCCCCCACACCGGTGACACTCCAGGTCTTTACCCCAGGAAGTGATTGCACTAACACTCTCACACTGATTTCTGTGCATGTCACACATTAATATCTTCAGGGTTTCCTCCTGTGAGAGTCCATGCATGAAGTTGCCATTCGGAACCGCATAACGAGGTGATCATTAACGGCAGTTTGGGGAAAATAACGGCTCTGGTCTGGTCAGCCTTCTTGTCCAATCAATTATGTTAATGGCTGAGTGCAGTGATAATGGCAGGAGGTGGGCAGCAGGCAGCGGTGGCGGCAAGCGAGACCCACTGGGACATAAAAAGAAGGGAGAGCCGGCTCACCCCTGTGGTACCCCATCAATATGCCAAAATGGCTCAAGGACCTCCCATATCCCTGCCATGGGAATGATTCACCTCCTGCAGACCCAACCGCATTAATGGCGCTGTTTTACGGCTGCCGCAGAGGCATTCCTCAAGTCTACAGCTACTCTCTAGGGCCGTGTAGCTGTCTGGGGTTTCTAGTGGGCCGTGCAATCTCTATTACTTTGTGATAATAGTTCGGAGTAGCACAGGGAAGCTGGTGTATGATATTCATAATCCTCTTCAAGCTTACAGTATCCCAAATGCTTCTCTTCAAAAGCCAGGACACTTAATCAACAAGCTGTATGAAGACACTTTGATTTGCCAAACAGGAAATAAGGGTGTGATGCCCTTGCAGTGACTGCTAGATAAAGAAATAAATAGAAAGGGAGTAATTAAATCATAGCACATCCGTTGATTCACTTTCCCCATCCAGAGTGACCCTGCAGATGTCTTAATCAAATTGTGATACCGTGTTATTAAATCACGGACCCACAGGAGCGATGGGTGTCCAAAGCCGTCAACGGCGGCTGAGTTCAGCACAGTGATTCGTCACTTGGAGCTGAGAGTCGTATTTTCTGGGGAATGTGTCAAACTGTACAATGTTCTACTTGCCAGAACTTTAGAAAGTTATCATTTTCACAGCAAAGGTTGTTCATTCTTGTCTGGTAAACTGTTTGGCTTTGTTTTGTTTCGAGTGAGAAAATACAGTGTGACATGATTCAAAAGCATACCTTGTTTTTTTCAAATGAGATGATGATATTCAGGGAGTGAGATCTTCGGCATGGGCGACTGTAAACAAACAGTGGGTGGCGGGGCTGATATCTCATTGCCAGGATAAATCTGGTATATTTTGGCACCTCCCAGTTTAAGGGCTATTTTTAAAGCCGTGTGTTTGTATGTGAGCGTCTGGGCTCTCACCAACAGACTTGCTTCTCAGACAGATGATATTCTGGTGTGACTGGCTGTGTGTCAGTTTCCTCAGGGAGATCTTCCTGGCAGGCAGCAGACACATGCAGAGAGAGTCCCTTTCTTTTTTCTTTGCTATCTTTTTTTTATCTTACCTCCATGTCTTTTCTCCTTTGTTATCTTCATCGAAAAGATTTTAGTGATAGGAGCTGTGATGTTACATTGTTTGCCTTTTTTTCTTGGGTGCCACATTCATTTCAGTGCAAGTATTTCTGAGGTCCTTGTCAATCTACCGGGTCACTGATTTTGTATAAAGTTGAGAATAAGCCCCGTATGCGAATACAAGCTTGAGCCTGTTCTACTGATTCTGTCAACATTGCCAGCAGTGGGTCAGTCCATTTTGGTGTAATGCTAAAAAAAAATCCTATTTTCAGAGGATATACACTAAGGAAACATATAACTGCAGCAGGACGAATTTTGGTTCCGTAGAAATTACATCTATGACCATTTCTATAGGCTCGCAGAAAGCTTCTCATATAGTGTAGTATTAGACATATAGTATTCAGATCTACAACCCGATCTTAAAGGAGTACTTCCACGAGAAACCATTTAGTACTTGCTTATTTGAAATACGATCGGTCACCCCGAGTTGCATATGCATGCTGCATGTGAAAGTGTTCTTCTACCCCAATTAGTCAATGAAAGCAGGTGGAAAATGAGTGAATTAGAAAAAAGCCAACAAAGTGATATAAGTTTGTTAATTAGAAAAAGCCATGCCACAGTTGTGATTACCGGAGAAGTCTCGTTGCAGCACACATTTACTTGGCGAAATATAGGGAAGTATGTGTGTTTGTTTAAAACATTTAAATCTTCTATTTGGTTCGCTATGACCGAATGGGCTTTGAATGATTGTAGCCTGTAACTAGCATAGCCGAGAACTTCCTCCACCAAACTAGAACAGCCTGAAACAGAAGCACTAAAGCATTTTTTTTCACCAAAACCGGCTCACAGGGCATTCATTAATACTAGAGACCACTGCAAAACTAATGAAAACACAATGCAAGTACACCTTTAATTAGTGATTTCTTGTCATGTTGTTGAAAAGATGTCGTTTTTGTTATTTCCATCGGTGGCCTATATCTTTCATCTGACTGTCAGGAAGGGAAGGATGTATTTCGCGTTTTTATTAGTATGGTCATAGAAAATAGCATGTGCATTTAGAGTCTGCCACACTCTAGAATGGAAAATAGGCAGTTGTGCCGATAAAATTTTTAAACCATATTACGTTGTTATTGCAGCACTTTACATACCTACGTACCTTGGCTTTTCATCATAAAGCACTGGCTGCATCAGTGGCCCATAAATCCCAGGCTCATATGGGCTCATTATGTACAGCATATCTCATATTTCTTACCGCCTCACATCTCCATGCATACAATCGGAAAATGACATAACTCAGTTTTGTCTCGTGGCTGTGGCTGTGGCTGCGGCTGCTTTGTGGTTGGGCTTTGTTTTGGAGCTAGCCTCTGTGACTCAGATGAAGAGCTGGTGATGAATCACTGTGATGGCCTCAGGAGAGGAGGCCCAGGAAAGGTAGATGCAGGAGGATAAGTAAAAATGGAGAGATGGAGGAGCGGGCAAATGTCATTAGACGATACAACTTTTACTTACGCTCTCCTGTGATCAATATGAACTGTCACATAGCCACATTTAGAGGACCAATTGAGTTCCCTCGCAAGAAACAAACATTACAAAAATAGACTTATCTTTTATCTTATCTCTTGCAATGCTCTTCTATTACCTTATGTCATGTGGAACTCTGAGCGTTTCTGGACCACTTGATTATTCTGCAGTGGCGGATAATAAAGCAAAAAAACAGCTGAAGCAACATGCAGATACTCTATGTACTTAGTTGAGAGGTTTACAAATAATGTTAATTTTGTCTCTTTGTGTGCAATTGAGAAACTGTATCAAATGCGAGCACAGGCATCATTTGGAGATGAGGTTGCCAGAGTGACCAAGCAGCTTACTGCCTTTGATTAAAATATATGTTTTTTAATTTCTCATTCATTCCTTCTCTAAACCCGGGGACTGGCCTCTTGACCCCATTTAGCTTGTCTATTCAAATATATCCCAGAGCCTGTAAAATGAACTACCCTATTCACACAGTATGACCATAGACAGCTATTATTTTTCATCTGTCATCATCGGTTTTTGTGTTATCTCCCTTAACAATGGAATTCTCTTTTTTTGATTGGCTGATGAGGTGGGAATTAATTTTGTATAACTGGCTACCTTTGAAGTAGATCTAAAAAATTTGAATCACCGTTACATATCTATGTGCTTATGAATGGTAGCCATGACAACTGTTGTATCCAAATGACTATTACATGCTCTACTTTTTTTTTAACAGATGCTATAAAGTAGCAAATCAACCATTTATTTTTGTAGTTTATGCATATAAAATTAGATAATAAATACAAATGGTAGATAAAAGGGGTAACGGATTTTGAGGTGAGCAGTTCCGTGGAAATAATGGCAAGGTGAAGGCGAAGAACTCCGTGACGTACAGTGGAGTGGAGTTGCCTACGCCAAGTCATCGGTCATCTGCCGTTATCCCTTACTTATTACCTGGTCCCTGGAGGGATTGACCAGGTATTGCAATGACCCTGTCTGTCTGTGTGTCTGTCTGTCTGTCTGTCTGTTTGCCCATATGGGGGGCCAGGTTGCCATCTCTGATTGCGCTTGTCTTACTTTATAATCGTCGTGAGTATGGCAGCCTGTGACGACTATTTTAACCCTCTGGGGTCTGAGACCTCTCTGAGGCAGTCTCTTGCATTTTTGCATTTTTTAACTAACTAAAAGCAATTATCCAAAAGTGATACATATGGTTATATTCTGGAAGACCTTAGCGATAATAATGTGGTAAGTAAAGTGAATGTAAAGAAATTCGTTTGGTCTGTAAAACTCTGTAAACACAACCTTACAAACTTAAAAGAGTCCCTCTTGAGAGACTCCAGGGGGTTAGGTTACTTTTATTATCTGCACTTCTCTTTTATGGCATGCAAAGCTGTGCCTCTACATGGACTGACCTTTTGTTTCATTTTTTAATCAGTCCTTGATAGTTTTCAATCAGTTTGCATTTTTTACAGAGTGCATCTGTTTAATAATAATAATGCTGTGGTTTTATGCGAAAGAGATACTCCTGAAATACTGGGGTCAAGTGAGTGCTCCACCATCAAATTTACCTGCAGAGCTACAGAAACACAGGAGAGGAACCAGAGCTGGTGTGAAGGTGAGGATGAGTCAGCATGCTAAGCTTTTTCTCATTCTGGAGTATTGTCGGAACAGTAAAGACAGTGAAGTCCAGTACCGTGTAAGTATGGTCCACAGATGCCATTGAAACTTTGAGAAGTTGTTTTGAATGCACTCACTGAGACATCTGCAGTAACAGCCTGAATAAACACACAGAGACAGTGACGTCATATGCGCGGTTTTGTGTGGAAGAGTGCATCCCAACCAAATGCGTGAAGGCTTATGGGGGGAGGTAGCACTGACTACCCAGGGCCCAAATGTTAGTTGGGGCTATAGCAAGTCAGATGCATGAGAAATATAACAAAGAAGGGGCCCTACAAACACTACTTGTGTATGGGGCAGAGAGGTAAGTCCTTTAGCCATGTGCATAGAGAAAATGTTTAGTTGTCACTTACTCAATAAACTTCGATAGCAGGTAAATCAAGACTGGCAGTCAGTATGCCTGTCCTTGTCAGGGTTCCAGACAAGAGAAATATAAGTCCTACTTTAACAAGCAATTGTTCTGTGCTTCTTAGAGATGTTATTTTGAGTTTAACCCAACACCGCCCTATAGACACTTTGACACCTAATTTTACCTTGTGTCCTTGTTACCTTGTTAACTTTGGTATGAAAGATACGATACTTGTAGACGATATTATTTTAACATGACTGGGTCAATTTCCTATGGATTGTTGAATCAGATAAGACCACAGGAATGATAGGTCAAAAATAAAATAGAGAGAGAGAGAGAGAGAGAGAGGGGGACAGAGAGAGACAAAGAGAGAGGGATAGGAAACATTTTCTTTCCAGATAGGGCAACCTGCTGGTCCAATCATGATTGCTCTTGCTGCTGACATTAACTTCAGTAATGCATGTTATAATAATTGCCACCATTTTCTGCGACAGATATATTGTCAGTGCGGGTCTCCGATGCTCATTTCAATGATTGCTCTCTTATTGAACCGCATGTCACCACTTAGCGCCACTGAGCCATTTCAACTCTGGGTTGAATAGTACATTATACTTTATTGATGAAAATACATATTTGACACCATCATAATATGATGTTGATGGAAATATCATAGGGAAGCAAGCCTATGAAATATGTGCACATTTTCAGGCCTTTGATTGGTTCCTTTGCTCTGTGTGATGCTGCAAAAAGAAGGTATTGATAGTCATTGTATTTGCAAAGTGTAAATGCTGATTAAAAATTTGTTTAGCATAATTTTGTTGTGACTGTAGTTTCTCACCATGATACTTTTATCTTTGATGAGATTTTGAAATCCGTGTAACCGTGAGTGACTTAACCTTCTGAACAAGTGGCTCCCTCTTATGAAAACTAGAACTGTTATCCCTATTGGGCAGCCTTGATTCAGAAGCCACAATCCAGTACCACATATTGTGTGTTTTTATACAGGTGATTGAAAAATGCCTCTCTACCTGGTGGAAGAGTCACCAGATTTTGAAATGGCTGAAACAAATATTCAGAATTTCATTGTAGATTTTCTGAAGCCAGATTGTCCATCAATGTTTGTAAATGAAGTCTGATGCAAAGACTGAATCAGGTTTTGGGATCTATGTAACTGTGTGTTGCTTCATCTTCTGAGACCAGTGATTTGGTGAACTGTTTAAAAAAAAAAAAGTCTTGTGTACTGCACAAGATATGACTGCAAAAGATATGTCATTTTACAGTAACTGGGGTATCTGAAAGGTCAGGTAAAATGGAAAATCTTGCTTGGCTTGTTTTGGCTGTTAACACTGCTCGGTGCTGCTGTTCTAAAGAAAATGGTTTGTCAGTAATCACAAAGGAGCTTGTAGACTACATCTAGTGGGCTGGCTTTGATGGACCGATTTTCGAAGCTCTCTATGGTACACTGTAAAATTACAATGCTTTAAGGGAAAACCTATTATAAGGACAATTTAAATCTGGACCAAGATGAGATTGCGAATGACAGGCGATATCTTGGGGTTTGTCTGAAGGTAAACTTATGGCAGGAGAAGAAGGAGAAGCTGATGAAATCAAATCAATTTTCCTTTTTCCATCTCCCTCAGTGCTGCATGTGCACCTGGGGCTGAGCCCTTAATCACAGCGATCTGTAATAGCGCCACCAAAGAGAGGAAGAGTAATTACGATGACGGTAATGAAAAGGGCGGGGCCTTTTTAATAATTGAGAGGAAAGAGAGAAAAAAAACTTACTGTTCTTATCTGACTTTGTTTTGTTTGGTCTCCTGTGTCTGTAGCTGCAGTTTTTTTTTATTTTCTGCAGTGATTCATTGTGAATAGCAACATTGTCAGTTCTAATTAAATGAAAGGGGTTAGTGCTGTAAAGCACAGTCCCCCTGTCTAAATAAAACAATCTTCATGATATATAGACCATGTGAAAATGCACTACCTCAATTTTTCCCACAGATAAATGTATTCTCTATACGGTTATTCCTGTTTTATGATGTTTCTCTCCGCAATGTACAATTCTATTCATTACATTTATGAGGATGGGATGTGTGTGCATGGTTGGCCTTTCTGTTCCGACTAAGACTGAAGCAGTGCTGCTTTGTGCATGGATACTGACACAAAGCCTGTGTTTTCATCCAAAAAGAACGAGGTCTTTTTTGATCGAAATCTGTATGGCAGCAGGGTAAAGAAGGAAAGCCAATGCAGATTAGTCCACTCTCTGTCTTCCAAAGGGGACGTGTTATTTTAACTGACTCTGACGAGGCCACAAATGGACAGGGTTGTCAATCAGTGTGTGCCCAGTTGTGTGTGCTTTAGCTTAAGAGGGCCCATTTTATGAGGAGGGTGGAGTGCCATGTTAAATCAGATTAGCCAAATAACTTTTATTGCCACTGCGACAGTCTCTTATTCTTCATTTGCCACTGTGTATCACAGTACACCCCACCACCACCACCACCACCACCAAACAAATAACCATGTCCATGAATATGAATGAGCTTGTGAAATTGATTGCTCAAGATGCAATGCATTGCTTCGTTAGAGCTTTATGTTTGATCACAGCAGTTCTAAATGGTTTGCAATAAAAAACGGTATGACATCGTCAGCTGTGTTATTTCAAATTTAGTGGATGGGCTGTCTGTGTGTTCACTCACTGGTCTCCACAGAAAGAGAGAGAGAGAGAGAGAGAAAAAGAGAGAGAGAGAGAGAGAGAGAGAGAGAGAGAGAGAGAGAGCTGACATTGTCACTCTGACCATTTTACCTGTGGAGGAACTGAAAGTCCTGGACCTGAGTTGCCAACATGAGATTATTCTTGATTGTGTCGCATCCTTTCTGAAGTTATATCCAATCAGGGGTCAACCATAAAGCCCCACCCATAGATTTCTCAGGGCCCCATGGAGTAGGCTACATACCCTGAGGCAGGGACACCTACCTCGTCCAGTAATAGTTTCTTACGTTTGTCGTCTGTGTGGATTCTCATTCATCCAGGTCATGGTCTTTGACTTACTTTTGTCCTTTGGCCTCTTCCTCTCTCCCTACCAGGTTCACAGAGTTCCTGGAGCCCTTTGAGCGAGTGATCCAGCCAGAGGAGATGTGGTTGTATAAGAACCCTCTGGTGGAGTCCGACCACATCCCTAAGAGGGTGATGTTTGTAAGTACCGGGCTCTCATTGCTCCCACTATAAAGCACATCAATCAATCAATCAATCTATCAATCTATCTATCTATCTATCTATCTATCTATCTATCTATCTATCTATCTATCTATCTATCTATCTATCTATCTATCTATCTATCTATCTATCTATCTATCTATCTAATCTCATGGTGTAAACTTAAACAATTGTTTCACTGTTTGGAGCAGAGGGACAAGAAGTGTGCCTCTACAATAGTTTGATCCCTTAAAACAGTCTCTCCTTTAAGGTGCCTAAATGAAGCAGAAATAAAACTTTTTGCATATACATATACTCTTAATAATCACAAAACCCATTTTTGTCATTTAGTGCTTCATTCGTTGGGCATTACAAAACCACAAGGGAACTCATACCAGTTTGTGTGTTTGCTGGGAAAGTTTTTGCATTGCTCGACATACATACTTAGCTGACGCTCTTATCTAGAGCAACTTACAGTTATTCAGGGTGCTTTCACACTGACAGCATTTGGTGCGCACCAAACGCCCCATTCGAACCAAAAGTTCTTAGTACGGTTCGTTTTCGTTGGTGTGAATGCAATCTCGGTACTTTGGTGCGCACCAAATCAACCGGTCCGAGACCGATAAAAAGGGGTGGTCTCGGACTGCTTTATCTGCCCTACTTTGGTACGGTTCCTCTGGTGTGAAAGCAACCAAACCAAATTGGACGGAACAGTAGAGTTTAGTGCATTATTATTATTGAAAATGGCGATGATCTGGCGATGATCTTCGCGGTCTATTTTGGTTAGTTAAGAACTATGCATATGTGAAAGCAAACCGTACCCACGTCTGTTTGCTACATTGTGACATTTTTCTGACTAGTGCGCACCAAAGCAATCGAACTATAAGTCTGAAAGTGCCCTTAGGTACAGGGTACAGTCCCTGGACCAATGGGGTTAGATGCCTTGCTCAAGGGCACTTCAGCCATGGATGAGGGTGCAGGAGGTAGTTATTTACTCCCCCACCCAAAGCCTTCCTACTGGTACAGGACTCAAACCTGCACCCTCCAAGCCTAAGACCAACTCCCGAACCATTACTGTACGTTCACACCAGAAGCGACCAGGTCGCCGAGGTCGCTGAAGAAGCTTCACCGTTGAGTTCGCTTTGTTCGCTTTGTTCGCTCATGACGTTTCATTTGGAATGTTAGTCATTTAAAGGGCCGCAAAAAACATCGTAGGGCAAAACATCGATGTACTTGAACTTTGACATGTTTGGTTAATAAAGGAATAAAATTGTATAAAATGTCTACATGCACTGACAGCTGAAAAATATTCATATTCATACAGTAATTCATGAATTATTTACAAGGATACAAGGATACTTTATTGGTCACATACATAGAGTCACTTTCGTTTTCGCATGCAGTGAAATGAATTGGCCTCTGCAAAAAGTGTGCTGAAGATAGTGGGGGGAGGGGGTTCAGGTTGAATTCATGAAACGAATGGCCTGAGGAAAGAAGCTTTTCCTTAGTCTTTCTGTCTTTGCTTTATGACAACGTAGTCTCCTTCCAGACTTAAGTTTCTTAAACAGTCCATTGTTTGGATGAGTATAGTCTATGATAATTTTCCGTGCTCTGGACTTAACTCTCTTTTTGTAGATTTCCTTCAGTGCAGGGAGAGGTGCACGAATACACCGCTCGGCAGAATGCACTACTCTTTGTAGAGCACTACAGTCGCACACTGTGGAGCTTCTATACCATGTTGTGATGGACCCTGTTAATATACTCTCCACTGCTGAGGAGTAGAAGGCCTTCAGGATGGGTGTCGAAACTCTGAATTTCCTCAACAGGCGCAAGAAGTACAGTCGTTGCCTGGATTTCTTGATGATGCTGTGGATGTTTACTGTCCATGTGAAATCATTAGTTATATGTACCCCAAGGTATTTGAAGCTTTCTACCCTCTCTACAGGCTGCTCAGAGATATATAATGGCGTGTAATTTCCCTGTAGTTTTCGGTAGTCCACTACCATCTCCTTTGTTTTGGTGACGTTTAGTGCCAAGTTGTTGAGCTGGCACCACTGTGTGATGTCTTTTACCTGTTTCAGGTATGCCTGTTCATTGTTGTTGCTGATTAGGCCCACAACCACAGTGTCATCAGCAAACTTGATAATGGAGGTCTGACTGCTGCTGGCTATGCAATTTAAGCCGCTATGCTATGCTATTTAAGCCGCTGACTGAGTACATCAATTTACTTTTTAGTTAGAATTGTTTGCATCCCTGTAGAAAAACAGGGCTGGGTCGTAGCGCCCAATTCGCCGACCCTCCATAGAGAAACAATGACTTCCGTCGCTCTGGTCGCTTTGGTCGCTTTTGGTGTGAACGTACAGTTAGACCACTGCTGTCACGCAATACAACATGACAGTCTAAACAGTATGGGCAGAAAAGAAAAGCATTTTGTGGTGCAGAATGAAAATTCACAGTGTCATTTTATTGTTAATTTTGATAAATGGCACTTGTTCACCCGATAAATTAGTGCTTCAGTGACTCTCACTATGAAAGTAATTCTTAATGGCTTCTTAATGGCTTTTTTAATCTGTGGCCTATAAGTGAAAAAGACCTCTGTCAAGTTGACAGTTTTCCATTTTTCCAGTGCAGCCATTTTCATAAAGCCCTTTTAGCTCTGGACAGTGTAATACGAAATAGGGTTGTAGGTACAATCACATAGAGACTACACTACCCATGGCTCCCTTTGCCACACCTCAGGTGATAAACCCTTCTCACATTTCACACCCTTTAAAACCCCTGGCGGGCTAAAGCTCTTTATCTCTAGTTTGTTGATCATCAGATCACACAGACGTAAAGGGAGGCACCTTCTCTCTGGGTTGGTGGCCATCAGGCCGCACAGACCAAAACAGATACCCTCGTCCTGCAGGCCACCGGGCCAGGCAAACCACAAAGGAACTCGTCAACATGCACAGCTAAGTAGACAAAGAGTGGACCTGTGCACAAGGTCAGAAAGTACTTTAACTCGAGTATGTTAAGTTACTGGAAAGGCGACCGGATTCCCTGTCCCCATTTGTATAGCTGCGATTACAGGGTGACCGTATTCCCCTTATAGGCTACATTTGTTGAGTTGAATGAAACGGACTACTCTTAATCCACGGGATTCCCAGCCAAGACGCTGAGGGAGTACAGTTTCTGTAAATGTCTAATGAGCGACGAACCATAGTAGGAAACCTCTTAATTGAGAACTCAATTCCCAGCTACGGCTGAGAGAGAACTTCCCTACGACAAGTCAAAAGGACTCTTACTCATTCATCGGATCACCGCCGATCACCCACTGAACAGTGGCGACGACTTCGCCACGGATCCTCCAACACACAAGGAAGGACTGAAGCAACTCCACCCGAAACAAAGAACACCGACACAAGCAACATTTGCGTAAGGCACTTGGGCATAGTTAGACTATTGCTTAGCACAACAAGAAGTGTTAAACTTAGGTCTGGTGTAAACATGCAAAAATATCGATATCGCAATGTATCTCAGTACTTCTTTTCACAATATACTAAATTGATTTCTGACTCAAAGAATCAGTTTTTTAAAACATTGTTTAAACTATTTTATGTTCCTGTATTACAGCTCTGTGCTCCAGTAGTTTATTTTTTTAAATCCTATATTTTGACATCAGCGTGTCCACTACTTCAGTTTGTTCAGTTTGTGTAAGAGAGTAAATATTTTTGTTGTAATGACAACTACCTCTAGGTGTTTATTTTCAATATCATATTAAAATAAACTGAGTTACTCTGAGTTATGCTGATTTAAGAAATATCGTGACAAATGTATCGTGATATGTATTGTATGGTGAACTCCTTGCCAATACTGACCCCTGATACAAAACAAGCAATCTGTATATAGCAACGCTTAAGAAAGAGTTACACAATCCTTCAGCTATGTTGTGAAAATCCTTCACTAGGCTTCTTTTGCTGTACAGCAGAGCGGAGAGTGAAGGATAAGTGTTTATCAATAGTTATTACAAAGCACGTGATCAATCTTTCTTAGAAGTATTCTGCTGTTTGTCTCCTGGGGGACAGTAGACCTGGATATTTTTCACACATGGACGTGTTCGCCGGAGTGTTGAAAATACATTAAGCATAATGAAATTGATGTGATCAATACAATGATTTGCAAGGAGGATTAAAGTACTGTCTTTCTACCTCGAAGTGGACAGGCTGCCAAGACTCCCTCCCTTGCGGGTTATCATGCATTTTTTTTCATTAGGAAAGGTCCGTTGCAGTTAAAGTTATTACAGGCCAGGCTTTAATAGTCTGACAAATTTTAGCCGGTTTTTAGTGACTTACTATTGACCAAAATGCCCTTCTCTATTTGCCGTATTGACAAAAAATGAAAGGTTTTTTCCTGACAGAAAAGGACAATCTGTGGCCTTAGCTGTTACAGTTTTTCTCAATTGTTTAAACACAATTCCTTGTACTTCAGACACAATGACCACAACATGTAACTCACGCACCAACCCCATGAACCAATTCTGCTAAACTATAAACACAATTCCTGCTTTACACTCAAATTGCAGTTCTAAAACACACTTTTTTCAAAACACTATAGACAATTCTCTGCGTTTGGCACAATTTTCATGACAAAAATCTCTTGTTTTCACAAGGAACACACAGTGATTCAAAATTCTAAAATCAATTGCCCTACTATGCATACTGACTCATCACATTGGCAAACACCTGTCACACAGCTTTACAATTAGCTATCAGAGCTTTGGAAGAGGCAGAGCCACAGCTAGAGGAGTGAGAGTAAGAGGAGAAGGACGGGGAGGACCCGAACGAGGATGAGAAAGGACCGTAATCTCTGATGAGATCAGAGCCATTTTGGTTGACCATTTGGTCAACAAAATTATTTTACAGTAGTTGTTTACATATCTCTCTCCATATTCTGCAATCCTCAACCCAATTGAGGATTTTTTTTTGACTGGAGATGAAAGTGTATGACCAAAATCCACAAATGCGTGTACCCTTTCTCTAAGCTATGGAAGACGCATGTGAAAATATAGCAACTGATGCTTTTCATGGATGGATTCACATTGCATGTGATGTGGATGAGGTGCTGTGGCCACGCCAAAACAGAAGAAAGGATGCAGCGTAATTTTTTTTGTAACTGTATAGGCTACAGTAAACTCTTCTGTTGTGTTTTATGTAGACCACTGTAGGTGCAGCTTTGTGTTGATTGGGATGCACAGTGTGTACACTGTTTTTGTGGGAAAAATAAAATATATTTGTATCAATGTATATGTGCGTTCTGAGTATAAAAACAATATTCTAAAATATAGCACACTTATGTATGTACTGTCTGTAGCAAGTGTAACACTGAACAAAAAAAGGCCTAAATCATTATGATGAATGGAGAAGAAGTGTTCTCCATTTATCATAGTGTTTTACATTAAGCACATCAGGGTTCAACTGGTTGTTATAAATGTCTATTCATATGATGGTTTGTGTTTGTCATTTGACAACAAAATACCATTTTGAGAAGAAATAACATTGTTTTGAATGCAAAGTTTCATTTTGCAGGAGAAGTGAGTGGTTTTGCCCATTGTGTGTGTGTTTTTTTGACTTATGTGTAGAGTTCTGAGAGTATGAGGCATGCTTTCAGGATATGTGTTTAAACAATTGAGAAAAACTGTAAATGAGCCCAGGAGGTTTCAGGAGGAAGCCGTGCCCATATATCTTAACACACACTTAAACTATAGAGGCAGTCACCTTGAGCGCATGACACCTTGCCCAGAGAGAGTGGATACATCCCCTAGACCATAAGGTAGCGATTATGGGTTTCCTCTTTCAGAGTGGCCCATAAAACCAGAGGCAGGTGTCAGAGCTAGCCCTGGCTGTCGGAGCACTAAAATTCAGTCACGAACCATGTGTTACTGTGGCCAATTCATTCCACGGCGATGTCTGGTCTGCTAAATGGTGTACGTTTGTCCTCTACAGTGTGGTGTTTTACATGGAGGAAATCTATTGGGCTGCCATTTGATGGAAAATATGAATGTGTTATATTCCTGTAATGTCTAGAAACAATGTTTTCACCAGACAACATTAAAAATACTTATTAGAATAAGTGGTAGAAACTCTAAGATGCAGAGGATTATACTAAACAGTTCAGTTGGGTGATAGCACTTACTAATAATGTATTTTTATCACTGGAGAATTAGGTATTTACTAACACTTCATTAAGTCTTTTTAGTGTGTAGCTAGACTATCACCTAAATTATGAATAGTTTGGCTAAGCTATTAACTAATTTCTGATTGGATTTTGAAAGGGGGTGTTCTGGTGCAAGTGTTGCACCAGGACATCCCCATCAACCCCATTTGGATTTGCCCACCTGAATTCACCCCAGCTTGTAAATACTTGAAGTCCAACAAGCTTTCCAGAGCACTACTACAACACAAACAAAAATATTACATAAATCACCACTATAAATGTGACCATTTAACTGTGTTTTTATTGCGTACAGCTATAAGGATAGCCATTATTATTATTATTATTATTATTATTATTATTATTATTATTATTATTATTAGGCATACTTACTCTTGTATCATTTTCATTTCAAGTAATACATCACTGTTTATGTCAGTGGCCTCTGATGTTCCAATTAATTTGTGATCTGAGCAAACATCTCAAGGAAACTCTATGTAGTTTTAAATATTGAGGTTAATGCTTCAATGTCGAACAGCATGAAATTATCTTTAAAGGGGAACCATACAGTTAAGCTCCACCACTGATTTCATTGACTTTAGTGTTTTAGTACAATAAATATTTTTGAGACAAAACATATTGTGACATTTATACATTACATTACATTATGACAGTATATCGTATACAGTACGATGTTAGATTTGAGGACAACATATCCTCAATGCTGGATTTGAGAACAACACATGATACAGTTTGTGTAGCAGTACAATATGTGAAGGCAAAATTCTAACATTATCCAGAAAAAGGGAATATTCTTTGAAGCTGGGGGTAGGAGAGGAAACTATGATGGCATTAGCTGCTGAGACAGTGGCGCATGTGGGCATACGTTGCCTCTCGGCATGCAGCTCAATCACCTGTTTCACCCCATACGGTGTGCTTGGCATTCTGGGCGAGACACACAGGTGGGTGACTGTGCTAGCTGCTCACTATCTCCTGTCATTCACCCTCCCTCTGTCTCTCATTCCCTACACATAGTCTGTGCCAGCAAAAAGCAAACGCACAGATTCAGATGTCCAATATATGGGGATGAATTAAACTCCTATTTCAGAAACTGTGAGTTACTCACATCGACACAGTCAAGCATGTGTCAGAAGCAGCACTGGGCAGGCTTGTGAAATGAATGCTTTATTCATTGATTATGGCATTTCCCAGAATTCTCCCCTGCCAACACTGAACATGTCTCCTGGGTTTAGGCAAGGGCAGTTGCCGTAATGAATCACAAGCCTGCACCTCTGTCAGGTGGTCCAACAAAAGAAGAAAGAGCTGTTTTGCCACAGAAGCTTTTGAGGTTACTTCTTTTATTCACAACCTGAACATGGGCCTTAATGGCTGGATAGTGTAGCCTGAGAAAGAACACTGGACACACTGTCTTACAGACACACACAAGCACTGAAAATGCAATTATTTCTCATACATCTGGGCTGGCAACTGAACAAAATGGCTGAAAAGAAAGTTGAAAGTAATTAACACTTCTTTGGATCCCCGTGATTACCTGAGAGTGTAGAAAGCCCGAATGCTTTCCATTAAGGAGTAAGACTCCCAGCTTTAATAGAAAAAAGCTCCACGGCACAATAAAATAGCTTAGCTGTGGCAGCTCATTTTGTGCATAGTCGATAAGTTAGGGTCTAAGATTCAGTGGTTTTAAAGGTAACAAAATTGCCTGTAATTTTCTGCTGTGTCTGACACACAGATCACCTCCACGGACCATAAATTCTCCAGTAAAGCATGCTTTGCAGAGCAGTTCTCATTACTTATAAACACATTTTAGTGTACAGTGATTAAGCAATAATGTCAAACGTATGGGCTGAATGTCCAAACTTTTCCCTCCTAGATTCTGAGGATTTCTTTTTTTGTTGCATCCCAGATTGGAAAAAAACTTTTTTACATGGTAGTAAAACAGTTTTCTGCATCAGTGTTTAAAGTTCAAGGAAAACCATGTCTGGCTATTTAAAATTAAAATTCGTTTGAGTCACCAGTGTCGACTGTGTTCCAATGTGCATTTGTGGTGTTTCCAGCTTTAGTTAACATGAACAATGTCACATCGTTAAAGGATCATAACTAGGAGCTATACGTGGAAAGCACTGCCTAAATCCTAAACACTTTAAGGTAGTTGTGATATGACTTATTGCTCATCTTTGTAAATCCACACTATAGCATGGTTTACCTATGTATTTTGCATAGCACTCCTTGTGCTGTATCCTGGCTCATTTTCTGGACAAATATAAACATAGCCTTGTTAGAAGGGGTGATTTAAGGTAGGCCCACCCACCCACCCACGTCTGGTTGGACCCCACTAAAGGTTCACAAAACTTTTGCTCTCCCAGTCTGGCATTTGTAAAATCAGCAATCATGGGTGGGATTGCTTCCTTGATAGCATGTGTGCATCAGGAATGCCCCTGTGCCTGGCAGGGATTTCAATTGGTTAAAAGGTGGGAGGAAATACTGTCACATTTCCCTAATGGTTTCTGGGCAATTCGACAACCCTAATAAGAAAGTCAGAGACAAGATTCAATTCAATCTCAGATTGATTGTGTCCAAAAATATTTTTCTGTCTGTTTTCTTGACATATTGGTATGTTGTGTTTACGAGAGTACGTGTATGTAAGTGTACAGTGTATGACAGTGAACACTGAGAGCTAAACATCGGCATTGTGTGTTTGTTTACAGGCTATTTCATTCCTCACACCTTTGGCAGTTATTTTTGTGGTGAAGATCATACAGAGGACTGACAGAACAGAAATCAAAGAAGCCTGTCTTGGTAAGTTTTTGTCATTAAAAAAGAGTTCATCTTTTAGCTTTTTCACCAGCTCAAGAGGTAGCCAATTGCCATTGTTCATTATATTGTGTATAATTCTGCATTTTAGTTACTTGTCCATTCCAATCTACTTTAATGTCATTTAGACATTCTCTGATTGTGGCAAAGAGAGAGAGAGACAGAGATAGACAGAGACATACAACAAGATAACTGATTGATTGATTGACTGTCTGACTGACTGACTGACTGACTGACTGACTGACCAATTGATTGATTGATTGATTGATTTTAATTCTCTAAATATCTTAATCACAGTGGGGTTTTCACTTTTTTATCGGCACCTCTGCATTACACTCGTGGTTTGAATTTTACCTCATTGGACACCAACTGTGCTGTGGTTTGAATTCTACCTCACTGGACACTAACTGTGTCATGCATCCATATCTCGTTCCCTCTCCACAGAGATACCCTAAGACCCTGAGCTCTTTTTCCAGCTATCTATACCACCTCCTTGAGTTCAATTAGCCACTTACATGGCCTCTCTTATCACTGCCATACAGATGATACCCAGCTATATGTGTTATTTAAACAAGACAAGCCTACAGTCCTAGCACAGGTTACAGCTTGTCCCTATGATGTATTCACATGGTTGAGGGAACACCAATTAACATCATTTATATCTCAGATATGTGGACTCACCTCCACATATCTCTCTCCAAGAACCCTTGATGTCCTGATCGACGATTGATCTTTCACTCAACATAACAACTACCTCTAAATGCACACACTCAGTGTTGTCTTGCCTTGTCTCGTCTTGTCGTCTTGACTTGTCATACCTGGTTTAGTTTTAGCAACACTAGGTAACAGTAGCCTTAAGCAACTGCACTTTATTTATTATTTACAATAACTTAGCTTAGGATTTGTCTGTCTTGTGCACTTGCACTTTACTGTTGTTGTTGTTGTTGTCTATGTAAACGCATAGGATAGTGAGAAACGTAATTTTGATTCCTTTGTATGTCAAGTACATGTGAAGAAATTGACAAATAAAACTGACTTTGACTTTGACTTTTGACTTTGACTTTGACTTTGATAAGAAAATGTCAGTCAGGCAGTACCTGTACACCCGCCCCCCGCCAACTCTTAGTAGCCTACAGGTTATCAGGCTAGGGTTATCGCTTCTCTCAGTTGCTGCATTGCCCTCCTAGTAGGGCTGCCAGCTTTCACAGTGAAATCCGGGCAGATGGTCCAGAATGCAGAGGCGTGTCTGGTTTTCAATGAAACCAAAAAGGGCACATCACTGCCCTGTGAATCAACCCACACTGGCTTCCCATGGCTTCCCAGCTGATTTCTCGTCGTGACCTTTGGTTCTGCAACCATTCACTTCGACCCATTAATAAAAGACAATGCTCCACATGCTCCAACAACGTCTGGCATTGCCATTACTGAATACTGAACACGAGACTAACAGTTTCTACTAGAGCAGGGGCATCTTTCTATTTTAAAGAGGCTCTTGAAGACTTATGTTCTTGAAGAACACCTCCTCCGTGAGGAAAATATTACTTCTAACAACAGTCTTGCCTCTGTCTCTGAATCTCTGAAATAAGATCTCTGAAATGTTACAGCTTTTCTCAAATTCTAAAACACAATTTCCGAAACCATGCACGATTTTCTCCAAATTGTAAACACAAACTCCAGTTGTCCAAAACCATTTCCCAAAACTTCGGATTCTTGTTGCAAAAGCAAACTATTCTCAAAACCTCAAAACTCCATTCTCAAATCAGAAACAACACAGTCAAATGAAATCACAAATGAAGCAGTTAGTAAACACTACACAAAAAAATGGAAAGCACAACTCTCGGATGTATACATGTCCTTTTTTACGGCACTAAACATGCATTTTCAACTGAAAAAAAAAGCAAAACTACTGATGTATGTATTGTACATAGACTAAAATACATAAAGTGGAAGAATTACATGTTACAGTTTTTCTCAGTTGTTTACACACAAATCATTGTGCTTGGGACACAATGACCACAACATGGAACTCATGCACTAACCCCCTGATCCAATTCTGCTGAACTACAAGTGCAATTACTGTTTTACACTCAAACTGCAGTTCTAAAACACTATTTTTTTCAAAACACTACTTACAATTCTCTGCATTTGGCGCAATTTTCATTCAAAAGTCAATTGCCCTCCTATGTACACTGACTCACCTACTGTATGGGCAAACACCTGTCTCACAGTTTTACAATTAGCAATCAGAGCTATGGAAGATGCATGTGGAGATATAGCAACTGATGCTTTTCATGGATGGATATGCCATGCTAGACACTATTTCACCCACTACTTGCCAGAAAACATTGGATGCGATGCTGTGGCCAAACCAAAACAAATGAGAGGTTCTTTTGGTTCTTATAAATATCTATTCATATGATGGTTTGTGTGTGTCATTTGACAACAAAATAGCATTTTGAGAATAAATAACATTGTTATTGAAGGACTTTGCCTGTTGTGTGTGTGTGTTGTTGTATTTTGTGTATAGAGTTCTGAGAGTATGAGGCATGCTCTCAGAAAATGTGTGTAAACAATTGAGAAAAACTGTAAATTATAGCGATACAGCACAAATGAAAACTACATGTTCTGTATACAGTGCTGCAAACAAGAGATCACTGGGCTTCATTTGGGCTGGGTAAGGCTACAGCACCTCATCCACATCACAAGCAATGATGTCCCTTGCCAGGCAACGGGGAAAGAACCCCCTAGTGTGTCATATCCATCCTTGACACTGTTCCTCACCACAGGGATATTCCATGGCCTCCAAAAAATTACAGATTGGGTGGAACTTTCAATTCTGACTCCTTTGTCAGCTGCAAGCTGCAACCCTCAAAAACCTGGTTGCTCTTCCAATTGGCTTGTATTGGTGGTGTCTGCTCATTTGATATGAAGTAAAGTCAAATTTGACCCATTGTACTTAGCGTATGGCATTTGTGCTTTATTTGTGATGAAAAGGTGAGATGTATGTTCACCATTTTGCATTGCATGTATCTAAGAATGCAACATATGTTTTAACAATGAGATTGTGCTTAGAGTTTTGCAAAGACGCATCAATGAGTTTTGCAAATTGTGTTCTACTATGTGAAAATTGTTCAAGGTATTGACAAAAGGGTGAAGGGTTCTGAGAAATAATTCAAGCAATTGGGAAAGTTGTTCAACCAGTAGGTGTTTGTGTTTTAGCAACTGAGAAAAACTGTAATTTAACAATGCATTAAGAATGCCAATTCTGTCATCATATTATTTAATAAGAATTTTGTCTCTTCGTTGAAGCCTATCCCTATGTTATTGTTAGTGAGGGTTTTCATTCTGACCCAATAATTGTTTAGATACATGTGGTCATCCTGCCCACTGATTGGTAGACTGTTATTTCTTACAAGCACACATTATATAACAGGGTAAACCATATATCTGAGCGCTGAAATCTATTGATTGCATGGCATTGGCATTGGCAACAATTGGCATTGTTTAAATTAAAGACATGAAACAATGAGACTTGCCGCCTACATGAATTAACACCTAGAGACCAAAAAGAAAAAGAGCCATGACAACTGCCTTACTCCATCACTAAAGCTGATACGCAACTTTGGCCTTGTGTGGGTGGGACTGAAGAAAAGATGACAAGAAGAAGAGGGGAGAGAGAACGAACGAGCGAGCGAGAGAGAGAGAGAGATAAAGAGAGAAAGGTTTCTAATGACTACAGAGTAAGGCAGGGTGCAATTTGCTGCCTGTGTACACCACAATGAAACCTTTACTTGGTTTTTCTTGCTGCACTATGGAGAGAAAACACATTGCAATTACTCGGCTATTTTTACTTCCTCTCATGAGCAAATTCAATTGGTCAGGTGGAACACGTCTCATTTCACCTTTCAGCCACAGGCACAGAGCTTCTCCAAATTAACAAGCTGCTTAATAACTGCTTGCTGCTCCACTTTAACTCAGACAGGGTTTGCAGATAATTCTTCTCAATCAGGGGGACAGGTGTTAAGTGAAGCAAGTGGAGGTTGAGGAGCTTCTTCAAGATCCTATTCATGTACATTTAACTATACAGAGGATTTATTAACAATTTACATTTTTTACGTGAGAAAAATGACACTGCAAAAACATAATTCAGACTATGATTTCTGTGCTTTCCTTTGTAGCAGTATCACTTGCTCTGGCATTGAATGGGGTCTTCACCAACACAATCAAGCTGATAGTAGGCAGGTAATGTAAAAAAAAAGTATATCTAATATATATTCAAGGGTTAGAGTGACATTGCAAACTGTGCTGTCATTTCAGTTCAATGGCCTCTCAAGGCTAAGACTACTCTTAGCCTTGATTTGTGTGATGTGTGTATGCCCGTTACCTATAGAGAGGGGGGAATGGAAAGGTAGGATTGGGTGGGGGCAGTGGGGAGCGGTGGTTAAAACCAAGGGTAACGGAAATGTACTTTTTAAATGAGTATTGGTATTGTTCATGTTTTACATTTCTGCTTTCAAAACTAAACAACTTTGGTAACACTTTAGTTAAAGGTGTCTATGTAAGAGTGACATGAGCATGTTATAAACATTAATGAGACTTCATTCAGGTTTATTACTGTCATTCAGTTTTTGTGATGTTAAGTTGATATTTTTTGGGATGCAGACATTGCAAAAAAACAAATGACACTTAATGATGACAGTGTCAATAATGTTCATTATATGTGTCATGTCATTTTTATAAAGGGCACAGGTCAACCTTATGTAGACACCTTCAAATAAAGTGTAACCAAAACCTTAAACAAAAACTGTGAATGACTTATGTTTATCCTTGCAGGCCAAGACCAGACTATTTCCACCGCTGTTTCCCTGACGGACAGGTGGATGCCAAGATGACATGCACAGGAGAGCCTGACCTGGTTGCTGAGGGCCGCAAGAGTTTTCCCAGCAGCCATTCCTCATGTAAGTATCCAATCAGAACACAGCAGCAGTGCTCTAGCCCTCAGCTTTCCCCTAAAACAGTGGTGCTAATGCAAATAGACCTCATAGCTGAAACTCATAATGGCTGTCATCACTTTGTTTGGGAGGGTAAAAGCCTTCTGAACATCTTTACTGTATTGTGACGTAAGAATGAGCTAGACAAGGCACAATACCAGGATTTCCCCACAGTAATTTTTGAATCACATAGGGTCGGACTGCTATAGAAGTAGGTGGGCCTGAGCCCTCCAAGTCCACTGGTAAAACCATACCTGAAATAGACATTAATTCTTTCAAATCTTTCATAGTGAATAAAAAAAGACTAATTTTAACAGCACCTGGCCTGCAGCAAAGAGACACTCTCTCATAGAACTGTTTAATTAATCAGCTGCAAAGCCCAGAGTGCCGCTTTTAGTACAGACTGTTCCTTAATATAAATGGTGTATTGTGGCTATGAGTCAGTTTTTTGATTGTGTGTGGGTGCTTGTGAGCTAGTGTTTGTGACAACAGAGGTGTATAAAGAAAACAGATGAATGTGTTCATCACAACACAGAAGCTGCAACAAAAGAAAAAGGCCAATCTTTATACATCTGATATACAACAATTAAAAAAGGCAAAGACATGTATTTGCACATCAAAGAAGCTACATTAAGAGCAAGACTGATGAAGGTGGACATCTGCTCTACATTTAAAGCTCTCACTCCTGCTTTATGTAGACCCAATATAATGAGTCATTCATGTTTGCGACTGTTGCCATTAAGAGTCATTCGGTTTTTGCAATGTCTGCATCCCAAAAAATGTCAACATAACATTACAAAAGCCGAATGACACTTAATGGCAACATGAATGAAGTGTCACTAATGTTCATGATATGTGTCATGTCATGTTTAGAACATGCTCATGGCCCTCTTATGTAGACACCTTCAATTAAAGTGCTACCAAAATTAATTATGAAATCACCTGTATCATGTACACAGGTAAAAAAACAATAAGCCAACATTGCAGGGCTTTTACTCTGTGAAGCCAGGATTGCCCAACTAACAGGGTTTCCATCCAAACCAATAATGGACATTTTATGTGTCCGAAAAAGAAATCACCACTTGGAAACACCTAAGATGCACATTAATCTTCACAGTCTAAAAGGGGCAGCGAGGGGCGTGTTGACAAGCCAAATTAGCCTACTATAAAGGTGCATACGGGTGACTGATGAAACTAAGTTGAGTGGAAACTCCGCCCTCTGGCTATATGTTTTGTAGTAACACAATGACACCTATTTCATTTCATTACTGAATTACCCTTGGAATCCATACAGTTGCAGAAATTTTGGAATCTGGACATTGATTAACCGAGCAAATGTCCATGAAAATTGTCATTAGGTAAGACACCAGGTCTTGCCAAAACAATTTAAATCAAATTTGTCATTTAAATGCAATTTGATAGATCTGTTGATCTGGGAGATTAAGTGGAATTGAATGTTACAATTGATGTTATGCCAGTGTGTGTTAGACTGGTGTGAGATTCATTTTTTATTCTCGTTAAAGCAAAGAGAGATGTTGCTGTGTGAGGATGTTTATGAGAAGACATCTGTCTTCTACCCTTCTCCTTCTCTCTTTTGCTGTCTTAATGTGAACTGCTAGGATTAATTTGAAATGAAGTGCTGCTAGAAATCTGAGTTATGATGTGTTTACAGAGAGGTCTTAATTGAGAGCTGGGGGTTTAATTGCCTTATGGTGCCGGCATGTCTGTGTGATGGTATTTAAAAAAAGGACAGAAGTAAAAGGCCATATGGCTCAGATTTATATAAAGACCTGCAGGCTAAATTCATCTGACCCTGGCTAGCACCTGTAGACCTCTGGTTTTGTTCAGACTGAACCTGTCTGAGCTACCAGAAACAACACACCAATGACCGTATGGCTTCAACTTGTTGAGCAGGCATCTTCAGGATGCCTGGAGAAGCAATGGCATTGCTCTCTGGTGTAAATTACTCAGTTGTGAGTGAGTCACTGGAGCTATGCAACAACCCAAAGTTGAACAGATTTCAACTTTGAGCACCACTCGTTTTTGAAGCCTCACTGTTTTTTTCAGCTTGTGCCTTGGTTAAAATGGAGTGAAGTGCGTCACAACACTCAAACCACTTCTTAGTCTAATCATTCCATAGATAAATAATTGAATTTGAGTGCCTGGCAGCTAAAAAGCGTTGCAGTGTAAACTGCACTTTAGAATGGTGTTTGCTGGGGCAGTGTGCAAGCACCTCAGCATACTATTACATTTTGCTTTAGATATGTGCTGCAAACTAGACACGAGTTAATCTGAAGTCAGAGTTTTTCATTGTCACCATTGATATTATGCTGAAAATATAAAAACCCTTGAACATATTCAAAAGTAAATGCAACACAGCACACAACAGTGCTATTTTCTATTGCTACCTGCTTCTTCATAAACTGATTAAATGTGATTTTGGTAGTTTCATGACAATGAATTATTTATTTGGAAAGAAGTCTGGCTTCTAAGCTGCTGCCACATTCATTTTCAATCATTTTGTCAGCTCTAAGAAAATGCCCTCCCTTCAAATATATTGAAACAAGCCATGGGTTTTGGCCTGCCTGTAACCTTAATGAAAACTGGGACAGCAGAACATCAGCAGAACATCAAGTGCTTAGCCCCTTGGTGGAAGGTTTAATCATGAAGCAATACCTGTGACATCTGTTTGAAAGGTGTGACAGAATTCCCAAAAGCTAAAGGGGAAATTCCTTTAAAGTTGACTGGCTGGAATACTGTAAAGCTTTTTTCAAGTTTTTTTTCTTTGTTCACGGATAACCCATATCATTTGCATGGGTTGTTACAATAGGTGGCTTAGGTGAGGTGCAGAAGAGGATAATCTGGCTTCTGAAAATAAAAGGCCAAACCACATATTTGTCTCAGCCATTCACAAAACCAGCTGATTGTAATCAGCACACTTCTTCAGCCAAGTAGATGAGCTAGTAGAAGTAGAAGTATTACATTACATTGCATTACAAAAGGAGGATACAGGAGCTAAGGGACGCAGAGTAAACAAAGGCCCCCCCCACACACACACACATACATACATACATACACCTAGGTAGAGAGTTGGTTAGCAGAGGTTAGTTTTGTTATGAAGTGAAGCAGTCTCGGAAAAGAAGGGTCTTCACAAGCTTCTTAAAGATCGAGAGGGCAGTCGGTGCTCTTGTAGCGGCTGGTAGGTTGTTCCACCATTGAGGGACAACGACCTTTAGACAGTTTAGAAACAATACATAACAGGACTTGTACTCTTTGAAGTAAGGACTACACACCTCTGGTCATGTTTATATTGATACACTTAGCACTGCATATATGCCACTGATGACATCGATCTGTCTTGCGCTGCCAAGGATGAGAGGTTTGAGTGTGAGGGGATGGGAGTGCAAATAAATATTGTTTGAAGAGAGATGTCCTTTGCATAAATCTACTTAGTGTTTTTTTTTTTTTTTTAAGATAGCACTCTGGCCTAATGCATTAAGAAAGACTTGATAAGGTGTTGTGTCTACACCTCACACTTCAGGTCAAAATGTGTCTCTCTTTACTGCATTGTTGTTTCTCACAGTGAGATACTAATGTCTTTGAAACACCCCAGAAAACGCATCAGACGAGGGAAACTGACAGTTGAAATGACTTTGACTGACATATTTTTTTTCTTCAGGCTGTAGCAGAAAACACACAGAGGTAAATCTGACCTAGGTCTCCATGACTCCTGAGTCGCCTGAGAAGGGATTCTCCAGGGCCTGTGAGCCCTGTGAGGGGAAACCTCCAGGGCTCAGGTGGGGCCTTGGTGCCGAAAGATTGGCTCAGAATATTTCATTTTTTTCATCTGCTTGGTATGAAATGTACATGAATAAATGAAATGCCCTTTGGGATTTAACTGCTCCGCTCAGTCCTTTGCCTCAGTCATCAACAATGTCTGAGGGGAAGACACTTTTTTTCCCACACAAAACTCATTTTGAACTTTTTAGCTCCATCAGAACCATAAGTAGTCTTGGGGATTTACATTTTTTTTTACTTCCTTGATTTTGATCCTTGGTATCTCTTTACTTTTTTAACCTTTTAACTTTTTAAAGTTTTTATTTGTGCCTTACACATCTTTGCATCACACTTGGCTTGTGTGTTTGAGGCATAACACATAGCTCAGATTGTTGCTCCCTGGTTGCAGGCCCTTGTGCGTGCAAAGCCTCAAAACGCTGGTGCGTTTCAAAGGGTAAACACCACCACGGCTTTGCCATGGCCAGTCGGCTGTTTGATATGCGGAGAGTAGAGTAGACTACTGTAGTGGTGATGAAAGCAAAATGAGTTATGGGAAATGCATAACTAACTAGCATTCTAATTTTGAAACTTCGCCAGAACTGAAGATGGGTCAGTTGGATTTGTTTTTGTTATTACATGGGCAATTCCATCAGACATTTCCAGCTCTGAACCTCTTCAATAGCACCAGCTGTGGATAAGTGTAAATATTGTGTGTGTTTGAGCTTTATATGAAATACATCCTTTGGAACTGTGGTTTGTTATATGGGGGAAGATTTAGTGTGTATTTAATAATGTAACACTTTTGAGAAGAAGGATTTTTTATTGCCTTATGAACTGTAATCATTATTATTGTTTCAATTGTGTAACACTTGTCACCTGCCTTTACCATGTGTAGTACTTTAAGTTTTTCTAAATGTTACTTTTAATTGAATCACAGAAATCAGACCATAGTACTGACCTCCTTTTCACCTCTTCTCTTCTTACCTTTCTCTTCAGTCCATGGAGTGTGAGGACATCTTTTATCATAAACATGAAGTAGCCTATTCTGAGATTTGCCTGTGAAGAATACATTTCCTGTGTGTAATAGGACATTATGTGTGCCACATGGCATACAATTGACTACCTGAAAGAAAATCTAGATTTGTTAATAGAAGCATGTAGCAAGCTACATAAATGTTGTTTAATGGGTATCACTAATGGTTTGTTCAGTGTTTTTTTTTAATAAAGGCAATTATAAATAAATAGTTAAATAGCAATAAACCACTTAGTTGTCATATAATCAAATTAACACAACGCATGCATCAGATGCCACGTCTTTCTGTTTACAATACCAGATGATACATTTTTACCAACCTGCAAACCTAAAGTGTAATTAGCTAATGTTGTGGCTTGTTATAAAATAGCTGCCCTCCAAATAACATGGCAAACTTCAGGAATCCATGAATAATAACCATCCTCACCCTTTCTCTTTGAAATTTCACAATTACACAGTTTGATGTGTATTTGGCATTCGACATTTTACAGTTGACAGGGCTGACATTTATAGCTGTGAATTTGGATAGAACAGGGTTGGGTTTTAATATAGTTTGGAACTTCCAGTTGACTTTAAAGGCATGTATATATGTTAACTTCAAATTTCAACACTTAGATTTCAGTGGCAGTTCATGAGACAGGAATGATGCCCATTGATGTCCAGGTCACTTTCCTTAATTAGAATGAGTGATGGGAAAGAGACAGTGAGAGGACAGTGTTTGCCGCCTGGTATTTTCAGACTCTTTCTACTCTTCTTCCTTTCTCCTTCTTGTTGTCTAGAGTGAGCCATGGAAAAAAAGGTCTGCAGGTGTAGGCTCTAGCCATATGTCCCCAAAGTGGTTAGAGCATACAGCATGAGATATAGAATAGAATAGAATAGAATAGAATAGAATAGAATAGAATAGAATAGAATAGAATAGAATAGAATAGAATAGAATGCCTTTTATTGTCACTATACACATGTACAATTTACACTATACACATGCACAATGAGATTGAAAGCAACTCACTCTTCAGTGCAGGCATGAATTTGGGATATTTACAACATAAAAAATAAAAATAAATAAGTAAGTAAGTATTAGTGCAAGACATACAAGTAGACGAAGGGGTGGTGTGCTAAGTTTTGAGGTAAAAGAGATGACAGGTTTTATACATTATACACGTTATTGCACATAGATTATTGCAAGTACAGAGATGTGCTTTACGTTCCCAGACTGGGGACACCTCAGACTACAAAACTCAGCATAGATATAGATACTGTACTGTATCCCATGCCATTTAAGTTAAATATTGCACAATAGGTGGGTGGAAGGAGGTCTGGGGACCGAGGGATTGGAATGTGGGGTCAGTGCATGCATGAGTCCAAGGGGGGTATGACTTTTGGGGAAAAAACTGTTCTTGAGTGTGTTGGTCCTTGTTTTGATTATCCTTTATGAGACAGAAGAACTCATCTGAAGTGACCTGCCCCACACATAGATATGTCTAAAAGATGCAGAGGCACAAACAACTATAAAGGGCTACACTGGTAAAATTTGCTCTCTCTACACAGAGGCTCTTTTATGAATAATTACTTGTAAAAGTCATACAGAGGTTATAGAACACATAAACAAAAAGTACAACACCTTGTTGATGCTTTCTTATCACAAGGCCTGCTCCTTTAACAGAATCTGTGTAAAAGCCACCTCCCTGTGTTTAAATCTGTTGCCAATGGCACTGCTGGCAGACAGTTGGCAGGCCTTTGGCACATTAAGTATTCTTGGCAGTACATCACTGGCACACCAGAGGAACTCCACTCCTCTCCCCTCTCACACTTCTCTCTCCCAGAAAACAAACCAGCATGACACTCGTTTACAGACATCACAAGAGTTCAACAAGACACTTCTATTTGGTCTTTTGTGTAAACACAGTCACGGTGTACATGTGCCTGAACAAGAACAGTTAGTGACAAGTTGTAACAAAACAAACTCAATATTTACAGTTTGGGCTTGTGTTGAACTGAGGTTGCTTTTTAATATCTACACTGAAACTCCGTCCAGTCTTCCTGTGGTTCACGTAGATGCAAGCCCACCTTCTTTTAGATCAGAAACCCACAACCTGTGCAGTTTGTCCTGAATTATTTACTTTGCTGCACTGGCACTCAGAGCAGGGATTGGCTTTGGTTGTTGTTTACAATGTTTTTCAAACTTTGAAACTTTTTTGTTGCTGTGTGCTGACGGTGTGTCAAGCAACTGACTCAAGGCTCGAAAGGCCATCATGTATTTGGCAAAACAACATGAACTCGTTGCCCGTAGCAAGGACACCAAGTCCTTTGGGGATCCATTTGGATTCACTTTGTCTTTTATTTTAGCCGAAGGGTTAATTACCACCCCTGGTCTGCTGATGAATTGTTGTAAACTTATAGTCTCTCGGCCAGGGGTGCTGCCAAAAATTTGGGTCTGTAAAAGAATACAATTTTGAGTCCCTTTCTAGTTAAAATTAGCATTAACCCTCTGGGGTCTGAGGCCTAACTTTACACCCCCCCCCCCCAGATGTCATCGGAGCCCCGCCATTCTCCATCCTCCACTGCTTCCTCACACACGATTCCCCAAACCCCACCTCGGCAAAGTCCCCCCCCCCCCCCCCCCACAGCCCTGCCCTGCCTCATGCCCCCCTCCTACACACACACACAACACGCAGCCCTAAGCTCTCGCCCCCCCCCCCCCTCCCCAGGAAACAGCTCTAGTGCGCCCCATGCCCCTTCACATTGCCCCCTCCTCTCCTCACACACAGCCCTCATACCCCCCCTCCCCACACAGCATGCAGCATATAGCCTTGGTCCTTGTGCTATGCCCCCTCCCCACACACCCACAGCACACAGCCCTCGTTGTTCAAGCCCCCCCCCCCCCCACACACACACAGTGCAGCATAGCCTTGCTCCTTGTGTTATGCCCTTCCCACACACCCACAGCACACAGACCCTCACACATACAGCCCCCCCCCCCCCCACATCACGCAGCATATGCCCCCCCAATACATGCAAAGGACACAGAGCCACCCCCCCCTCACACACACACACACACAATGCAGCATAGCCTTGCTCCTTGTGTTATGCCCTTCCCACACACCCACTGCACATAGACCCCCACACATACAGCCCCCCGCCACATCACGCAGCATATGCCCCCCCAATACATACAGAGGACACACAGCCAACCCCCCCCCCCCCCCCCCCAACACACACCCCCACCTAACACACATACACAAGTAGCATGCAAGTAGCATGTAAGCATGTAAGACACGGTCCTACGTCGCCTCCCTCACACACAGCTCTCACACCAACAACCCCCCCCCCCCCCGCGCACACACACATACACACACAGCACATAGGACTCAGCTCTCACGGCTCAAGGCCCACTCACCCCACACACACACTAAGCATGCAGCCCCCCCCACACACACACACACTTCACACTGCATATAGCTTGCTGCCCACCTCCCCACACACACAGCACACAAGATGCAGCCACACACACATACACACAGGACAGCCCTCGCAGCTCAAGCCCCCACCCACCACACACGGAGCTTGTGTCACCCTCACTGCCCCCCCCTCACTCACAGCCCCCTCACCCCCCCACACATACAGCACACAGTATATAGTCTTGCCGCCCGTCTCATGCCACCTCCCTCCACCCGCCCCCCACACACAGCACAGAAGTCACAGCCCGCACATATCTTTGCTCCCCAGCCCTCTCCACACACGTGTGTCCAACCCCACCTCAGCGCTGTCAGCTGCACACGCAGTGCCACCCCCCACACAGCCCGTCATCTGCCACTACAGCCAGTCCTTCCTCCCAACCATAACTGCACTTTATGCACTTTATCCTACCCCCCTTCACCTTTTTTCTACCTCTGCCCTTCTTATGGTAGTCACCCCCCCCCAAATGCATTCTACGCACTTTACTCCCCACTCCCCATGCACAGTCTAGACCCACAATCATCAGTTTCACTGCATGTCCTACTACCCAGTATGTCTATGTACGTGACAAATAAAACTCCTTGTATCCTCTCTGAGGCAATCTGTAAGCCTCAACCAACTTTAGTCCAAAAGTGACAGTGATAGTTATATTCTGGAAGACCTTAGCAATAATAATGCAAAAGTAAAGTGAATGTAAAGAAATTACATTTATATTATTAGTGTCCTCAAAGGGCCCTCTGTCAATGTTGGGCCCTTAAAAGGTTTCATTCCATAAGAAACTGTTTAGTACTAGCTCTTTTTGAAATACAATAGGTCAGTCCGAGTTGCATATGCATGCTGCACGTGAAAATGTTCTTCTACCCAATTGCCTCCATTAGTCAATGAAAGAAAGTAGGCGGAAAAACGAGAGAATTAGAAAAAAACGAAGTGATGCAAGTTTGTTAATTAGAAAAAGCCATGCCACAGTTGTGATTACCGAAGGAGTCTCATGGCACCACACATTTACTTAGCGAAATATAGGTAAGTATGTGTGTTTGTTTAGAACATTTAGATTTTCTATTTGGTGTGCTATGACTGAATAGGCTTTGAATGATTGTAGCCTGTGGCTAGCATAGGCGAGAACCTGTCATTCTCCCCGCTCTATCTCCTCCACCAAACTAGAACAGCCTGTAACAGGAACACTAAAGCATTTTTTCACCAAAACTGGCTGTCAGGGCATTCATTAATACTAGAGACCACCACAAAATGAATGAAAAAACAATGCAATGACACCTTTAAAATCGTCTTAACTTTCCCCCTACTGGCAGCGGCCCTCATCTGGAAACCTGTAATTCCATCAGTCAATTAATTTTCAGATTCAGACTAAACTCCGATATACAGTGGCTCTCGTGTCTTACATTGTCTTTGAGAAGTGTTCAAGTGAACCCTTCCACTATGTACTGTTGATGATTGATTGGATTGTGTCCTTTACCATATTAGTGAATTACAGTATAGAAAACAATGTCACTGAGCAGTAAACCTGCCTTTTGCTTTAGTGTATCATTAGTGTCAGACTGTTGACTATTTTACACAGTACTTTCACATGCTGTGTTCACTACACAATGAATTCACAGCTTCTGTACTTTTGATTTCCTTAATGGTAATTTATTTAAAATGCCTATTAGGAAAACGAGGCTTGCTCAACATATCATGCCACAAAATGACTTTTACAATATGATTTGTAACGATATCTGAATGATGTTTGATTTGTGAATATTGCAAGTGTCTTTCAGCTAAAAATGTCAGCAAAATGCCAGGAATGAACATTGCTTTACAGATAATGTTGAATCTCTGGTAGTGATATGGTTTCAGGAAGAAAATTATATGTATGTCAGAATGACAGAAGACAATATTTGTTTTGTTCCAACTGGTAATCTTGTGAGCATAAATGGTGTGAGCACAGACTCCTTGCCTTCCATTGTGACACAAGCTCCTTTTTTTTTTTTTTTACAACTCTTTATGCAGCATCATTTTAATTTGATGTATTGTCTTAATTTGCATGGATAGACTATCACTGTTTATGACGTTTGTGAATTTGGTCTGTTAAAAATTGCCACGCATTAGGTATTTATGTGACGAAGCCTATTTGTTAACATTAATGTCCAATTACATGACTCCATTACCTGAGATTGCCGAAGTACCAAATTAAATTGCAGGTTTATTACAATTTGGGCTTAATTGCATGTGAATTAATAGTCTTATTTTAGGCTTAGGGTTTTTACCGTCAAGTTGGCAGGGCAACAGGTTATGTGCCGGAAAAGGAGGCAGTTTTACCCTCAGGATATCTGCACTCTAATCTGTGCAGATGGCTCATAACTCTTTTGGGACAGCGCTGGGTGATTTTTACACCATCTTTCAAAGCAGAAAAGAAATCCTGCTTCACGACCTGTCTACCTCCTTACCTATTTCACACAATAGCATCTCCTTTACTGCACAGCTGCAAACATTAGTAGCAAATGGACCAGTTATCCGTGTTTAACTGTTAGCCTCCCCCAGGGTCTGAAATGTTAAATAAACTTAATACTGTTCTCCATCTGGAAAATGTGAGTGTTTTGGTCCATTTAAAGTGCCTGAATGCCATGGCTATAAACATGGAGGATGATATAGGAAATTGTGGGCTGACACAAGAATTGACAAGTCAAGTAGGTTTATTGTCATTTCAGCTATAAGTGCATGAGAGGAAACAGCCATGAAGAATTGGTGATACAGGCAACTGTTAAAGGGGCTATATTATGCAAAAATCTCTTTTTGTGCATTTTTGTATTGTCATCTGGGTCTGTACTGTTGTAATAAACACTTGAAATGCTAAAAAAAACATCCATTTGTTTGCTGTGAGTCAGTTAAAAGATTTTGGTGTCAGGAATACTGTGCTTCTATGAACCATTTCTTGTCTGGCTTCCAACACAACATCAAAACAGAACGTCAAACTTCATATTTTTAATTTTTTTTATATTTTCTACTTTGCGTGCGGGAAGGATTATGAAACATGTATTGCCAACAACTGTACAATGTTGGAAAACACTGACAAACAATATCAGACTGAGCCATACTGGAGCACATCATATTAGCTATTCTTCAAAGGCTGAGTGTCCAGACCTTGGCCTCACCAAGGAGGAATGACCACCCAAAGTTCATCTACAACAGTGTGAGAGATAGCAGAGAGTGCTGAAAGCTAACACCAGCAGACCAGCGGGTTCAAAAACAATCTGTAGGCTACACTTACAATTTTAAAAGTTGACTAACCATTCAGAAACTGCTTGCTGCATTAGTGGTGTTTCCTTTTGGTCTGGGTCTGACTCTGGGCCGAACACATAAGATTGTATTGTGCCTCTGCTTTCTGTCATTTCCACGTGTACTGAACGCACTTTGTAAACATGGGGTGGGTGGGGCAGGGCGTGACAAATCATTCTGAAAGGTGACAGTGATTTTGTGCAAAGAACTTAATTGATATGTGTTTATAGCCTTGTTGAAAAAGAGTATAATATGGGACCTTTAAAACACAGTGGAGACAGATACAGTACAAACAGAAACAGCACAGTGTGCACACACACATTAGGATGCACACACGTTTACCCAAGGTACAGTTGGTCAATATTCATGTTAATATTCTGTTAAGACCAGCATTATATTAATCTTGTCAAAAAAAAAAAAAAAACTTGTGTGTGCAGGGCAGCTGTGGCCTAATGGTTAGAGAGTTGGTCTTGAGATCGGAGAGTCACAGGTTTGACTCCCATACCAATAGGAAGAATGGGGGGCTCCAGGGACTGTACCCTGTGCCCAAAATAACTGTAAGTCACTCTGGATAAGAGCGTCAGCAAAGTGTAATGTATGTAAAGCTCTTAGTGTTTTTCATTCTGTGTCTGCGTCTGCTTCTCCCCCAGTCAGCTAAGTGTAATGTGCGTAAAGCTCTTAGTGTTTTTCATTCTGTGTCTGCGTCTGCTTCTTCCCAGTTGCGTTCTCTGGCCTGGGCTTTACCTCTTTCTACCTGGCGGGCAAACTGCACTGCTTCACGGATGTGGGGCGCGGGCGTAGCTGGCGCCTCTGTGCCATGGTGCTACCCCTCTACAGCGCCATGATGATCGCATTGTCCCGCACCTGTGACTACAAACACCACTGGCAAGGTAATTCGCCAACACACCAGAATTTGTTTTTGTTTTGTCAGTTTCAGAAAGTGTCTCTCAGGTCCCTCAAAACACTTTGATGAAAAGAAGAAAAGTAAGGAACTCAAAACTTAGTGAGGTGCTGGCTGCTGGCATATAGTTGTAATAGACATTTCTCACTCCTTAGAGTTTTTTTGTTTTTATTTAGTTGATTGATTTCAGTACCAGTCATTTATTTTTTTTATGTGTATTGCATTAATTATTTTTGACTATTATTAACCTGTAAGTTATGCTCATTTTTTTCTAAAACAATTCTTGTCATTTTTTTTTAATTTAGCTAGCTTTTTTAATAAGGTGGTCTTTTTACTGTTGTTCATTGCTTTAAAGAAAAATGGAGCCATAATGTGCGGCATCAATAGGCTATATTATTTTGACCATATTGTCATGTCACGCATTGGTGGTTGGTTCCCATCACAAAGACAAAACACAGTAAAAGTTGACATTTTCTGTATTGCAGAATTGTAAACATATGTGATCTCCTACATCATACGCACTGCATGCTGTTCTGCATATATACACCTTACGCAAATAAAATGTTCTCTTTCTGGTTTACCATCAACTGATGTAGAGCGTGTGTTGATCCTACGTATAAGTAATCTCTCACTTCTTAGTCACAGCAGTGAAAGTTGGCTGAGCCAACAAGAATCTTAAATGTCTTGCTATCTTGGTAACTTGTGTCATCAGTAAACATCTGCTCAGTGCTTTCTGTACACAGCTGCCACAGGCTTAACCTACTTAATCGAAAGCTTTTTTCATAACTGTATTCATCCTGCCATCACACACCCTCCAAAAAATCATTGGCTCATTGGTCAATATTTATGCTTGCAGCTTGTAGCATGCATGCACATCAGTCAGGTGAAAAAGTTTGAGCATGTTAGATACACAAGCTCAGCATATCAGCATATCATCAAAAGCCAGTCATCCAGAGCTGAGCTTTCACAGACAGCTGTCTGTTTATTAGCATTTAGCTGCCAATCATCCTAATCATCCACAACTAATCATCCGCTGTGTGTGTTTGTGTTCAAGAAAAAAAACTGGTATTCTTTGAGATGAGGAGACTGCACGGGAGGAGAATAAACGCCAGTCAAAAAGACTGAGCTTATTTAAAGCCCTGTTTACTCAAGAGATAAAGCTTTAGTCAAGGGCGCCGCTAGAAATGATGGGCCCTATGAAAGAATACAATTTTGGACCCATCACCTATTAATACTATTAATAGTTGATAGTTATTATTAGTATCCTAAGGCACTAATTAATAGTGTCCTTACCCCTACGAATTGTCCGAACCCACCCTCGGCTTCTGCACAAGCAGAAGATGCAGCACATCTCCAGGCTATATAGTGGCTACCCTCTTGGTCTTTTCTGTCAGAGTGGTGAAAATGTCCCAGCTTTGGTAGCTGTTTTAGATTTCTGCTGTGGCCCATTAAGTGTGGGCCACAGTGTGTCTTGGCTGTAGGTAAACACAGTCAGAACAGGTCAGGGGCCTCCATTAGCCTGCTCGTTGAACCATGCTAATAGAGTGAGAGCAGACCCTAGCTCACCACTCACCCTTAACTGTTACCTGTCAGTCTGCCATTGGTCACTGTCTTTGGACACTGTTTAGAAACTGTCATGTAAATGTACAGACAGAAATAATTGTTGTCAAAAAAGCAAGAAAAAGATAAGGAATTTTGTTTGGCAAGTAGCATAATCATAATAATATGCTACATGGTGTTCAGGTGGATAAAGAATATTGCATGCTAGGGCTGTAATGCAGAATGACCATCACACCTCAATGGTACTGGTGCCTGTGAGCTGATGGTCCTTATAAAAGAGAGACTTTATTATGTTGTTCATAGACCTGACATTAAGGTGATGTGACAAACCAAATACACACTATATTGAAATGTAATTATGAGGCATTGTGAAACTGATAGTTGGAAAAGATTATTGAAAAATTTTCAAAGAACATTAGTTGCTACTTAAATTTGCCTGTGAGCTGATAGTTATATGTCCTTAATAAAAACATAATAATGTATCGTGTCGTTCATAGATGCCTTTGTGGGAGGAGTGATTGGCCTGATCTTCGCTTACATCTGCTACCGGCAGCACTACCCCCCATTCCTGCACACAGACTGCCACTTGCCTTACGCCAGCCTGGCTGCTGCCCACCCGGTAGCCCCCCCTCAGGAGGAGCCGCAGCCCACAGACAATGCCACCAGCCTGCCTCTGGAGGGCCTTCGAGAGGGGCCCGTATGACCACCTGGAGGGGGAACACCAGCAGAAGCCTCCAGGAGAGGCCAGCCCATGCAGGCCAATGTCAACCTGTAGCGCCCAGACTCTGCAGCATAATAACCATGCAGACAAACTGACTTGCTCTACAACATTCCAGTGAATAGTACTCTCATCTTATTTTTCTGTGCTCTTTGTCCTTCTCTTGCATCTTTTGTTTTTTTCTTTCCTTTTTTTGGTGTCTGATTCAGCAGTGTCAGTGTTTGCTATACTTAGATGTTTTTGTGTAGTGGTGGAGAATGTGGAACAATATTCTGGAAAATCAAGGCAGAGAACGTAATTGAACAAAAAGATTATTTGGAAGCCACTTTAAAAATGTTTGGGAAACATTACATTTACTGGTGCTGTGATCATTTTCACTGACATGCAATATGGCTGTTGATTAGGAAAAATATAGGTCATTTATGTTATATCTTCTGCATTAATTCTCACAGTAATTTTGCATCGACTTAGTGGATTGAAATCAAATTGAAGCCCATAACATGTTTGTTTTCCATCTCAATTTCAATAGATTTTTGGTGTGTCCACAGTAATGGTGTGCAATGTCTGGTCTGATTCATCCAAAAATGAATTTGTTCTCTTTTCAACAGCCTTTTTTCTGATAACCATCTCAGTCACTGGAGAAAGGGACTTACATTGTTACATTGTCTAGGTAGAGCTAGCCGTCGTCTGTGGCAACATAATGATAAATGTATAGATCATAGATGTGACTGCAGCACATTGGACTGTGTCCTTCTCCTGAAGATGACCTCTCTTGGTTCTCACTTCTACTGTACGTACAGTATATGCTCCTGCTTTTTCCTCCTCCTGTTTTCCCCTAGCCACTTCCTGTCATCGCAGTTTCTATTATTCCTATCCTTATGTGCACCTTCCCACCCATCCAATTCCATGTTTCACCTCTCTCTCTCTCTCTCTCTCTCTCTCTCTCTCTCTCTCACACACACACACACACACTTTTATGTACCTCTCTCCATCTTTCTTACTGCAATGCTCAAACAATGCACTCAATGAAACCTATTAACTCTGAAATTTAAATACAGATTAAAGTTAAATGGGGCCAATCAATAATATCCTGGTGCAGCCAGCACAGAGAGAGATGGGCAGGGCACAGACCCCAATTAGATCAGCAATTAATCCTCATAAATCTGGTGTAGGCCAGCAGGACATTAGTGGAATATGGAAAAAATGTTGCCGTCTATTTGACCATAATGGATATTGGAGAGGATGGTACTCTTCTACCACTAGAGGCCATTAGAGGCCATTGCCTCCCTCAACGGAGGTCGTAGCCTTCACAAAGGAGCACCTTGAAGCATATTTACGAGCACATGTAACCTGTATGCAGGGTGGAATTGTTAAAATGGCTGACTTTGGGAGCAACTGTGTTTCCCTCACAGCAGGCTACTGTTGCTTGTAATAATTTCAAACCAAATATTTCTGCCATTATTATATAACTAAAGGCAGATTAAGGGAGCTATTCACTGGATTCAAACATCACATGTCTCTTTAAGTTGAGTTTAACAGTTCTACCAAAAAGACTCGATAGCAAGATAAGGTTAAATGTTTTTACTGAAGATTGTGAGAGGTAATACAAGATGATGCAGACAGAGGTGCAGACAAGACACAATATTGAAGTAAGTCTCTTTGGTGCAGGCCCCTGTCTTCGATGTAAATGTTCTGATGGATGGTTCACATATCCTGCCATCAGAGATGGCAGGGGCGTGAGCCTGCCCCTGTGGACAAGACAGGGACCAACTGGTGACGGTGGTTTGAGGTGTGATGGAGGATGCCTTGACGTCGGCGTAAACTAGGTAGCAGAGAGCAGAGTTTAGGCAGGGCAGTTTTAAAGAAACGCACAAGGGTCCCATTGGCAGCTGAAATTAATTGAATGAATGACATAGAAGGGAACCCCCAACACAGATAGCCGTGGTAGGTTAAACATAGAACGTGCACTGACATTGTGGGGAAACCCTCAGTGGGCTATGGGGAAAGATTTGATTAGTTAAGGAAGGGAAAGAGCGAGCGATAGAGCTTATGCTCTAGAAATCCAGAAATGAAGCCTACTAGCCCAGACATTCTTCAAATTTGACAAAATCCTGAGCATCCCAAAGCTCTCCTCTACCTACAGTAATGTAAATAAAGCTCTTTATGAGGAATGGTAAGGGTAATGAGATTTGCAATAGTGAAGGATTGGTGTGCCTTTATCTAAGTGAACTACTTTTATTATAAGTCTCATTTAATAACTAATGGCTTTCACTTATAATTCAATTACCCTCTGACAAAATTTGTATATGCCAAGGCATGGATTAGGTTCTTTAAAACATGGGAGGCCTTTGAGGTGATGCAGCAGGTATTCTAACATCATCAAAACAGATTTGAGAATTGCAAGAAGAGCTGAAATGCTGGGGTGGGATTAGCTAGTAGTATGTGACAGATGTTAGAGAAGGTCTGGAGAGCTGTGCTTAGTTCCCTTGGGAACTGAAATTCTTTCATGCAGGAACAGATCCTTTAGGTAACACACATAACGTGAAGTGAGAGGAGAGCCGTGGAGATACCTCAGCAGATGTTATGTACTGCCTAGAGTGCCCTCCACCTATGCATTACAAGGTTGTACAACAGTCGAGATTATTTTTAGACGTGGTATATATGCACTTAAGCTGTACATATATTGCACAGTAGCAGGACATTATTCTGTCCTCAAGAGAGTTGAAAGAGATAGTGATTGTGTAGATTGCACTTCAGGAAAAGAGGGAATGGGGGTTGGGAGAGCACTCTTGCTTAAAAACAGTCAGTAGTGGAAACTTCAGTTGGTCAGCCTTGGCCCGTCTGATGAATGCGAGTGTCATGGTTTGGGTGATAAACAGTGTGCCTGGAAGCACAGCACAGAGACTCCTACTGAGAATTTTTTTCCCAATTCAGACCGGTACATTGCACACCCTTTACCTATAACTCTTTGCACCCCATATCAGGCAGCTGTAGTAAAAAAAATCTGTGGTTGAGATCCAAAGACACTTTTAAAGATTGTGCAGTTGCTTTTGCTCTCTGGGTCAGCTCTGTTCCTCTCACTATGAATCCTTTCCTGCCCAGTTGATTTCAGCACCTCCCAATTCTCTAGCATTGTTTTCCAAGTTTTCTTCAGTTCAAAACAACATCTATTCATGTCATTCACAATTTATTTATATATATGCCGTGTATATCAGAGGTGAACAAACTGGTTTGAAAAAGTAAAGGTCCTGCTATGTATTCCTTCTGCCTGTGGTCTTAACGCAGGTGATTTTACTAACTAGCTCATCTAACTGGCTAAAGAGTTGTGCTAATTAGGATCAACTAAGTCATTAAATTGGCTGGAACACCTGGCAGGACTTTTGCTTTCTAAACCCAGGATGTCCACCTCTGATTTACATGTGAATCTACAAAACAGATACACATGGCAGGTGTGGCTTGTTTCTGTTGACTGTTGATAATGTATGGTATGCTTTTTTTGCTTCATTTTTTAAACCGCACATGTGGTGGACAGAGTGATCTCTTTCCTAAAATGGTAGATTAGTTTAATAACAAAAAGCAACCCAAATAAATGTCTCCGCTCTCCTCTTTGGATCAGAATAATGATAGCATTAGCCAAGCATCATCAAACATGGCATGTCAACTTCCATTTGTGGGAACAAACCATTTTCTATGGAGTAGCATGTCTGGCCTTGAGAGTATTTTGAATTGTGTTTTGTTGTTTTTACTGTCTGTATACGAAGTACATTGATGTTAACAAATGCATGAGCATAGTCTATCTATGGCGATAATGGGTGCTTAGTTGGTGTATTCTGTATAATTGAAAAGAAAAGGGGCAATTGCACTACTCAGATGCTGACGCTGCTACGAGATTGAGAACGTTTCAACCACCGACATGACAACAGGATCAGACTGTATTTTAACATTCTGATGCTGCACCACCACAAAATTCGAACTCACAAATGGCTCACCCGAGACTGTAAACAAAGATGGTTAAATGCATCGAATGGAAGTGTTCTTTTCCCATGATCTGTGACCTTGCTATTCCTCAGATGTCATTCAAATGTGTTTTTGGGGATTTAGGTCCAGAAAGCAACCTAATGTGTTACTCTGTGTTGACGGTGAAGGTGTATATTGTGTCAATGAGCATCAAGCTGCACTTAAATGTGGGACATTTCCAATAAACATGATGTATGGTACAGAAGTTCATGTTTTCTTTGGTTTAGGAGTGCCCATGCACAGTGTTTTTTATGCATAAGTGGCAAGGATATAAATCTGAAGGCCAAGAACATACAGTAGGTAGCCATTTTGTTAATCATTTGTATATAGCATTAGCAAATAGCATTAATGAAAAACATGTTATTCAGGTAGCGAGAATACATTTGCAATACAAATAGTTTCCCTCTATCTGCATAGTACATAGTAAGTGCTGGAGTATTGTATTCATTATTTAATTTATCATTTAAAGGCTAATGGCACATATGTTGTTATAATAAGTAGCTTGTCCTTGCAGCATTACTGTTACTAGTTAGCTAAGATCAAAGGGAAGATCAAGGTATTTATACTTATCCTGTGTTTCTGATTTGAATGTGTACTGCCTGAGTAGGAATACAGTGGCCATAGAGGAGAATAATCACGAAGTAGGTGGACTTTTTAGACTCTCAAGGTCAAAAGTTGTTATTTACAGGGATTTTCTCTCCACAGTGGTCTGCAAATCACATTTTTAGTTCTTATGATGCACCTAACCTTTGACCTCTTGGCTCTGTTAACCTCCACACACCTACACAAACTCAAGATGGTTTCTAATGTCAAGGCATTGTAACTGCTATGGTAACCTCTACAGCTCTTATTTCCTATGCGCTCTATACATTATATATTTTCTTATTGCTAGAGATGCTTCATTAGAGTTGGTTATCTGCAGTAGATTACATGTCATTTGTTAATGGTCAGGCATTTCATCATTACAATGAGAAGAAGTGTATACAGACAGTAATCTTCAATGCTTTTGATTTATGGTAGTCTTGGTATTACAGGTCTTGGGGTTTTGGTCTTTTGTAAATATTTTGGCCCTTGAAATTTCACCATCAGTTCATTCTTAAAAAATCACCCTTCAAACAGCAATATTGAGTAATTACTCATGCGACTAAACTTAGTTTTGATGTTTGAATTTAACAGTAGCACATTTATGCCAGCATAAGGTAGGTGATAGAATGAGAGAGGAGTAAGACAGAGATGTCAGTTGTCTTTGAGTGAAGGAATAAAACTGAGAGAATGATTGAGAAAGGTCAGTTATTCATTCTCATGGTCGATGTCTGCCATTTATTGTGTGTGCGAAGCTCTGTGCCTTGAAGCATGACAATTAGAGTGAATGCAGGCTGTTGCTGTGACGATGACCTATCCATTACACTTCATTAAAGGCTGGACAGAGACTGATGCCTTTGATTAGATGCTCTGAACTTCCTACAGTCTGATCAGAGGATGCAGACTGTGTTGTCATACCTCAGCTGAAGATGTCAACATGAAACACGTCGCTCATATCATATCCTCAGTAAGGTTTTCCAACATCTCAAAGCAGTTGGTTTCACTTGTCCATGATTGCAATAAATGCCGTGATGGACAATCTTGATTCAGAAGCTATACAATCTAGCACCATATATTTCAAATCACGGTCATTTAACTAACTAACTAACTAACTTTTCTGTCTGGCTGAAGAGTAGTGATAATTAGATTCAGCTGATTTAGTAAATGGCTGAAACAAATACTTCCTATTAGATTGTAGCTTCTGAATCCAGATTGCTCATTATGCTTAATTAAAACCTATAAGAGACAGCAGACTCTTTTTAAGCAGACAACTCTACAACAAGGTCAGTGGCAATCTGTAAAGAGGAGAAGGAAAACTGATAAATGGTACCACAGAACAGATCACATGAAAAACCTATAGAGCTGAAAGAAAAGCATCTTCTTATCTGCGACTCTGTTTCCTTTAGTGCTTCAGATGGGATTAACACAAGCGTCCCTCAATCTCCCACAGCCATCAGGAACGGGAGAGGAGAGGAGAGGAGAGGAGAGGAGAGGAGAGGAGAGGAGAGGAGAGAGGAGAGGAGAGGAGAGGAGAGGAGAGGAGAGGAGAGGAGAGGAGAGGAGAGGAGAGGAGAGGAGAGGAGAGCAGAGCAGAGCAGAGGAGAGGAGAGGAGAGGAGAGGGGAGAGGAGAGGAGAGGAGAGGAGAGGAGAGGAGAGGAGAGGAGAGGAGAGCAGAGCAGAGCAGAGCAGAGCAGAGGAGAGGAGAGGAGAGGAGAGGAGAGGAGAGGAGAGGAGAGGAGAGGAGAGGAGAGGAGAGGAGAGGAGAGCAGAGCAGAGCAGAGCAGAAGAGAGGAGAGGAGAGGAGAGGAGAGGAGAGGAGAGGAGAGCAGAGCAGAGCAGAGCAGAGCAGAGCAGAAGAGAGGAGAGGAGAGAGGAGAGGAGAGAGGAGAGGAGAGGAGAGGAGAGGAGAGGAGAGGAGAGGAGAGGAGAGTAGAGGAGTGCAGAGCAGAGGCGAGGAGAGGAGAGAAGAGAAGCGCTGTGAAGAGAACCAAAGAGTGACAGGGAGGTGTTAAGCGTCCCTGTCCTGTCCCCAAGGACTTGTGTGTCAGTTCCATTCACACCGCTGCTGCTGCTGAGTGTGAGAAGAAATGCCTGAGATCTCGCCTGCCCTGTCGTATTGTTCCCCAGCTGCGGCTCTCAGAGCATGGTCTGCATCAAAACTAGTCAGGAGTCCTTGGAGCAAATAGGAGCTATTGTCAAATGAATGATGCAAGCTCTCTGTTGATGGCTGCTGCTATTGCACTGAAAGCAAGCTCAGATTGCCCACCTGGGGTAACGCAGCTAAAATCCTCAGGCAATGTGGCTCTTGAGTAAACATTGCTCTATTGGTCTTATTTGGAGTGGTGGCTTACATGATGCATTTGAATATTTCTTTCATTCTCTTTCATTTCTTTCCTGAAGCTGTTCTATACCTCTGAATAAAAAATAAGCCAGAAGTAACAGCAAAATATTACAGTCATGAGAATCTTTCATTATTTATGTATTGCCTTGTGAATATAAGATGCTTCAGAAAGAATGCAGAAATTGTGGCATGTCCCTTCCGGATGAGTCAATGACTGACAGTGTCTGCTCCCTAAAAAACATCACTCAAGTAGAATGTGCCAGGTGATTCTATGGGACTTTAGTGTCCTAGAAACAAAATCCTCTAAATTATTTCTGTCGATATGGACAGTTTTATCCACAATGGCTCAGTTAACCACAAAAAAATTCAGCTGACATCACATGGCAACGTTCCATTGAAAGTGACCCAAATCACCTAAATGTTTTTGTGAAAAAAGCAATACACAATACAATTCAGACCTCTTTCCTCAAGGTTGGACATATTGTAGGGCCAGTGTGTATTTGTTCTTGGTTTGAAAAGTAAAATCTATATGATTGATGTCTTATGTAAATATGTGAGTATCATTGCAATTGTCCTTTTCTTGGCCTTCTGTTTGAGAAACAGTGTAAATAAAGTCAACTACAGCCTTTGATCAGCCCAACTATAAATTAGAAATCTTGATTCTCAATTAAGAAGATAATAAGTTGGCAGCAAGTGTCCGTGACTATGCAAACATCAACAGCTATGCATCTGGCATGCATAAATATTCTCTTGCAACTAACACGGATAAACACTTATCTTAACTCTTCTTGCTGACTGATTTATCACACAAAAAACAACAACAAAAACACAGGCCTTCATGTATTGACATTGAAACCAGGGCAAATTTGAGCAAAGAAATCAATTTACGACAGGGCTCCTGCGAGATTTATGAAACATGTGTACACGCATGATGGTGCATAATATGTGCAAAAGCGGACTTTTTCTAGCCCCAAGAGCCACTTCTGGCTCTGGCAGATCCAACTGATTAGTTTGACATGCTGCAACAAGGAAGGGGGGAATTTAAAACGTACACTTTGATACACAAGGGTCACTGTCACTGAATTGAGTGTAACAAAACCAGAGAGTTTTTGTCATGTAGGGGAAGGAACAACTACTTCCCCTACAATACAATAGAGCACCTAAGCTTGGCATGAGGCCTGAGCAGGTGTGGAGACAGTGGGGAAAGCCTGAGTGCAACACCATTAATACTTCCTCTTTGCACCCCTGCACGAACAGTAGGACATGGCCAAATAAGGCCTCCCAGTGGGCAGGCAGGCCACCCTGCACAAATGCAGCCTCTACAGCAGTGATTGGCAACCTGGCTTCAAAAGCTACTATCCAGTGCTACTGGCCACAGATTTGCTGCAGCCATTCATTAAATCAGCTGATGATAATTAGCACAGCTCTTCAGCAAAAGTTAATACAGTACTTGAAATTCGATGTATTAAGTGCACAGGTAGAACCAGGTCAAATGGAATATGTAAGGGATAGCAGTCGCCGAGAGGTACATTCGACAGAATTAATCAACACTGGCGGAGACGAACAACTTAAGTTATGCTCCGCCAAGTTGATGAATTTCGTCCAGTGCATGCTTCGAGGGCTGTTATCCTGCTTATGGCCCGGTTACCACACATATACAGTGGTATGAGAAAGTTTGGGCACCCCCTCTGAGGTTGTATAATAATGGACTCTGACTTCACACAAAATCATCTTGGTGGCACGTCCTTCATTTGCCCATAAGAGCCAAGTGTTAGCTTGATTTCCAAACACAGATTTTAAGTATTCATAGTATGCAATTGTATGAAATTAAATCAAATGTAAAAAATAGGCTGTGCAAAAATGAGGGAACCCTTGTCATTTTGTTGCTTTGATGGCCTGTAACTAATCATCACAAGATCATTGGACACACAAAGTTGGTTTGGTGAGCTCGTTAAGCCTTGAACTTAATTGACAGGTGCATCCAATAATGACAAAAGGTATTTAAGGTGGCCCAATGCCAGTTCTCATTCTGTTTGACTCTCCTATTTCACTGCTGAAATATGACTGTGTTCATCAGTTATTTGATATATCAAAATGAAGTTGTGAATTAAAACACCTAATGATTGGTGAATATAAATAATGCCATTTAAAAATATGACATTTAAAACTTTATGTCGGAACATTTTAATTTATGTTGGAACATTTAATCAATTCTATTGCATTATTCACTTTATTTTTAACACCATGATTCATAACACAGCTTGACTACCACATTTATTTATAATCATGTAGAGCAAACTTTTATCTGCAGGTAAACCAATCACTGCAGATCAGCTGTCTGTCATCAACCAGATGTGTGAGGTTGATTAAACCCCACCGATGACTTCACCAATTTGGAGAATAAGGCTTCTGATCTCTGTGAGGCTTGTCTGATGAGGCGTCTCTGGTCTACTCAACCTCATCAGTGTCGTTCCCCAAATACTGATTGATCTTCCATGCAAGCACCAGGCTGATGAGACAGATGTGAGTCACGCACAGAAAGAGGGACTTTTGTCATGATTAGCTGTGACAAGAGCAGAGACCAAAACAGTAAGATGTGAGATAGATGGTGCTTTCTGAAATGGAAAAAAACATGAAAGTGGGCATGTTCTGTGAAATATCTGACACAGAAAAAAAGACTACAACTAATAAGATCTTCAGCTTCATTTAAAAATCAGCATGTAAGTAAGGATGATAAAAAGTTCAATTGGATTTTTTTTCATGCTTTTGCAGATGTGATTGGCAACTAAGTTAAAAGGAATCCTACGAGAGTGGAGAGAGAACATAATCTTACCTTAATGGCTAATACTATAACAAATTCCTGTGGTGTTAAGTTTATTCTACATTTGTAAAATATATGGCTAATGAGAACACAAGCTCAGGGAAGGACAACACTACTCAATCCAGGCCTGGTGAAATGAAGCTGGAAAAGTTTGACAGAAATAAAAGCTCATTGTGCGAGTGGTTAAACTATCTCCACTGAGACACTAAAAAGCATCCCTGGTAGCAACCATACTGTCAGGTGATCACAGCATTTCAACTTCCACATCCCTAAAACATTTATCTCTATCTCTGACAAGACTATTTAGTCTGATATGACCTAATCACAGCCATCATACACCTCTGGTCATTAAAAAACAGCATATGTACAGTGATTTACAACATGTAACCTGTTGGTAGAATGATTTACTGCATACTGGCAGCAAAAATCTATATACAGTACTGTACAAAAGTTAAGGCAAGTGCCTTCAAACCAGCATTAATTCACACAAAGGGGTACACACAAAGTCAGGGATGTTGTAGGATTATAGTCAGGTGTATTATCAACCAATTACAGTATATGAAATTGATTGTATGTGTGAGGAAGCCTACATCCAAAGAAGATCTGTGGTTAGTTCTTCAAGATGTTTGGAACAACCTACCCGCCGAGTTCCTTCAAAAACTGTATGCAAGTGTACCTAGAAGAATTGATGCTCTTTTGAAGGCAAAGGGTGGTCACACCAAATGTTGATTTGATTTAGATTTCTTTTTTGTGCATTCACTGAATTTTGTTGATTGATGAAAATAAATGATTAATACTTCTATTTTTGAAGGCATTCCTAGTTTACAGCATTTTTTCACACCTGCCTGTAACTTTTGTACAGTACTGTATTTTACAGATACTTATCTGAAATCTATTTGGGAACAGTCTAATCTGTTTCTGTGATGCAGGAAAAAACAGCATATGCAATGAGAAATGAAACTGCACCAGATGTGTGTGTGTCATTTTTCATCAGTGGCATAGACCATGCTGTAGCAGTCAGGCCAAATAATGTGAAAGAGCACTCCAAAAGGTCTGGATAGACAGCCAAGTTTGATTCTGGATTAAACTGTAAATTCTGCTGATATTGCAGGCAGAAGGAAAATATCACTTCCTGGGTGTCAGGGCTCATCTTCATTTTCTAAGGCCAGATGTGAGTAGACATCCACATCTAAGTAGAATAAAGCAGGCTCCCTCAACAGAAGCGCTCCTCTGCAGCGTCAGCACCAGTTCCCAGGTGCAGTAAAACTCTCATACATTTAGGTGCTCTCTGCACTCTAACTTCATCAGTGATGTGGAAAATGCACTTCGGAGCTGAGATTAAGTTAAAACCAAAGAGATGTTATTAGTAGATGGCATTGCGTCATTACGTCATTTTGTTATTGTGTTTGTCCGCTCCCGCACCACTGGACTGCAAGAAATGTTGTCTTATGGTGTTCTTGCCAAACTGTAAAGCACTTTCAGCTGCATCTTGTATGTATGAATTGTGCTATACAATTAAATATTATTATTATTATTATTATTATTATTATGCACTACACTTTCAAGGATAAATGTTGGAGAGAGAGATATTGATCCTGGCAATGTCCTTGATCATTTAAAACATTTTGGAAAGCAAATTCTTGTGATTTTGTAGCAGCTACACGTTATAGCAGTAAAAGGATCCACCAAAAGAAAATAACAAGGAAGTTATGAAAAATGATCATGCATTATGGTATTTTTCCTCCGGCTACAGAGCGCCGTCAAAAATATCACATAAGCAGAGCAGACTTTGAAGGTCAGTACATGTTTGTTGTTACCTGGTACTTCAAGTAGGACAGAAGGTTTTTCACTATTTTCACACTATTTTAAATCTTGTACTGTACAGCTTGCTCACAATACTTTCAGGGGTTTTGTTATCACTGCAGTAAAATCTCTTTAAACTCTTAAAGAAAACTGAAAAAAAAAAAACAAGGTTAGAAATAGACATTGAATATATACTACTGTAATGGGCATATTATGTGAATTAGCCAGTGACTAAATCTAGTTACAGTTGTTTTTTTTTCTTGAACAACATGGATGAGCTGTCACATCTTTGATGGTATGGAGGTGCAGTAGTTGGATGAGAGATGGATAGTAAGGGTTCCCCTACAGACTGGGTTAGGGCACTCCTGATTGATCACATTACACAATCAGCCTGAATGAAGGGCTGTTTATATATATATATATATATATATATATATATATATATATATATATATAAAGTGTTTTGTTTTGGACCGACACTTCACGTTTTTATTGTAATTTGTTACCCGATTGTATATGAAATACTTGATATGTATGTGCAAAGATCCAAACAGCACCTCAAACAATCGTTTGACTCCAGAAAGCACCCCTTGATAGACATTTTATTAACCTTTATATGCTTCTTTCTCCACATACATGATTACAAATAAGGTTTGTGAACGGAAGTGTATGCACCTTGTTTGTTTGTTTGCTTGATTGATTGATTGTTTAATGCTGGTCTTTAGGAGGGGCGTTACCTTTCCTTTTAACCCATTTGACGAGTGCCACTACAAAATAAATACAGTTTAAGCAAATATCTAGAGCCTCACTATCCAGTATTTTGTCCTGTTACAGCTCAAACCTCCTGAAATTTGACACCAGTGTCACATTTTTTAGATCAAATATCATGACACTTCCTGCTTTTATTTTAATGAGTAAGTGGTGTAATTATGAGCCAACACAGCAGTACTAACAGTATAACAATGTGCGTAGTATCATTCCCAGTGTATTCATGAACATAAACACTGATTGAGATACTTATATTTATGAGCCTTTGGACTGCTTAGAATTTACTGTATAATCACTGTATAACTCCTACCATCGGTAATAGTTTTCTTTGCATTACTTGACCCTCTGCCTAATGTTTGTTCCTTCTACGAATCATTGTAAGATTGGTATAGGCCTACTGAAAATATATACATACTGTGGAAGTGGAGGTTCCCTTTCTGTAACATACACACTGATTGGTCATAGGCTACATGTTCGTTCTTTTGCCCAGTTTTCATATTTTTTTCATTTTCTGTAGTGCACATGAAACGTTCGACTCCGACGTCAACCATGGATACAGTAACTATGTCGGAGATAGAATGTTTATTTTATGGAACTTTGAGTTTGTGGTCAGTTCTTTCTGAACACCACTGCGAACGGACGTGTCGATTTTGCTCCTCAAGCTTTTCTACACAACCTGAACCTTTTCGATCAGTTTTAACAGCAGACTACCTATAGTTTAAACCTTTTATTTAAATTTTATTGAAAATTTAGTTGTTTGGATTTAGTATATTTACTTTTACTTTAACTATCATTGAGCTCTGCTGCTGCTAGAAAAACATAATTTGCTAATTTTAGCTACCTAATTTCACTTAGCGAAAATTAGCTGGGTGATCGGCTAGTTATTGAAGCTAGCAAGATTTTAGTTAGGTTTTGACTTAGCCGCACGCTTTTCGGTTTTCTTGTAACTGTGTTGGAGATGGAGGTTAGTCCTCCGAGTCGCTTTGGCAGGTCTCGGGCCAGACTGCAGCAGCGATTGGCAAAGTGTATTTTACTTTGTTGTGCTGCTGGGGAAAAGGAAACGGCTGAGATCGCCACCCAGACGGAGTGGGAGACCGTCGAGGTGGCCACTCAAGCTGTTCCGCTGACTGTGGAGGCTGAGACCCAAGCCGCTTGTGAAACGGCTGAGGCCGGGATCCAGGCGGGCAGGGAAACGGCTGAGACCGACACGCAGTCGGATTGGGCGGATGGTAAGGATCAAAGCCTTCTGACCGTTGCGGGTGGTTGAAATGAAAAACTTTAGGTAACAGAAAATCCTGACAAATTTGATGTACTTTTGTATTGTAGCGATCCTCCTTAGGATCAGGATGGCATCTGGGATGGTGAGCACTTTGAGAAATAAAACATTGTACCGTTTCCTGAATACAAACTCAGTAAGAATGTAGTCTGGCTGTAACTTATACCTCTTTGCTACTTGGTCTTCAGGGTTCTGATGGTGGAAGACTGGTCCCATTTGCGGTATTTATCATTTTTCTAAAATATATTTTTATTTATTGCTTATAATGTGGAGTTTTTTAGTGTTAGGGAAAAAAGACGTCTGCTAAAGAACACAAAACACATACACATGTATGGCTTTGTTCTATGCTGTTTCTCTTCTTGTGCTTTTGTCATTATTTTGAAGTTCCTTTACACTGTTACTTCATGTATTCAGGTGTTCAGGTATTTTTATGTTGTTTTACGGAATTGCAGACTCAGGCTGTCCAGAACACTCGCCAGACGCTGGGGTTTGAGCAGTCTACCTGGTTCCGCAACGGTCTGAGGGTGAGCGAGCAAACATGGAAGACATGTTGGCACCATTTAGTCCAGCTGTTATCATCTGTGTGGCTTTACTGCACCTGTCCACTCCTGTTCATCCTGTGTGTAGCGGGTGGAGGTGAGGCTGAAGTGTGTGGAGAAGCTCCAAGACTCCTACAAGAGGCAGTGGTGGCAGCTCACTAACCACTTCTACCACTTCTTCTCTTCAGCAAAGAATCTGATTTAAAATCATGTCATGTCTTTGGTTTCTTAACATTCAGCTGTTTTACCTTTATTTTAGGGAGATCTTTACCAGCATGCAGTGGCGAACATGGTCACCTACATCAAGGTAAAGATAGTTTAGCTAGAGAGGGTTTTTTACCATCATGGATCTTCTCTACCCAGTCATGCCTCATTCCTGTGTGAATATGGTGAGTGTGATTCAGGTGTTATACATTTTGTGTTGTTTTGTTTTTGCAGTGGTACTGTGGTGGCATCACCAAAGTATCATCCCACCTGGAGGCAGAGGGCCGTATGTGTTTGGAGATCAACGGAGTCCTGGTACTTTTCAGACTTCCACACACAAATTATTTACTACATCACCTTTCACCTTTATTGTACATTTTAGTAACATAATGCTGCACCATGAATCTGTTGAATAGATGGAGGAGACAGTAAAGATCAATAAGGGCAAGATCATCAAGGCAGATGGAACCATGTCCTCTACTGAGCACAATGAGACTGTCAGAGTCCCCGTTGTGTTCCACCCTGCTCCTCCCCCTGGCTTTGGGCCCAGTGATGCCGCTGGTGCAGATGCTGATCAGGGTCCTGATGCTGAGTCTGCTCCTGCTGCTGCTCCTGGGTCTGCTGCTGAGTCTGCCCCTGCTGCTGATGCTCCTGCTGCTGCTCCTGGGTCTGCTGCTGCTCCTGGGTCTGCTGCTGATGCTCCTGCTGCTGATGCTCCTGCTGCTGATGCTCCTGGTCCTGGCAGTGCTCCTTCTGCAGGTGCTGCTTGTGGTCCAGAGAGCGCCTCTGGATCTGAGGCTGGCCCTGGTCCTGACAGCACTGATGCCTCTGCTTCTTGTGCTACCAGCTCTGCTCAGGTAATATGAAATGCTCACTCATGGTAAATCCTGTGGAGTTTGGAGGTGATGGCTTGTTCCTGCCACAGATGCAGTCATGTAAATCTGATGTGGATGTTTGCTCTGGCAGGCTTCAGGAGACTCCAGCCTGCTGCTGGAAGCTGCACAGCTTCCCTCCATCTAGTAAGTACAATGTTTGTAAGTTTGGGTGCAGTGCAAAAGCCACAATGTCAAGTGATGTGATTTTGTAGCAGACTCTTAATGTGTTTATTTTTAATTAATAAACAGTAACTTTGGCAATATTTGCCTTTTATGTTGTATGTATTTTTGGTGACCAGGTAAAACTTGACAAAAATCTGACAGAAAAAAAAACAACCTTTTTGTATTTTCAGCAACCTCTTCCAGTCCACGGGTCTGGAGGATTTCTCCCTCAGGGTTAATGGCCTGAGAGAAGCTTTTGCTGTGAGTACTCAACATCCTGACACACAGAGGGATTTTTGACGCAGAGACTGAAATGTACTTACAAATTCCTTATATTGCTTTACGTAGGTCTTGGTTGCCAGAGATGACACTGCCAACTTCATCACAGTGGCAGGGTCAATGATACTGCGTACCTTGGCGGCTCTCAATGGGAAGGTAATTATTTTAGGGTGCATTTAGTCTAATCACTTTTCATTTAGGGTGCATTTAGACCAAATGTGACTTTGACAGTCAAGACTAATCTAATTTATTTTGTGTGACTGAATGCACATCAGGAATGTACAGTATACCAAGCAAGACCAGGTTCACTGAACAGATGCCCCCTCTTTTCCCTCTCTTTCAGGACACTGGTGTGTTCCAGCAGGCCTTTGACCAGCTGGTGGCCTTTGCACAGAGTCCTACCCGCACCATCAACACTGAACTGCTGGAGGTTGGGGTATGTCACCTTGCAGTACTCATTGGCTCACAATATCAGAAGCTAAGCTATTCAAAAGTTTCAGTGTCTTTTCACCCAGAATCAGTTGCATTTTCCTTTTTGTCACATCATATATAGTCATATCATGAAGATTCCTCATTTCAACTAGTTGATTGTTGTTCATGGAATCTTAACATGAGTGACAAGAATAAAAACAAAGACAAAAAAATCATTATTCTAAAGATTCAGATCCCCTACAAAAACCTGTCTTAAGTGGAATATGTTCAGTTGTATCTACCTGGGTTTCTGCTGTGAGGTATTTATGTGTTTTGTTTGTTTATGTGTTTTTAGGTTCACAGTTTCAACCTTCTTGATGTTGTGTTCGAGATGGTGTTTTTTGGAGCACTTCAGGGGACTCGTGCGCGGCTGGTCCCTGTAAGTCATGCGAGATCTCAGTGTGTTACCCACGTATTTACTCGTAAATTCAGCCTACTAACTCAACTCTCTGTCCTCTCTGCTGTAGCGGGAGCCAGGTGGGTTCTTGGATCATCTGGAGACAGTGATCCAGGCCTTCCTGCCCTCTGAGGCGTGGCCACCCCAGGCTGTCAGGTGCTGGGAGCTGCTGCGGGTAAGTAGCCTCTTCACTAACCACCTCCTCATCATGCATATTTCTGTAGCCTGTTTAATTGATTGTATTTTATTTATTTCCCTGCTTTCATCACAGGCTGGCATGGTGGCCTTCCTTGTGGAGATCCTCTCCCTGGACCTGAGGGTCTACCAACATCCCCAGGACCTTGCAGAGTTGGTCTTCAGCTCCCTGGAGCAACGTGTGGAGCAGCTGCTGAGCAGGATGCCTGCTCCATAGTATCCTTTTTAGTCATGGCTTTAATTGGCTTTAGTGATCTGGCGTTAATGCATTCTAGGGTTTTTTTTTTAATGGGCATGAGTCAAACTTTCGTTTAAAAGCAAAATTACATGAAAAGTTGAGTGCTGGGTTATTAAGTTTCATTGCTTCTGCATTTATAGCCAGATGTCTTTCATTGTGCTTGCTTAGGGCACGTGGCATGCAAATTGGTATTTTTAAAACACTAAAAGCACTGACATAGTATGGAACTTTGGTTGTAGTGTTATCAGGGACTACTCATGAGCTCGTGCTTTCAGAACATTGTTGCTGTGCACAGTGTTTAGTTACCAGAATGTTTTTGAGCATAGCACTTACCTTCACCACAGCATTTACCACAACACTTTTCTTTGTCTACTGTAATACAAATTTAGCGAGGGACTGTTTTACTAAATTTAATTTATAAATTTTGTGTACACCAACAGTGTTTTCAATGCTCACATTCACGATGGAACCCTGAAAGTACTACAACTTAAGTGTCATACTATGGAAAACCTTCTTTTAAAAAAAAAAAAAAAAAAATTTACATGCATCTTGCCAAATGCACTAAGTGCGCTTGTGGACAGGCATTGGGCTGTGAACGCAAAGGCTGTTCAAACTTAAAAACCCAGCTATCAATAAAAGTTACAAGGTAGCCTTAAATTCATAATGCGTATAATATGAAGGTAATATGAACCACACCTGCAATCATTTTAAAAGAATAGAAACCTTTTTTATATAAAGGTATGGCAGTATAAAAGTAACTATAAGTATATATAAGTAACATCCAAGCAGTGTAACATAAAAACAATGCAACATGAAATTTAAAATGAAACATGACCGTAGTGAAAAATGTTGCTATTTATCATTTTCTTAAATAAGACAAATATATATATGCAGATATTTTAAATAAAAAAACTCAAGTACAACAGGTGCCCTTTGCTCAAACAAATAAAGCACAAAAATGTGTAAAATCAGCAATCGTTAGAAATAGTTTAAATGTCTATTTTTAAGAGATTTAAGACGTAGACGAAAACAAGCCTGTGAAGAAATAGTTTTATTTCAGAGCAATGACGCAGTACAATGTTGAACTGTGTTGTTCAAAAGATGGAGCACAGGATTTCTTCCCCAGAGAGTGCATCAGTTAATTCCATCAAGTGACTGTAGGCCTTGTTCACTGACTCCAAGACATTAAGGTCCTACCATGTAGATACAAGGTGACTTTTTTTTTATTTTATTTTTTATCCACGACCTGTGATGTGGCCTTCTCCTGTTTTGGTACTAATGCCCAATCATTTGTTGTTGTGACCCCCATCTTGTTGGCACCTCTGTAATGAGGCAGTGAGGGGGCAGGTGTAGTTCAGCCTGGGCGTTTCTTCGTGTTAAGTAAAAGAAAGGACTATTATCTTTCACACGCCAGTTGCTGACTCAATTCAATTCAACTCAACACTCAAACAAAATTCTAAATTAATATTAGTTCAGGTCCATTAACAAAACACCTAACACAATATCCAGGTTATTTCATGAAAGAGGGCTTTGGTACCGTTGTCAGCGGTTATGGGTACTTGCGACTCTTCATCAGGTCCCTATGACTCAAGCAATTTCTTTAGTTCCTGGGCATTCAATTTACCTGTAGAGAGAAATAAGATGTTTGTAGGCATGTGCACAACTTCCACTCGTAATTTTTGAAGTGCATTATGAAGCTAGTGTAGGTGTTCACGGTACAACTTGACGCAGTAGTCCTCAGTACTAACATAAAGCTCGATGCCACGAAAATCTTTTTCCTCTTGCTTGCGGACCTTGCCATGCAATTTGGGCATTTTAGCTTCACTGAAGTACTCGCGGCTAGGCATCACATATCATGGATTGGGTGTTTTAATCATGTCTTTAATTTTGCTTCTCTCCACTGCTGAGAAAGGCACCATGTCCTTGCACAGACTTTCTTCTTTTAACTAAAACCTGGCTGGACCACACAAACAGCGAAACTACTCTTTTTGAAGCTAACCCCTAAACTTGGCTTTTACTTATTTATTCAAATCAAGCAAAATAGAAGGTGGAATAGCCACCCTTTACAATGTAAACAATCCTCTCTTGATGGTTTCTCTTCTTTTGAGTACGTTAGTACAGTCATTAAAGGCCCACCTCACATCGTACTACTGACCAGCTATAGACCCCTAAAATAGTCAGTTAGCACCTTCTTGGATGAACTCAGTGAACTGCTATCAGTTTTTTGCTATCAGCCTTTTGCTCCTCATGGGTTCATAGCCTGATGACGACCAACCTCCATGTGGGTTTCCTTTTCATTTGGGGGTTCCATTTCAGGGCTTGACGGGTGATGTCTGTGGCAGATTTTCTGAGGGTGTGACCAGTCCAAGTCCATTTTCTATTGCAGATTTTTCCAGAATTCTATGGGATCTTGGCTTTTTCTTTTCCACAGGTCCACATTGCTCACTTTGTCTTTCCACCAGATGTTAAGTATCCTTCTGAGGCAGGTGTTGATGAATGTTTGCAGCTTGTGTGTTTTGTTCTCCATGTTTCAGATCCATACAGCATCAGCTGAAGAGTTTCTTCGAGCTGTTTTAATGGTTTAAAAATAGCGTAGTCGTCATGCTTCGTCTAAGGGCACCTACCACGTCCATTGTTAGCCTTCTGGGACAAATGATAAAAAATAGTTAAACTCTGAATGCAACAGACTAAATCAAATTTTCTCCTCAGTACACTACCAACTCAGTATGATGTTTTAACATGCCAATTTTCATTTTACACCAAAGTTCTCCTTTAAATCCAAACCATGTCCACATTATGGCAGAGGTAGTGCTGTGGGTGGGCCTAGCTGTGTTTAGTGCGAGCTTCTCAGTAAATTGGTGGTTTCTTCCCTTCTTTTACTATCTTTGCTTCTACTTCACGTGTGTTCACTCTAATTACATCATCACCTGCATGTTATCCCAAAGAAATGAATAAATTAATTTGCCCACGAGTAAGTGTACACCTTTTCACACAGCACCATAACAGAGGCTAGGCAGCAATTTAATACCGTTAACTCCAAGAAAACAAAGCAGCTTATTCAATCTTAGTTTTTACGGTGTAAAGACGCAGGTGCAACGGTAGATGGCAAGCAGATGGAAATGGCTGTATCTGCTGTCATACCATACCATACCATACCATACCATACCATACCATACCACCCACCAGTTATTAACAGTATCAATATAATAGGTAAGTAGGCTAACATATTGTGTCTGTACGTTTTACAGTGTGAAATGAATAGGATAGGATAGCAGAGGTAGCATGCTTAAAGTGGTTTGTGTACTAGGGGACATGGTTGAACTTTGAACTGTGTAGTGTGGTGAATGTCATCTCAAGACCCACCCACGATCTCAGTCCTGGCACTGCCTCTGTATTAAGGATGTTGCACGGGTCATCTTAACAAATGCCTCATGGTTCTAGTAAGCCTGCCTATTTAAAGTAACCTGATGATGCCATAAAAGACCAGGATGGCTAAATTTATATACGACGCCAATAGGCCCTCAGAAACACAATTTGATGGCTAAATTTATGCTGTGTACCGTTTATACTGCCCAAGCCTAATCTGACTCATGCCCTTCTTCAAAAACACCCCAGAATGCATTAACACTGGAGTTACCATTTAAATTTGCAGTTGTCATTTAGACTTTTGATTTACACAGCAAGAATAGTGTATTATGTAGCAATGAATTGAATGTAGTAAAGTATTGAATGTGTAAAAAAAACATTAAATGTATTTGGACTATTGACATAAAAAAATTACTATTAAAAAACAGAAAAGTACAGCACACTAAAAACATTGCTGAGGTGCTAGCTGCTGGCGTACAACTTTAAAACTACACAAAAGCACAGCTCATTCCAGCTCTATACAAGACTTTTACTCCCAGCCACAATGACGTTTTGTCCCTGAGGCCTTTAGATCTTGTTTGAGAAAGACCACATACATGATTTTACCCTACACACCAATTAGCGCAGACCTGATACTTTTGAGCATATGGCTCCCCCGCTGATATAAGTGTCCATCATAGGCTACAAATAGCATTCAATACAGTAAAATGCGTATGGAGAGCTAGAGTTTGAGGTTCTTTTATAAAATGCTGACTAGATAAAAATCAGAACTTTAAAAGCCTAGAAATAAAGTTGTGTGTAATAACACAAGATTACAGGGGGTGGAGAGTATTGCGCACACACATTGCTTGTGGAGAGAGTATCACTCCACCATTAATCAGACACATTAACAGGAGCTCCTTGCAAGTGTCCTGTTTAGGGAGTCAGAGGGATAGTCAGACGTGTAAAGTAGCTTAAGAGTCAATGACCACTGAGAAAAACCAGGCAATGTATTTTACCACCATTGCTTCTGTATGTGCACACCCCATAAGACTCCATTATGAAGAAAATATAGTTTCCCAGTCAACATTTGGACAATCCTGATCAGACAGCTGACATACTAATAAATACTACATAATATATTTGGAGGAGAAATGGCAGTAAAATACTGTACATTTCTTTTCCAAAAAATGCATCTACCTCCTCCATGTCCTAGACATCTTATTTAGTGATCTTTGGCTTTTAGCTGCTCTGCTGACTATCCCTTTGACTCCTAATATAGAAATCCTCTGTGTCTAGTTGACAGTGCAGTGATGTTCTTCCCCTTGACTTTTTATGCGCTGTAAAATTAATATTTTGAGCTAATACTAGCTTTCTGTCTAATCTTCACTATCCTATTGAAATAAAGGCACAAAAGCCCAAGAATATACTTAAAAATAATTTGACCGAAAAAATGTTCACACATTCGATACTTATTCTGCCTGTTGTGTTTGTCAGCCAGTAAACTACCTTTCTGTCTAATCTTCACTATCCTATTGAAATAAAGGCACAAGAGCCCAAAAATATATTTTAAAATAATTTGACAGAGAAAAATCGATACTTATTCTGGCTGTTGTGTTTGTCAGTGAATATGATGCATCCCCCCCCACCCTCGTTCTTTCTCTTTCTTTCTATCTTGATTTCTATGTGCTTGTCTCTTACCGCAGGTGGTGTGTGTTTCCCCCCAGGTCGGTGCCATCTAGGAGGACCATAGGACCAACAGTCAGATTATAGCTGCCTCCTTTGTAAACAACACGCATTAGGGAGGGAAAACGTGAAGACACTGGACCCAGGAATTCAGTATACAATGTCAACTCCACAGACTCCATAGCTTCTGGACATCCAGAACCAGTCCAATCTTCTGGACATCCTACATCTCTACATCCCCACCACCTCTGAACACTTGCTGGACATCAGTATTTCAACCCCAAACTAAAAACACTCAGGAAACTTAAATCCATAAACCCCTCCTCTCTCTTCAAGCCTGACTGCCACCATTGCAATGGTGCACTCTTCTCCTGCCTTAATATCATTGCATCCCTAAAGACCAAACCTTCACACACTCGGCCCCCTTGTACACTGGTCAACTATGAAGACCCAAAGCCAAAACCTCTAGAAGACCAACTAAGCATTAAAACTCTCCACCTGGATGCCTATAAACTCTACCAACAATACTACAAACTGACTCTCAGCATTGCCCTTTTCTCCTACTACTGTAGACCTCTGGTATCCAGTCTGGCTCCAGCTACCCAAAGGCACGTATGTCACCTTTGACGAACTCCTCAAACCCAGAGAAACCATTGCCAACTCCTTCACCACCTCCAAGTATAACTCCTTTCTCTAATTCTTTAAAAACAAAATCAACAACATCCACAATCTGCTGGTCTACTGCCCCTCCTCTTCCACACCTAAATCTCAATCCTTCCTTCCTCAACCTCCAGCTCACCCCTCCCCTCATTCTCCAGAATCACAGAAGCAGACCTATCCTCTATCATCCCCAACATCAAACTTTAACCTGCCCCATGGAAACTATCCATACATATTTTGCTCAAGTCTGCCTCCCCCACTCTCTCCCCTCATGATCAACATTATTAACTGTCCACTGGATCTTTACGCACTCCTAATAGTGCTGCCATCTCACCAATTTTGGGGCTGGGTCCACAAACCGTATATTCGGATAAATCCTAAGTAGATTCTTTAGGGAAAAAATGTAAGTTTTCAACAGTCTTCTGAGGTGATTTTCACAGATTTGTATAATTTCCTCTCCTCGTTTTTCTTACTTAAAATTTTTCCAGTAGAACAGTTATAGTTTGAAAATGAGCTATAAACCCGCTTGTGCAATCACATGTAGCCTAAGTGACACAGATACTCACACACAAACAAACACACAAATAAACAGTTCTTACAAACTTAAATGAACAAAACAATATATTTATAAATTCACATTTGTAGAAATGTGTTTAAATAACTAAATTTAGATACTTTTTTGTTTGTTAATCCTGCCCCTGTTCTTGATCCTGACACGCTGAATAGTTTTCAGCCCATCTTACACCCTCCCGTTCTTGTCCAAAGTCCTTGATCGAGTTGTTGCAGCCCAAACCCAACACATCTCAACTTTATTAACCTTTATAAACCTTTACAATCTGGCTTCCTTTCCAAACCCCAGGGCTCAGTATTTGGTCCCCTCCTCTTCGCCCTCTTTTTCTTTGAATGATTGTATGGTTACATGGACTGAAATTACATTGCTATGCTGACAACAACCAACTCTTCCTCTCCTCCAAGACCATCACACCTGCCACGGACTTCACCCTCTCAGCTTGCCTCAGTGACATCAAATTATGGATGCAGAAAACTTTCCCCAAGACTGCAGTACGTCTGAAATCATCATCACTGGTCCAGACTCCATATGTCCCTTCCAGAACTTCACACTGACCATCAATTGCTTCCAAGTAAATTGCTCCAACCATGTACATAAGCTTGGAATCATCTTTGAGCTCACCCTCTTCTTTCGACCACATCAACCATGCCATCGAAATCTCTGCGTCTGCAATATTGCCCACCTTCGCCCTTCCTTGACCTTCACTACAACTAAAAAACACTTGTCCAGGCCCTCATCACCTCCAGGCTCATCTACTGCAATAGCTTTCTCTATGGCCAACTATCCGAACCACCCACTAAGCTACCATATGTGCATAAGTACAATACATTTTGCTGCCTGCCTGCTCACCTATATACCCCACATACCTCATCCCCCATAACGCACAACATTGCCCCAGTTCCTCACAACCTTCACCGACCCCCAGTTAAACTCAGCGGCATTTCTAAAACACTCCTCACCTTCAAAGCCTTAAACAACTTTGCCCCTCCTTGCCTCTCTGACCTAATCTGTTCCACCTCCACCCGCTGACTCAGGACCAACTTCAAGGACCAGCCTCTGGACCCGGGGTGACAGGGCTAGAACGCCATTCCCACCCACATCAGGCATTCACAGACCCTATGATCTTTCTCTATTCTCTATTTTGTTTCTATGTTAAAATATTAAAATTATCAGTGGATTTTGAACATGAAGTTTTTTCTTTTTTATTTTAGCACACTTTTATGAGCAACTTAGAACTTTAACCACAGATCCTGTCCACATTAGTATATTTCTATGTAATAACTATTAATAATAATTACTGTGTAGTTCTTATGTCCATGCAATGTGTGTAATTATTATGCTGTTTAATTCTTGTGAATACACATGGTGTGATGCAGGAATGTTGTGCTAATTGCTATGGCTCTCTCTGCCTTGTGCTTATGATTGTCCTGATTGACCAACTAGCTGTGTGTAGGGGGCCAGACTGACTTGCGCCTGGTGTCTAAGCAGTTAAAAGTCTGCTACCTCTCTGTCCCATTCTGGCGCCGTCTTTACTTTGATTTTGACACAGCAACACAGCACTCAGAACATCTCACGTCCAGCAACATGCATGCATTACTGATGACTGGCGTTAACCCATCTCATGATGTTTGTTTTGTCTTGTAATTAAGTTAATAAATATATTTTGTTATAAAAATCCAACCTCTCGCGTCCCTCTTTCTGTTGTGGCCCTGGAGCAGGGGTCATAACATAATTAACAGCGTGTGGAATATATTAACTGCTTAGGTTTCATATGAACTCCCAATTATATGCTGCTGTCAGACCTTGTTGTTGGAGATGGATGTAGGGTGGCACCACTAAACAGGGAGAAAATTTGATCCCACAAATAGCTCAGGCTTTGTTATAAAATGTGAAAAGTGATGTGACAAGAAAAACATTCAGAAGTGATTTATGTAATGCAACATGAAAAGCATTCCAGTTTGTTACATTGGATTCAGACAAGAAATACACACCTAATACAAGCAGTTTGTCATATTCTGATCATTTTCGTTATCAGACTTCTCACATAATCAAAAACCCACACGGTTAAATATGATGAACAGTAAATATGCAGGAATTATCACAGACAAATGTTTTTGCTTTCAAGATAAACAATATTTTACACACAGTATATGATGTCACATTGTCCTCAAAGTGGAAAAATGCTGGAATGGCAGCAGTGCAAAAATAGTTTCTCAACAATAGCATCAATTTATTGCATACATTCAACCTAAATAACATTTCACACCTTTTCAAAGTTGTAAAGAAAGCAAAGCACAGACTTCGCAAACAAAATATGGTCTGTGGCAACACATATTCTTCCACCATGACTGTCATACATAACATCACAAAGGGTCTACATGTATATCGCTGATGGAGGTAACCTCAGTCATATACACAATTTACATAAAATTAATACACATGACAACACTACTTTGCCAATGTTTCCTACATATATATATATATGTGTGTGTGTGTGTGTGTGATTTCAGAATACTTTAATAATTTCATAAGACTGCTTATGCTGGTGGCATAGATATGTTCATTGATATACACATTTACTCATGTGGCAAAAATGATTATGAGCAAGTTTTGTGCTTTTGCGGACAATCCAAACTGCAGCGCTGTTTGTATTAACTGTGTTAGTCACTTACAGAAATTAACCAAAGTGTATGAGGAAACCTGTAATGGAAATATCTATCACTTCTAGTGTTTTCAGTTTTGACACTGCTTCACCACCATGTTCATTACACTCACACCAAATGCTGTAAAATTCAATGAGGATCTTGCATAATGACTGCTTTAGCTAAAATGTCTACATATGATATGGCATACTTATACTTAGCTATACATTTGCTTACATCTTCTCAAGTTAAACACATGTCTTTGTTAATTTTGCTGTTCCATTCATAATATAACATACAGGGTGGGCCAAAAGTATTGTTACAATTAGACTCACATCTGTACATATTGTCTGAGAGTGGTGGTCTGACTATAGCTGTGTTGTTCTATTCTCCACTCAAACATTCAGCTGTCACAGCTGCAACATTGGTGTGGTCACAATTAAATTACCATGAATGTTTATTAAATGCACAGTAAAAAAAAAACATCATTATAGTCATGCCAAATGTTTTTCAACTTTTTTTTTATTATTAAATATTAATATTAATATTAAATATTAAAATTGCAGTATAAACTAATCATAAAACAAAGTTCCACATGCAAACATCTTTGTGAAAAAAAAAAAACTAATTTATGACTTATTTACTTTTTTTAGTTTAGTTGTGTTAGTTTGCATTCCATAGTCGTCTCAGAGAGTTCTACCTTGTCCCTGCACCCAGTTTCCCTTGAGTGGAGAAAAGTAATTACTTGCTGACAAGCCAACTGTCCTCTTGCCACTTCAGGAAAAAAGGTGTGTTGTTTCCCCCCTGACAGAAAGACTGATAAAGAAAAAAATACATTATGGTCACTGCAATGGGGTTGTGATAGCAGTGAGCCAACCACTGATCTTTTAAGGTAAACATGCCCTTAGTGGATGAGAGAGGTTAGGCGGTGTAGAAATGCACCGTAGAGCACCATCGGGCTAGTACATGTATTTATGCAGGACTATCCCATCAGCAGTCAACAAATGCATTTGTTTAGCACGGTGCATTGCCACATTATGTGTGGGGAGTGCAAATCCTGGTCAGTGCACCAAATCTATCTGTCGAGAATCCATCCATTGGATTGGTATACAGCACTGTGTGCAGCCTTCAGTGAGAGCTGTCTCTGCTGCAGATAGCTTGTGACATGGACATAGCTACCGACGGACAGGTAGATATAGCGGGAATGAAAGGTAGAGGACAAAGGGAGAGAAAGGGGAGGATAAATATCACATTGTGAAATGCCCAATCAAATCTGATCAGATTAATCTGACATCTTGGATTCGACTGAGCCTCGGTCCATAACCTAGCTGTCAGATCAGTTAATACCCTTTCAAATCATATTCTTTTTTTCAGTCACAGTTTAAAACTATTATATTATTACATTATATAAATAGACATGTATTCTTTATTCATGTTTAACTATTCTAGTTGTGTGTTTTTTTTTTTTTTTTTTTTAGTAGTAGAGCCACAAGGTCTTACAGGGAAAAATGCACCATATGAAAATTCAGACACAAGACCACAGCTGATCAAAGCAAGGAAAGAGACACCTTATAAAATCCTATTAAAGAAAAGCCAGGTTACAGTTCAGGTTATCCAGAAACAGTCAAACTTAGAAACAGAAGCACAGGCAGGTACTGACAGGCATATTCAAAATCTTAATGCGGCTATGGGGCAGGTATCTGAGGTGTCATTGTTAACAATTACATTCTATAGTATGAAAATAGCTCCACAAATTATACCACTTGCCTTAACATTTCAGTGTTTTTCAACAAAAGAAATGGTCTCAATCTCAAAAAGCTAGTTTAGTTACTTGAGTTGAAGCACAACTGAATATCCTCAAAATCTGTCCTGAGTGATGAAAATAATAAAAGGGCTGATAGATCACTACTGACCTATGGTCATGTCTTTCTTCTCCTTTGGAGTCAAAATACCGTTTCCCTAATGCCATAGCCTTAGAATTCACTATGAGCTTCCACAGACATTTCAAAACATTACATGCTGCTTTGTAGGCATAGCAGAACACCCTTTTGGGGCAAGGAGAAGATGCAGCCCACACATCATGCACAATCCTTTGCACAGTTCTCCCCCTGGGCAGACCATCCTCTATCTGCTGAACCCACAAATATCTTTAATTGGAGAAATGTCATTCCATATGGAACCTCAGACTTTTGGGTTAAGGCTCCTTCCTTCCTCCTCATATACAAGCCTCAAGACCATTCTGCATGACCCAATTGTCCCAATATGGCTGGACCCATGTTGCTCATCCCTCTTCCCACAGTCAAAGCTATGCCAAAGTATAAAGCCATGCAGTCTGCCTGTGCGTCATTCTCCTCCCCTGCTTCTGACTCTATGGGGAATCCTGTTGGTTTGTGTTATGGCTTAGTTGAATGCATCTGTTTGGCTGTGTTTGCCACAGATGCTGTGGTTATGGGTTGCTAGCCCACAGTAGCTGCACTGGGGTTTATCCTCCCCTGACAGCTGTCTTCCCAAGCCTTCCCATGGCCGTATTGTTGGCTAGCCTATTCAAAGCATTTACCAGGTCTTTGAGACAGATAGGCCTAACTGCAGGTGTACAGGAAAAGACATTTTTTTCTGCGATTGGTTGAGGAATTGTCACTGTGTGAAATATGATGTTTCAATGAAAAGTATATATATTATTGTATTATAGCAGTGCTGTCATTGTGTTTTACATGTGATAAATGTAAGCCCCACTTCTCCTCGAAGGAACTTGTAAGACACAGTGGAACCTAATGAACCATGACTCAAATGGCTTTCATTATTTCATTGTTTATGACCATTTTATACAATGGAGTGTCATTAATTAAAAGTTAAAGTGCCTCTTAACGATGGGTGAAAATTTGCTGGTAATGTTCACTCAGACAGATGGTGTCAGGTGACACCCAATCACCTCTTTATCCAGCAGATCTGCTGAGAAATCAGAATATCCAATTACCCTCAAGACATAATTGTGCTGATACGCTTAATGACATTTAAAATGGCTGATGTTTGAAGATAACAGCTTAGTGTGATGCAGCAAACATAGAAAATAAGTAAAAGTAACATGCATAAAAATTAAAGGTAAAATGAAACTTAATCTAAATACTTAGGATGACAATGCAAGGGGTCAAATGAAGTATTAGTGCACTGGCAAACTAAGACTACATAAAATCCTCACTGAATTATTCATTAATCACTAACATCTATATCAATGCTGCATGCACCTCATCATTCTACAAATCATGGTGTCACTTAAATTTAATATAACTCCATTACCACACCATGACCACCAGCTATCAAAAGTAAGGCTTCTATTTCAGGAATTTCATGAACATGAACAAATTACAATGATCTCTCTGTATGATTATGATATTACCAGAATAATATAACATGTCAGATGACATTACACCAACTTGGGTAATAATACAAATCAGTTTTTCCCAGAAACATTTACCATTTCAAGAAGGTTTTGGTTCAGTGGGTTCAGATTAATCTTCCTTAGGTAAAATTACCCATTTTCTCAGAGCAAGGCAAATAGTTCTTTCATGTCTGCTTTTCAGGGGGGTGTTCATCCCTCCAAGGCAAAAAACAGATCTGCCCCAGGCCTCGAACCACAGGAAGTTCTGAGTTCTTTTAGTGAAGCAAAATTTCTCAACACAGGGATGCAATTTATTCTTCTGCACAGTACAGACATCAGTAACACTGCTGACATTAAAGGTTATCAAAGACAGAGAGACGAGAAAGGATAAAGTGCCTAAAGCTGCTTTCACACTGAACAACATTCTAAAGTTGGGAGTTGTTGGCACCAAGCAAGTGGCCGTCTCTAGAATGGTCAGTAAACCAAAGGCCAGTTTCACATTATCCAGACAGTAACTGATAAGGGTGCTTTTTTTAGCTAATTACCATTCAGCTACAAGAAACACAAACTGATGGTGCACACCAAATACAGTCGCTGGTACACAATGACCCAACTGTGGATGTATGTTGGAGTTTGTTGCAATTTGTGGGGCAGAGTGCAAGCAACTTTAGAATGTCCAAGGTATCAAGACAACAGAAACGAAATAGATTCAGATTTTATATTTTCTTTGTAATTTCCTTTTCATGTATCTCCTTATTTATTTGTTATGGTGGTGTCATGTTGCTGTTAGCACTGTTGGCCATGCTGTTATTTCTTTGTGTTGTTTCAATCCAAATGAATGGAGATAACAATATCACATAATGCTAGTCTTTCAAAAGGTTAATGTAAATTTGTAACGAAATTTACAAATTTTTTGAAAATAAAACGAAGAACAATTATGAAGAAATAGGCTACTGATATTGTGTTAATCTCTCAAAGAAAATAGGCTATGGCAGTTATGTTTCTGCTCCTTACACTAGTGTGGTGGTATCTGGGCCACTGGATAGACATGACAGCAGCGGAATAGTGCCGCTGATCCGTCGCGGCTGGCACGTTCTCCTTCGTCAGCTCCCAGCAGAGCGTCAGGCTGCAGCTGGCCCACGTCAGCTAAGATGTGTCCCTGCAACATATCAACATCCACAGCCTACTCCCAACAACAGCACTCAGGAGGCAAGGCAAGCGCTATTCATAGCATCTCTAGAGACTGGTGTTGGATGCCTGTGTGGGCCAAACACAACGCGCTCGTGGCCCACACGCCCCACAAATCTGGGCTTCCTCCTCTACCGGCTCCCCCTTTTTTAATTGGGACACTCTCTAATGAGCTACATTGCTAAGCAACGGCAGGAAGTGAGCCTTTAGTTGAACACCTACTTCCTTGTGCTGCAGCTGAGACAGGAAGGCTGTGACTTAACTTCAGCTGCCGCCTTGTGAAATATTGATGAATCCTAACAGTGATTTACAGATGGATCCACGTCCATTAATCTTTAACAAGCTCATTTTGGGCTGTCAAGGAGATAGAACACCTCCCTTATTACAATGTAGCAGAGATTGGATAGAGTCAAACACACACACACACACACACACACACACACACACACACACACACACACACAAACACACACACACACTTACTCACTCACTCACCCATGCATTATGACTTGTTCATTCATTCAGCCCGGAACAACACGTTTTGTGCAAACCCCATTCATGTCTATTACGCCTGATTTGAAAAGGGAGCAGACCAGAACCTTATCAAGAAGTCACGTCAGCAGCAGCAAGAGGATGTTCCTGCCATTTGGGCAGGATCTAATCCAACAATTAAATTAGCAATGGCTTGAAATCCAATTCATTAGCCCGTCAGCATAATGGTACTTTATTTAGAGAGTCAGCTAGCCGCAAAATTTACAAGTGCTTTAGTCTTGCTGCATCACAAGGCGTGACTTTAAGGATGTTTTAATGGGACAGAAGGAGGGGACACACTGTTGTTTCCACCCTGGCAAATAAAGTGGCCACAGGGAGCACAACAGCATGCCAGCCAGACTGAGTTTGGCCACGGAGAGTATTAAAGGTTCAGAGACAAGAGCGTCTCATTGTCTTGTCTTCTATTCGGCTGGGCAGGTTTAATATGCCTCCCCTGAACTCGGGCCAGCAAAGGTGTGTGAGCCGACGGAGGAGGAGGGGATCGCGCTGAGCTCCTGCCCCATGCAGGTGTGAGGCTGGCCTGCGAAAACACTACAGGCCAATTGCACACCCTCATTCCTTCTGGTGTCAGGCAAGGCGCCGAGCAACTGCTAATCTCCTTAACACAATGGGAAATCCGATTATGTGACGTCTGATATCTTCAATAAACTTCCATCCGTGTGATTGTTTATTCGCTCCCCACTCGACACAAGTTCTTGTAGTTTATTTCTGATGCTGGCCATCGACACAGAGGACTCAGTAAATTATCATTCAGCTGCAGCTGGATGCATGATGAATCACAAGACATTCTCATCACGTCTCCCTTTTGAATATACCATGTTCTTTTGGCCTTCAGAGGCTTCACAGTTTTAGTGTTTATCGCATGTTGGCATGGGTTTGTCATCAGAAGCCTAAATGCAAGCCATTGTTGGGATGACATGCTTAAACACATTGAGTAACAGAAAACAATGCATCCTTTCATAAACTCAGCATAACAATATTTTGGCATGTCCACTTATGTTGCTTTGCTTGAAAGGTTGCCTTTGGCAGAGAAGATGATATTAAAATGCCAACAGTATGTGGGCCTGTAGAGTTGCTTGTATTTATGACTAGTGTTGTTGTAAGGTGTAAAACAAGGTGTTATTTTTTCTCTACCCATTTTTGGCTTGATGATATCACTTTAATAACCAGTTTTCCAGTAATGGGCAACTCAATCAGGACCGCTGACAGTCGTGGCTGGGCCTGGGGCCCCCCTGCCCATATTCCATAATTTAAGGAGGTTCCAGTTCTGGGCCCCCCTGTCCCTGAGCCCGGGACAAGAGACCCGTTTGTCCCCCCTAATCGTGGGCCTGCACTCAATACAGGTGAATCCTTAAAAGTCCCTGAGTCCTTAAACCCCTGAATATCAATAATGAACTCCTTTACCTGGCTGAACAGTGGTGCTAATTGGAGTCAGGTGATTTAGTGAGTAAGTGGAACAAATATGTGGTACTGGATTATAGCCTAAAGTGTTCCTCTGAAGTGCTGTTTATTTTTATTCCATTCACCTGTTTACCTTTTTTATTGTTGTTGCCCCTAATCCAAGGGTTTCGGAGCTAGAGATGCTGTTCCAACTCAGAAACATTGAGCGCAATCTGGACTTGATCATGTGTTTAAATGGTTACACTACTCCTTGTCATTTTTTTGATATTCCTGTTTTTCAGTGATATTAAAATGCACTAGCTTCCCACTAAAATGCACTAGCATAGCACTCTGCTCCACTTTAGACATTAGAGTGAGAGCTCTAGAGAGAAGTAGCCTAACTTTTTACTATTTAAAAAAAAGTAGAAACACACTGAAATCTCCCCTCTTAATCATGCCCTGAAGCCAGACATTCCAGCCAGAGAAAGATAGTGAGACTTGTTGACAAAAGCAAGTTTAGAGAGAGAGAGAGAGAGAGAGAGAGAGAGAGAGAGAGAGAGAGAGAGAGAGAGAGAGATGCAGCAAATACTGTGCTACAGCTGGACCAACTGTCACTTTTTTCCAAAGATTGTGTCTTTATGACATCATCCCTGCTCACTGTAGCTGAAGCTCCATGAAATCTCTCGTCTTAGGAGCTGTTCACACTGCGATGCTTTTTTCTCTGCCAGGTGCTCAAATTTAATTGTTTTCCTGTGGTTTGACCTTTGCAACACGCCTCACTGCTTTTCTGCCTGCGCCAAATTCAAGCTTTTAAAAACACAAAGTTAAAATCCGTTCAACTTTTAGAACTTTTTTTCTACAATGGGTCATTGCGTAACTACAGTGACTTGGAGAGAGTTGAGTTTAAAATCTCAATGGTAAAAAATGGAGGACCGTGTGTCATTTAGCAACAGTAAACCAACCTTGACATCTCCAGCAAATGCTTATTAAGCGATAAATTTCAGAATACTAGCGACGCTTCTTGCGTTTTGGAGGAAAAAAAAGGATCGCAGTGTGAACGGCCCTTAACCACGAAGCCAGTTAATCATGTTTACCAGCCAGAGGAACATTCCAGCCAGAGGGCAAGACTTGTTGTATCTCATGTTAAAGACTTGACCAGCAAAAACAGTTAAAATAGACATATATTAGGCCTAGACCAACTGCCATTTTTTTGGAATTCATTATGTTAAGGAACTGTGACATCATTAACTGGAGTGGAGTGGAGTGGCAGCTTCAGAAAAAGTGTACCTGTTAATAAGGAAGCACACCGACATAAATACAAACAAACACATACACACACATACACATACACACAGAGACACACACGCACGCACGCACGCACCCACACACACACACACACAGTTGGTCTGTCTCTCTAGGTGCATAACCCTAATTCACTACACTCTCAGAAAAGAAGGTACAGAATTGTACTTTTAGGGGTACAAAGCTTGTCACACCGGCAGTACCCTAAGGCACATAATTGTACCTTTTAACCACTGTTTTTCAACTAGTTTGTACCTTCTCCAGGGCTGAATAGGTACACATCAGTACCTTAAGGTCCAAATATTAGCCTTTCTTGGTACATTAATACGTATTGTACCTTAAGATACAGATTTGTACCCCTACTGTCCCCATATTTCTGAGAGTGTAAGATTTCTGTGGAGTAGCATAAATGCAGTAAATGCAGTCAATTAAATAATATACTGATGTAATTTTGTTAACAAATACAGTATCTCACAAAAGTGAGTACACCCTTCACAATTCAGCAAAAAATGGACCATATATTTTCAAGAAACAATACTACACAAATGAAATTTAAATATGTTTTTCAGTAGTCAGTGTGCAGCTTGTGTAGCAGTATTAATTTACTGTCCTCTGAAAACAACTTTACACACAGGCATTATTGTGTACATAGCAGGCCACAAAAGCGAGTACACCCCACAGTGAACATGTCCAATTGTGTCAAAATTGTAATTTTTTTGAGTGAGCACCATTGTTATCTACCACTGCCTTAATATGAAATTCACCAGAGCTGTACAGGTTGTTTTTGTGATCCTTTTCTATTCCTCCATTATGGCATTATGGACCTGGAGATGTTAGATACTGGTGCTCCTTCGTCTCCTGTTTAAGGATGCCCCACTGGTACTCAATAGGGTTCAGGTCTGGAGACATACAGTACTTGGCCACTGCATTACCTTCACTTTCAACTTCTTCAGGAAGGCAGTGGTCATCTTGGAGGTGTGTTAGGGGTTGTTATCATGATGAAAAAAACTGTTGTGTGCCAGTTTCTGAAGGGGGGGGGGCATCATGTTCTGCTTCAGAATGCCACAGCACATGTTGCAATCCATGATTCCAAACGGTTTTCTGGCTTTTTGGTGATCAAGTTTTAAAAGAGGTTTTCATCTGGAAGGACGACCATGAAGACCCAGTTGTTGCACTATGTCCTATATTATTTTAGCTCTGTCAGTCTGACCTCCCACCTCTGCAACCTCTGCAGCAATGCTGGCTGCACTCATGCATTTATTTTTCAAGCCAACTTTTGCATCTGACACCGAGTGTGTGGACCCAACTTCTTTGACTGAGCCTGTTCTGACAATGCACCCGTTTTGGAAAACCACCTAATGACTCAAGCCATGATGGTGTAGCTCAGTTTCATGGTGTTGCTGATCTTTTATAGCATAGGCCATCATTCTGTAAAGCAACAATTCATTTTCTCAAGTCCTGAGTTTTCTTTTTTGCCATGAGGAGCCATGTTGGTCATCCAGTGGATAGTATGACAGAATTATAGCCAAAACAATAAAATGAATAGCTCTAATACATGACACACGAATTTGTATGGTCCAGTTGAGCAGACCAAAACACAAAAATGATAAGTAGGACAAATGGGTTTTTATGGTTGAATGATATGTACAGTTATCATTCAGGGTGTACTCACTTTTGTGGCCTGCTATTTATACAAAAATGCCTGTGTGTAAAATTGTTTTCAGAGGACAGCAAATTAATACTGGTACACAAGCTGTACACTGACAACTCAAAAACATATCGAAGTTTCATTTGTGTAGTATTGTCCCTTAAAAAGATATAGCAATTCTTTTGGTAAAATGTCAAGGGTGTACTCACTTTTGTGACATACTGTAATTAAATAATCACTTAAGTCACTTTTTCAGTATTGGTGTCATATGAACATTGAAATATTCATACAATATAGTTTCAGTGTTAGTTTGGTTATTGGTTTAACCTTCTTATATTGGTTGTTCTTTAGTTTGGCTACAGACTAATCAGTTTATGCTTTGTCTTCTACTTAGGTACGCAGCCTACTCTATAATACGTAGGCAATGTCAGATAATGAAATGGAATTTTGTGCTTGCAGTAAAACTGGATCAGGTAAGGATTCAAAGATGGAGGAACATGTTTGTGACATCTTTAATTAAACTTGTTTATATCACTGCAAGATTGAGAGTAGTCCGGCATAATTAAACTATTTAAATGACATCAAATATTAGAAATCACCTTTAACAGAACACAGTAATAGATATAGAAACAGAGAGTGATAGAGACAGAAGGTAAGATATTGTAATATAATATGTTTCGTCAGCTTAAAAAGTGAACTTTTTTCCTCTATTATTTGCTTTGGTTGGTTTCACAGTGTTTTGAAGTTATCCAGTGGAACAGTCAAGCACCATTTTCATGGCTCATTAGCATTCAAATGGCTACTGTATGGGTATTGTAAGCACCTATGCCTTATTGTCTGTCGCATCTCTCTCTCTCTCTCTCTCTCTCTCTCTCTCTCTCTCTCTTTCTGTGTGTGTGTGTTCTATGTGCTTTGAGAGTGTCAGGAAACAATTTTGGATAAAAATGATAAAAGTGACGTGCACAATACTAGTAACTAAATATATCATTTAAACTAGTAGGCCTGGAGTTTTGCACAGAATATTCAATATTTAAGCATGCTCACATGCTCGCCCTTTATAAAAAAATCTTTAAAAACATAATTTGTAGATATGACTGACAAATATAACACAACCCTCTAAATTGTTAACTATGTGCCTGTCCTATTCTTCTTTAAGTGACCTAATGGTATCAAGAAATCACTGAAATATGTTATACAGTATTGTGCACCTATTGAAACTGTTGGGGTAAAAAGTACAAAAAGTACGCAGGCCAACTTAAAGGTGTACTTCCATCTTGTTTTCATTAATTTTGCGGTGTTCTCTAGTATTAATAATTGCCCTGTGCGCTGGTTTTGATGAAAAAAATGTTCTAGTGCTTCTGTTTCAGGCTGTTTTAGTTTGGTGGAGGGGGTGGGGCCGGGAGAACGACACGATTTCACCAGAGGCGTGACACGCTCCCTGCAGCTTCCTTTGCCCCACAGTCAACTTGATAGCAGAGTAAGGTAAAGGGGAAAAGTCAACTTGACAGCGCTAAAACTGAACACAGAATGTCTTCGGAGATACAGCCTTATGTGTTTGATCCTGAATCCGAAGAGGAAGGAGAGATGGCACAAGCACAGTCGCTTCCTGACCGTTTGTCAATGAACGTTTCAGAATGGTAATATTTGCATGACAAAACAGTGCAAGTGCCCGGCTAAATGCAGTTCAGTCATTCAACTAGCCTGCTAATCTTATGAGAGTCAGTCACAGGCTAACATCATTTAAAGCCCATTCGGTCAGTTTCTCTTATATGCATTTGCACACGTCTATGTCACGCTGCAGGCCTTTTTCGCATTGGGTCGTTTTTCCCGCCTATTGTCTTCTTTTGACTGATATAGAAAATGGGGGTAGAAAAACATTTTGATATGCAGCATGCATAAGCAACTCGGGGTGACCTATCATATTTCAAAAGCGCAAGTACTAAACGGTTTCTCGTGGAAGTACACCGTTAAGTTTAAGTTTAGGCTAAATTAGATTTCAGTACCAACTTAAACACAACAGCAATCCATGACTCATGTTTGCAAAATGACCACTTCAGGGTTTACAAAAGATATTTCACATCAGAGAAGGGCCTTTACATAAAATAAATAAACGGAACTACATGGCAGTGTTGTAGAGGGTGAGGTCATTTCCTCTTACGAATGCATAATGACTGAGGCGGAGGTATTCCAGCTTTGTGTGGGTGACATCCAGAGGGAAACTGAGTATCTTTCCATTAGAATCACTAATATCCATGATGGAGACTCCTGGATGGCCAGGAACCTGAACTCAGTCGAGTAATGGGGTAAAGTGGTGCTGATTTCTCATTCAGTGAATTACTGTCATTTGCGTAGGCCCACCATGGGTGTTAATGAGCACCACATTAAAAGACAGCGGAAATTATAAAAATGATGGCTTCACTCACTGTAGACCTGGCTAGCTCCTTTGGAGATCCTTAAAGGTATAGACACCGATGGTTGGTGATGTCACTTTTGTTGTTATTTGTATCAAACTTCAAACAAAACAGGTAACTAGTTCACCCTGTCCCACTCCCTCTGGTGTTTGCTATGGGTTACAGGGGACAGGCTATCCCTGCTGTTTTAGTCTGGGATTGTTTGAAGTTTTAACAGCATGGGCTGCCTACAAAGACAATTTTTTTACAGTATAGTTCTGGTGCAGACAGCAAGCGTTTCGAGAAGATATTCGCTGAACATGACAAAAATGTTTTCTGCATACTGCAGTGTGACTGCATACTATCGCTGACTGCACCTTTGAGACAAGAAATGTTTCTGAGTTAAAGGAGAACTTCGGTGTAAAATGAAAATTGGCAAGTTAAAACATCATACCGAGTTGGTATGTGTACGGGGGAGCAAATTTGATTTAGCCTGTTGCATTCAGAGTTTAACTATTTTTTACCGTTTGTCCCAGTTGCTAACAATGGGAGTGGTAGGTGCCCTCAGATGAAGCATGACGACTACGCTATTTTTAAACCATTAAAACAGCTCGAAGAAACTCCACACTCCATCGGTAGTACAACACAGGCCCTGACATTAAAAACTAGGCACTGAGAACTTTGTAAGTGTACACAACATTTATTAATAAAATAGTTTTGACAGGCAGTACCTTGCTGTAGTTTCTCGTCGCCGCCATGATGAAAGTCCGCACAAGTCGATTGAGGAACACGAACCAGCAGGAAGAATAGGAGAAGAGGTAGTACAATCGACTTGTTTGGACTTTCATCATGGCGGCGACGAGAAACTACAGCAAGGTACGGCCTGTCAAAACTATTTTATTAATAAATGTTGTGTACACTTACAAAGTTCTTAGTGCCTCGTTTTTAATGTCAGGACCTGTGTTGTACTACCGATGGAGTGTGGAGTTTCTTCGAGCTGTTTTAATGGTTTAAAAATAGCGTAGTCGTCATGCTTCTTCTGAGGGCACCTACCACTTCCATTGTTAACCTTCTGGGACAAACCCTAAAAAATAGTTAAACTCTGAATGCAACAGGCTAAATCAATTTTGCTCCTCAGTACACATACCAACTTGGTATGATGTTTTAACATGCCAATTTTCATTTTACACCGAAGTTCTCCTTTAATAAACAACCTTCTCATCGAGTCACAGCACACTGCTTTCCCTATAGCTGGCTCCTCCATTTTGTTGGCACCTACTCAGGACTGTTGTGATTGCACAGCCAACTATCATTTACTTCCTGAATGTATCCTGCCATCCTGTTAAATGTGTACCCTTTTTAAAATAGGTCATCATAAACTGATTTAGGTGAATGTGTTAAACGTAATGTCACAATAAGAATTACAGTTATGAGGCACCTGAATTTGTCATGTATTTGAAGTTATTTTCTTAATTTCTAAAGATTATAGTGATACATTTCCACTTAATTTAATTCTAAGAAGTGTAATGAAACGAAGTGGAGGCTGGGGGAAGTTACATGGAAGACAGAGAGGATGGTGCATGGGGAGTTCCTTTTCATCTGAAACCTATCAGATCAATTTCTTGTGCCCTAAGTAGACTCTGAGAACAGAGTTTCAATTAATATGGAGCACTTCTATTGTTAAAGCCCCAAGATCTCTGCCTCACCTCGAACAGAGGGCATGAAAGAAAAAATGAAAGAAAGAAAGACATTTTCTTTTGGGAAACAATGCAATTCAAAGGAACAAAAAAAATCTGAGGTGAGTCTATACAATGTCTTGAAATGTACAAAAGCCACAAAGACAAAACATTTTTTTCATGCTCACTTTGCATTTAGCACCACTCACACTAACCACAGACACAGTTTTATGCCCTGCATTACACACTTAACATTCATCATTTTATCTGTTTGTCATATCTACATGTATCTATGCTCATCCTGCTAAAGAAAAGAAATAAAAACTACTACAGGCCCAAATAATATGCATAGCCATAAACTGAGCTGTGCAGATCTGTACTTTACACTGATGACCATTTTAATGAGTGGGAGACATTATGGACACCCTCAGACTTTTGTTGTCTTAAAGGTGTCACTCTGCAAGAAACCATTTATAGCACTTGCTCTTTTTGAAATACGGTAGGTCACTCAAAGTTACATATGCATACTGCACGTGAAAATGTTCTTCTACCTCGATTGCTTCCATTAGTCAAGGAAATAAAATAAACGAAAAAACGAGCGAATAAGAAAAAAGCAAATGAAATGACGTAAGTTCGTTGATTAGAAAAAGGCATGCCATAGTTGTGATTACAGAGGAGTCTCATTGAAGCACACATTCACTTAGGAAAATATAGATAAGTAAGTGTGTCTGTTTAGAACGTTTAGATCTTTTATTTGGTTCACCATGACTGAATGGGCTTTGAATGATTGTAGCCTGTGACCAGCATAGCCGAGGACCAGACATTCTCCCCGCTCTATCTCCTCTACCAAACTAGAACAGCCTGTAACAGGAGCACTAAAGCATTTTTTTCACCAAAACTGGCTCACAGGGCATTCATTAATACTAGAGACCACCACAAAATTAATAAAAAAAACGATGCAATGAAACCTTTAAGTTAGCCTGGTAAACCAGACCCTCGTACTTCTTTTCATTTTGTACAGAGGATCTGGCCTTGCTGCCTCTGACATTCATGTATTTAGACCAAGCCAATCTGAGTGAGGGAGTGTTTGTGAGCAATGACGTTGACCTTGTGCTACATTTGAATTGCAGTGCGTAGGTAGGCTAATTGCATGGGTGATGACCAGACATTAACGATTGGGTAAAGGCAGAGCCACTTGTTTTAAACTTCAGCAGAGTCCACACCTCCAGGAAGAAATCGTTTCTCAATGCAGCAAGGCCAGACCCTCTGTACAAAATGAAATGAAGTACTAGAGGCTGGTTTACTAGGCTACTATTTATTGGCATTTGGTGGATTTTGCACAACATGGTGTGAAACAAATGTGTCAATATGTAATTGGTTGTTGTTAATTTATTGAATGTTCTGCTTCTTGATTTTGAAAATAAAAACCTAGTGTCACACGATGCATGCTCAGTAATATGAATTAATAAAATGTCTGCCTTTATTATGAGATTAAAATCTCAGACCATCAATTCAGTATTTCTTGTACTTTCCTTGTAATTTTACATTTGTATTTTTCATGGGGATTAGTGATTTCATTTGCTGTATTAATTATGAAACATTTGGGTTTCAATAAAGAACCACACAGTATTATTTTTTTAAAGGTACTACTCAGAACATGCTGAGTCTTCAGGCAGACTGACAACCTATGAGTCTAAGAATTGACCAGAGACAGGTCTGAAGAGATGGTCTCTTTTCAAGTCTGTGAAGACTGCCTATTGTGGTGGTTGAATAAGCAAGAAGGCATTGAGAACTGCATGCACACCATAAACATTTAATATCTCCTCAAGAAGGGTCACTGGCCGACTTTCACTTACAGCCAATGACAGAGGTATTATCACAGTAATGTCTCTGCAGAGGGCACTTCATCGAGTAAAGGGTTAGTAATTATTTCCGAGAAGATGGTCACAATGCGAAGCATTTTCTTTTGCACGGACCGCAGGCCATCCCTTTTATAGAGCCTGGGCTTTGTCTTCCGTATGAGTGTAATCAATGAACACTGGGGGTTATTATAGCAATCAGCCCTTTTTCATGAGCCTGAATAATCACCTGAGAGCCGGTAGAGGTCTAAAATGGCCACTAATGCACACCGACTGAGAGAGCACCTTTCAAACAATCACAGTCATTATGACACAAGTAAGTACTCTCGTATCATTACAAAGCTAAAAGCTCTTTTTAGTGCCATCTCTCATTTATTTTTCTGTGTCTGCACACAATGTGGGACAGGTGTAATCTGTTTTTCCTTACAAATTGTGTCCTAAGAAGCAGGTCGTACACTCTGTGACACCTGGTCTCGAGCATCCCATTTGTGCAAGCAAAACAAAGTTTATGAAAGGCCAATGCACCGAGGAAAGTCATTAACTCCCTCCCAGTCCCATTTACCTTTTTGATAGTAATTATTCTGGTGGTGAAGGTTGTTTTGGACATATGCCAACACAATCAGGGTGTTCTGTGTTGTGGTAGGTTGAAAGTACAATATAGGAAGAGTACAAGAATTCAACTCTATCGCAAGCAACCTTGTTCACATTAACCTCGGTCTAGACCACTAATTTTGTAGGCCAGCCAGCAGCTATGGACCAATTAGCATATATCAGTAGAACCAGGGAGAGGGCATAGTGAAAAGATGCTTTTACAGAAGATATTTTCAGTATGCATTTCTAAGAAATATCCGGTTTTCATAAAAAAGAACTTAACACACCATGGCTGCTGTGCGTGTGTAACGGTGACCTTGCGTGTTTGTATGTTGTATTTCACGGCCTTGTTGTGTTCAAAAAAACATGGTAAATATTTCAGTGCAATCCAGTATTCAATATTATGTCTGCTGTGTGAGTTGTGGCAGCAGCTATGCTGCTTGCCCCTGATCATGTTTTATTCAAAACACCTTAGATGTGAAGATAACATAGAAGAGAGACCAGAGGGGGGAGAATATATATGAGAAAGAGAGAGTGAGTGAGTGAGCGTGCATACAATTGAAAGGTGGAGTGGAAATTTTAATGCCACTGTTACTTCCTTCAGGCTTGCCAGAAAACTTTATAAGTTTGCAATATCTCACCCTGCTCTTTAATTCTGTGCAAGTGTCAGTCTGAGATTCTCCTTGTTGCTTTTTTTTAAACTTAGCTTTTTGCCAGATTGCCAGTTTTTGCTCCAGTGGGGTTAACATAAATGTATTCCATTCATTCCCTTTCTTTTTCTAAAATATCTCCAAAAAGTACTTGTAGTTCAACCGGAAAACTGGGACAGGCTGTAAAGAAATGCAGTGCATTGCAAACCGCATTTGGATGTAAAATATGTAATCAGAAGTGCTTGCGATGGATATTGCACATCTGTGAATAGAGAGACTTTTATTTCCAACTATGACTTCATGACAGTGTTATGTGATAATAATAATAATGTAATAACACAACAATATCACTTTGTATGTATGTTGTAAGTTTGTGAATTGTGGTTGTCTTGTGTGAGTGTATTTGGATTTCATTGTAATAGTTCTGAAATCAACAACAGTCATGTCCATCAGGCGTTAATGTTGTAACTGCCTCTGATCTTCAAAAGTCAAATGCAAAAGGAAGGAAAATTATCTTCTTCTGTCTCTAAATTTTATCCTTTTAAATCTTTCATCTCATGTCATTGCCAAAGGCTAATTGTCCCAGTAGCTGGTGCTAATTTTATTCAACACGATTTTGATTAGCGGCAGCTCTGAGGAACAGGACGGTGATAGGGTTCTGTTTTAATCTTTTGCATAGCAATAAGCATTGTTATCAAAGTAAGCTTCAAAGGGCCACGTTGAATAAACCTTTGAGGTCTGAGGTTAGTGTTTTGGGACTGCATCAGTCTTGCTGGGCAATCACTTTACCTCTGCTGGCACCCCTCAAAGGATTTTTTTAATAGCTTGGTTGGAGTTGTCTCTTTGGGCTCTTTACTGTGATTAAGCTCTGTTCCTCTTTCCAGGTCTCAATCGCTTTCTCTCACAGGAGCACTGGGGCAGAACCTGAATGTTTCCCTGCTGAAAAGATGATGGATGACCCAAAAGCATCTGAACAGATACGGCAGAACATACAGATTAATCTGCAGTTCTTCAGTGTCTGTTTCTGTTGCTCTTCCACAGCCATCTTCAAGCCCTCAAACAGTAACCATGAAAACCTTCAAATTATCTTTAGCATTGGTGTATGGATGCTGGAAATTACATGCGTGAAAGACAGTTGGGAGGTGGCTGATGTCTAATGTCATGAGGGTTGAGTTTTGAATATTGTTTATAATTATGACCGCCACTAGCGAAGCTAGCGAAAGCGGTCATATTGGAGTTGCCGCGAAATGTTTCCTTTTTTTTTTTTTTTTTAATTAATTTATTTTTTTCACCGATTTTTCGTCAACGATTCCCGGGACACTGAAATTCGGGGGGACATGAATGTTTGTAGGCATGTAGCCCTAGACGTTTGTGAGCGAATAACGCCTTTTGGTCCACCAGGGCCAAGAGGGGGAGACCGGCAAAAGTTTTTGCTGAATAACTCAATGAACGTTTCACCCAACAACATGAAATTTTTGTGATATGTCTGTGTTACAGAGACGTATCGACCCAGCCCATAAACGCTCACTTGAAGCATAGCACCACCTAGTGATATGGGTAAACGCAAAAATTGGGATTTTGAGTTGCCAATATCTTGGACCGAGAAGGTGGAAACTGAGCAAAATACGTCAGGCACGATCACCACAGCACATGCCATAAAATTTGGTCCATAGGGGGCGCTGTAATTGTAGAAAATGTCATTTTGCCTATTATCTAGAGAATGCTTATGTTTACAACAATTTTTTTTTATCATGAAATCTATTGACCCTCACGCATTGACGAAAACGAATCTCAACAAACTCGTCATAGGCCGTTCATGTGAATCTCACCAAATTTGGTATATGTTATCTACAGACAATGCCGACAAAAAGTTGTCAAAGGATTTATCTGGAGATAAACCGTTCCAAAGTTACACGTCAATGAACATTTAACACGTAGCTTAAAATTCTTCAAATGTCCATATCTTGGCTTATAATTGCTCAAATTTGGCCTAAGTTGACATGCCATGTCTAAACAGCTTTGTTTTCATGTGTACTAAATTTTGTGACATTTTGTCATAGGGGGCGACGTTTACTGGCGAAGCTAGGTATCAAAAAACTGTTTTTGTTAAATAACTCGTCAACAATTTTGCCCAAGACAACGATTTTGTGTTAGTATGTCGGTGTTACAGAGGCGTATTGACCCAGCCCATAAACACTCACTTGAAGCATAGCGCCACCTAGTGATAAGGGTATATGCAAAAATTGGGATTTTGAGTTGTCAATATGTTGGACCGAGAAGGTGGGAACTGCGCAAAATACATCATGCACAATCAGCACAAAGACCTCTAAAACCACAGCACGTGCCATACAATTTGGTCCATAGGGGGCGCTGTACTTGTATAAAATGTCATTTTGCCTATTATCTAGAGAATACTTATGTTTACAACAATTTTTTTATTATCGTGAAATCTATTGACCCTCACGCATAGAAAACACTGGTTGACGCCCACTTCCAATGAGAACAATTTCCGTGAAATTTTAACATTGCGAAAACGAATCTGAACGAATTCGTCATAGGCCGTTCATGTGACACTCACCAAAGTTGGTATGTGCCATCTACAGACAATGCTGACAAAAAGTTGTCAAAGGATTTATCTTGAGATAAACCGTTTCAAAGTTACACGTCAATGAACATTTAACACGTGGCTTAAATTCTTCAAAAGTCCACATCTTGGCTTTTAATTGCTGAAATTTGGTAAAAGTTGACATGCCATCTCTAAACAGCTTTCTTTTCATGTGTACTAAATTTTGTGACATTTCGTTATAGGGGGTGATGTTTATCGCCGAAGCTAGGTGTTGAAAAACAGTTTTTGTTAAATAACTGGGCAACAATTTTGCCCAAGACAACGATTTTGTGTTAGTATGTAGGTGTTACAGAGGCTTATCGACCCAGCCCATAAAAACTCACTTGAAGCATAGCGCCACCTAGTGATAAGGGTAAATGCAAAAATTGGGATTTTGAGTTGCCAATATCTTGGACCGAGAAAGTGGGAACTGCACAAAATACGTCATGGACGATCAGCACAAAGACCTCTAACACCACAGCATGTGCCATAAAATTGGGCCTATAGGGCCCGCTGTAATTGTACGAAATCTCATTTTTGCCTATTCCTTTCACAAATACCTCTTACACACTATACAAACACACACAATGTCATTCATTCAAAACCCACGTTCATGCCCACTTCCAGGAAATCATTTCCACACAAATTCTCACCTCACAACACTGCTCTACCACACACTCATCATACCAACAGTTCCCACATTTCAATACACTGCGACGGTCATACCACTATGCGGTACATCCAGTTTATTAAACAATGAATCTATTGATTATTTTTTCAATTAGTCACACAAAAGAAATTTCTGTAACACTTATATATTTATAATAAGGTGCCATAATAAATAGAAAATTAGTCATCAGAATTTCCTAATCGCTGACGTTGACTATAGAGACAAATCGTCTCAACCCTAGTATTTACCATAGGCAGTAGAAGAGAATGGACGAAGTGATGGTGTCGTTTTAAATGGGAGCCGATCATAGACAGTAGAAGAGAATAGACGGAGGGATAGCGTTGTTTTCAATGGAAGCCGATAAAACCAGATTTTGAACTCTCAAATTGGTCACCAGGCCACAGTGCAAGCTCATGGTGACATTCACTGACATCGACCAACAAACCAGAATACGCTAAATTAAGTGGTAGATGCTCAATCACAAATCAGACAGCGTGCGATAATTTTCTTCATAAGTATTTTTCTAATGTTATAGCTGCAATCACTTACTGGAGTATGTGGCTAATACTGTACGTGGGGAATTAATTCTTCTTCTACTAACTTTGGCTCCAGGCAGTCTTGCAAGCTAGCATGTCAAGGGAGCTAGCTAGTTAGCATATACATACCCAGCTATAGTGTGTAGCTTAGCTTAGCCATTTTTCTTTGGGCTTCACTTGCATCGAATAGTAAAATCCATGAAGATAACGATTCTGCTTACAAAAAAAATACCAATTCCTAATCTTATTTTGCGAGGAATAAAAAACTACACAGGCATGGCTATGGCTATAGCTTGTTACCCAAACAGCACAGTAAATTTTCTCCTGTGCGGCAGAAACACTAGCTAGCACATGATTTGTGACATCAGTTTTAGCATAATTTCAGATAAACATTTCTTACAAGGCAATAACATGACAGATTTCCAATTGGAGCAAATATGTTTTGCTGTGTCAAACAAAAACAAAAATGCCAATATCAAGGTACAAAGTGCTTTCATGTGAAGTTATTTGATTTCAAAGTGACGCTAAAATGAATGGAAGTCAATGGAATGCTAAAGGCTACTGGGCCCTTTCCGGGTTGCGCTTTCCCCATGGGGGTTTCAACTTCCGCATATGTTCCTACCCCCTGATGAAGATTTTCAATTCTCGAATTGGTCACCAAGGTCTACAGCTTGTGGTGATTTTCGGTGACGTCACCCAGTGAACCTGAATACGATAAATGGAGTGGGTGATGCTCAATCACACATCAGACAGCATACGATAATTTTATTAATAAAATTATAGCTGCAATCATGCAGGCTAATACTGTAATTGAGGACTTGATTCTTCTTCTACTAACTTTTGTTCCAGGCAGTCTTGCAAGCCAGCATGTCAAGGAAGCTAGCTGGTGAGCATATACATACAGTACCAAGCTATAGTACAGCTTAGCTTAGCCATTTTTCTTTGGGCTTCACATGCACGGAATAGTAAAATCCATAAAGACAGCGATTCCGCTTACAAACAAATACCAATTTCTAAGCTTATTTTGGATGAAATACTGATGAAAAATGTTTCCCCAACATAAATAGAACAGTAAATGGGCATTACTATGGCTATGGCTTGTTAGGTGGCCGCATTGTCAACCTGGTGTGTATTTCAGTTATTTTAGGGACAATTTTTTTAGTTGGAGTTTTCTACTCGTCAAACATTCTGAATCTTAAGGAACTCAGAGGTGTCAGTGTTATGTTTACTGCAGTGCGTTCTTAGGACAAATGCCTGTGGATATTGCACCTTCTTTTGTATTGATGGGTAATAATTTAGAAGTTAGGGCAGTAACTTTTAACCCGATTTACATTTCATTCTATTGGTTTTGCTCAATGTCCATATGTTTTGGACTACGTGTATGAATTCATCTCACACCTGCATCCAGTTGACTGCAGTGAACAGTTGACTATGATGAATTCATTGCTTTAACCAAAACTGGTGATTCAGTAAAGTTACATATTTTACAGTAGGCTGTACTGAATGAATGTGAATAAATCAACAAAAATAGGATACAGTTTACCTCACCTACCTTTCGCCTAAGGCACAGTTTGCAGAGGAGGCTCATTGAATTCTTTAGATAATTTTGCTAAAATCCTTTAAGCACCAGTGAGGATATGTGCAACATCTACAAAAATGTTTCTTGTGTACAGAACACCAGTGGGCATGCAGGCAAAAGTAATTCAGCAAACATCTCATTTCCTTTGATGCATCAGCTTTCTTTTAATGTCTGGCATTATGTATCCTGTAGTAATAACTCTCTGTCCAACTAGTCTACTGGATTGGGGCTTTAGGTCACTTCAATCATAATAATCATGCATGAACTAAATCAGTGTGCAGTGGCCAGTGCTGATGTAAATCCTTTGCAGATTGCAAAGCTGCTGCTGCAGACCTGCTGTAGAGGCAGCTACCCACACATTGAAGGTTTAATGGGTAGTCCAGGTGTGGAGCGTGAGATTAGCTCACATCAAAAGGCCGATTACGCCACACATCTCCCACTCAGTGCTCTCTGCTTGCACGCTTCTGTGAAGGACACATCTGAAGGTTTAATGGCTACACTGGTAATTATCCTATTGCTCTTTCGTGAGCACCTATTTCTGGGCAGAGTGCATGGATTTCATTAGACAGTCCCGCTTCCTCTCTCTCTCTCTCTCTCTCTCTCTCTCTCTCTCTCTCTCTCTCTCTCTAGTGGCAGATGGCAGGTATACCAGGGAGCCCCGGGAGATGGTAGGAAGAGGAGACACAATGATGAGAGGTTTGGTCGAGGGTAGGACACCTCAAGTCCATCAGATGTGCAGAGGTAACAAGTTTCTGCAATTAACTTTTCTCTTTTCTTCCCCCTCAGAGCTCCTTGTCACTTTCAACAGGGGTCTAACTTTAGTCTTGGGATCGGAGGGCCGCAGGTTCAAATCCCGTTCCAGTATGAAGAATGGGGGTGGGGGAGTACAGAACCAGTGCTCTCCTACACCCTAACTAAAACCCTGTACCTAAATAATAGTAAGTCGCTAGAGATAAGAGCACCAGCGAGGTGTAATGTAATAATAGTGCTAATAATCCTCTGTGTTTCTACCTGCTGACCATGTACGTCTACATCTTGTTATAGCAGTGCTCATCTCACAACCAGTTTAAAGGAGAGACTCTTTACGCCCACCAGGGCCGGATTATGGATTCAAGCACTCCTGGGCACAAAACTGTCTTCCGCACCCTGTCACCCAAAAGTCTGGTGGCTACAACATGGTTTTTACACAATCTTAGGGAGCACTATATTTTAGTAAGGTCTGCTTTTGAATTGCATGTTTGGATAAATGGTGTGCTCACTGTAGAACATTTGATCCACTGAGCTTCTTACTTATATTTGTTTTTTTTTTAGGGTCTCTGCCCTGCCCCTCCTGCCTTCTGGCCCCCTAGGCCCGAGTCCAGTTGGTTGTACTGTAATTCTGTCCTACCACCCAGTCTGGTGAAAGTTTCCAACTGGCAGAGCATGGGTGAGGTCGTGCTTATTATGTCCTCTCCATAATAATGAATGTTGATGTACCTCACAGACGACTTGGACTTGGATTACGATGTTTAAAAGGGGCTTGTATGATACTTTCTTATATTCCCCCCAAATATACAATAACTGTCTTTAGAGCATGAGTGATCAGACATACCCCACACGTACTGCTAAGCCGGCGCAGGTTGGGTGTGACATTATTCTAGGGGCCTAGTGTGGACAGATGCCTTAATTGTTTAAAAAAAATTATGCGGACCAACAGCAATGCCCCTGCTGGTGAGAAACAAACATGCTAACAATGTTATTTTCTGTCATCTTACTGGTGCTAAACTGTCTTCATACACTTCTGGTAGCTTTAGCATTTAAAAATTTAACATGTTCAGTTGTAGGTCGTAAAGTATTAATTTTAACCTTCATGAAAGCAATGCACAAATGTCCTTTTCTCATTTTGTCGTATGAAATATGTATATATTACAATGGGTTCCTGAGTGCTGGCATTTAATATGAAAGTACACAAAGCCTCGTGAGCTTTGTAAAGGTTACATTCGTGCAAAATATGCAGGTTTATTGATTCTCTTTCCAACCTGTTGGCTTTTCCCGACTGTTTTTACATTCCATGAGTTTGCGCAGCATGGGCAATGATGGATGGTTTTCTGGCTGCGGCAGGCAGGCACACTAGCTCACTCTTCGCCTCAGGCATGTGTCTCAGCCGACTTTAACCTTCACCCTTCTTGTTTCATGACACCTTATAGATGTCCATCAGGAGAAGCAGAAAACATCAGTAGCATGTTGAATGTAATATAGTATTATATGAATATAATCCACTTTCTGCATTCAGGTTTATTACACTTTATATTAAATGGAGTTTAGAATGTCAAAGACGGCGGGTGTTTCATAGTTAAATTACATGAAATGAGATGCTGTTTGATAGCTTCTAAGATATTAGAAAACTTCCTAATGAGTTTTCATGAAATAGATAGCAGAATTAGAGCCTTTCATATCATTTTTACGTTTTCAGAGCATTTTGTTTAAAAATTATAAATAGAAATTCTACCCCTCTGGTTCTCCACTACCTCACCTTCATTGCAATGACATTAATTACTGGGTGCTATAAACTAGTTTAATTGCATCTTCTTGGGTCAATCTACTCTGATATTTTACCAGAGATAATATTTCTCCCTTGATATGTTATTATGCTGACCTTAATATATATCAGGCCATTATGACTTGTATCAGTTTTGGAGTGTTTGCGTATCCATATGTTGTATAAACAATTATATGTTATCACTGAAATGGTGTCCCTTCATAATATAATCATATGACACAGTAACTCTGTTTAGTCCCAAAATAAAATTACTGCTTACTCTTTGTATAATAATTAGTTTAATCGCATTATTAGGCAAATAGTTTGCCTTCCTGGACAAATAAGGTTGCACAATAGCTTTAATTAACAGTGGCCTTTACTTATACTAACCTTGGTCACCCAGAACAGTCAGGGCTAGTTCACTTTTTTTTCTTTAGAACATTAAAGGCCTAGTGTGTTACCAGGCCTACATCTCAAAGTCAAGGTAATCCGTTTTAGTTCAAAAAATAATTTTCAAATGTCTTTACAAAACAGAATGAAACAATTACGATTGAGTTTGTCATTTTTCTTATTTGAAAAAAGATAAAGTATGTCCGTTTCATAACTTCAGTCAAAAAAATCATCATCAGTCTGATTTCATAATAGCATGTGCATATGTGTGAAGCCAAACTCTGCTGTTATCCTGAAAAGACTGTCTTTTATTGTAAAAGTCAAATGCCATTAGGACAATAGGATCAGACATCCCGAGAGACATCAGAGTTTTTCATCTGGGACTAATTACTGCCAAGATAATTCCAGAAGGGGGCAGATCAAGGGTAAAGACTGGCATACAAAGAACTTTAAACAGCAAGGATCTACAGATAAATGGATATTCTCTTTTGAAGGGCACGTTGCCCCTTCTCTCGTAATTGAGTTCCTGTTGGTGCGGAAGAATCTTGAAAAGCTGATATGAAATAGGAAACAATTTCGATTAGGAGCCATGCTGATTACTCAAGTGTAATGACTTAAGTGTAATGACTTATAATGACTTATGACATCTGTCTTTGTCCACAGTAGCTTTGAAGGATACAGTGTGGTAGTGTGATTGTGAGAAATAGTTTTTAGAGAGTTGTGGAGGTGCCTACTGACTTCCCAAGTTCCACTCCATAAATACATAAAACCATGAATAATCAGACAAATAAAATCAATAAAAAGGGCCCCTTCTGCCATCTGTTGCACTGCACCGTGACTAGACTGGACAGATGCTCCATCTCAAACACTCCTCAGAGTGATTATAGGGCTGCTTACACCTCCCTTATTCTGACAAACACAGAGTAATGAAATGAGATGAAGTAACCTCGATCAATGTCAACGTCAGCTCTGGGGTACAGATTTACTGCTGATTTGTCTCTAAGCAAAGCTTGACTTGAAACTTTATTGACCTGCACAAACCTCTCTGAATAAACTGGCATATCTTATAAACAAATAAGACCCCACCCACCTTCAGCAAGGACTTTTCACACTGTTACCTCCAGGCTGGAGGTACAGAAGTGTGAAATGTAGAACCTATAGGCTTAAAGGCCTAGTGAAATGCAACACCTTATGGCATGCAAAATCACAGTTTAGGTACTCCTTGACCATTTTCTGTGACATTCGCCGTCACAGCTTTTCGCATAACAAAAGGAGAGCGGAATTTTGAACTTCCCGCCGACAAATCTCGGGGAATTCTTTCTCTGCGTGGCCATTGTGGCCAGAGCTATGTGTGACGTCACGAGTTGGACCGCTCTCGAGCTGTTTGTATTCACTTGCGCTGTTTTCCGTCTCGACTATCTAAGTTTCTCTAAAGTTTTTGAATTATTATCGGCTTTCTGGTTAGCATATATATTCATATGTGAGTAGAGGAGATTGTCTGGAATCTGGCAATATAAGAACCATGATGGTGGGATATTCAGTGGCTTATCAATGTTGATAAATATGTAGTCTGTGCCTGACGGAAATAAGGGCATATGTTCCATGTAATGAAGGATGTTATATCAGGATTATACAGGATTATGGATGTTATGCAGAAATTTTCAGGCATTTCAAAACTGTATGAAAGGTGTTTTGACAGAAATGCATGCTAGCAGCAGAATGGGTAAGTTCTGCTATTATGCATTATAACTGGATAATTAAAATGGGCGAAGTAAAAATTTGTCAAGTCATTATATAAATAATGATGGCAAATATTTGATCCCTTGTTTTAACGTGATAAATTAACGTTATAATATGTAGGCTACTTGGTGTCGTTGGAAAGCTGAGGGTCTGTAGTTTGTAGTGCGTGTCTTATCTCTCCGATCACGGGTTCGCGAGTAATTTCATCGAGAGTAATGCATGTGCAAAGCGCTAATATGAGAGATTTTGGAGAGTCTTTAAATATTAATATCTCGCCGATACTTGGTCACAAAAATAAGCGGGAGGTCACGTTGTAAAGCCCTGGTTCTGTTGTTTTGTTTGGTATAAGTGACCAGTGATAAGCCAACGATGTAGGATGTACCGTTCCGGAGTATTTCAACAGAGAAGAATGGGTGTAAATTCGGGCCCATAAGGTTAGTCATGGAAGTGAAAGAGAAGAGGAAAGGAAGAGGGAAGCGGTGTATTGCTGGTGGATGCAGCAACACAAACGCCGAAGGGGTGTCGATGTGTCTATTCCCGAAGGATAAAGGCAAGTTTATCATGGCGATTACCGATTGAGTTCTGTTTCGGTCTTCATAGTAGTTGAAGTATTTTGCTAGGGCGTGGAAGCTAGATGTATTTGTGGCATTCTGGTTGTAGGCTATCAGGTTGTAACCTGAGTGAGTGGCTGTGCGTGTGAGAGTGCTGGGATGCGTTTCCCAACACCATAGTTGCTATACCAGTTAGCAACTTAGTTGGTTGGCAATGGGAAATTGCATTGCAACCAACAAAGTAGCTAACTTAGTAAGCAACTACGGTTTTGGGAAACGGACCCCTGATCAGCTGATAGGAGTCACTAAAAGTACCCAAACAAAAGCCTAATCCCCCTATTTATCGCCCATTGCCGTGATTGCGGCCACGCTCAGCATCATGGTGATGCCTAGGCTAGACAAGGTAACTTCAGGCTCGAATCTGTAAGGTTCTATCCCATGTAAAGTCTCTTCACTCTGCTCAGTTTGTTCCTCTTCCCTTTCTGTGTCTTCTTCGTCAATAAACGGATCAGAAATGCCGGATGAGGATGAATAATCGCTAAATTCTGCGCTCTCTTTGTCGTCAACTGTATGGTCAGCCATAATGTAAACACAATCTGTGTCCAACTCGTGACGTCACGGCCTTATCGTCTGCTACTTCCGGTTGGATCAAAAATGGTTCGCATTAAGCGCTGTTCTTTGCCAGTTTTCTCGCTGTTTACTGTGCCAAAGGTGGCATCATATCGTCAGTCAACACAAAAATGTCCCTAGAATCGATATATGAAGTTTACTTAGGAGGCATTTTTTCATTTCGCTAGGCCTGTAAAAACTGTACCCCTTTCTGAAAAAATGTACCCCATTGCCATCATACTCCTAAACAGCTGAAAGGAGTTGGTATCACTACCTCATGAGACTCACTTTCTTGAATTGTCAGTCACTGATCGAAGTTAGGGATGGTACCTCTTTTTACTCATTCTTGTGTCTTTGAGAAATTTCTCCTACAAGACTAGCTTGCACATTACACAGACACTTTTATTCAATCGTGCATATTGTTTTTAATGGGACTCATTCTCTTAAGCGGCCTTTGCACCATTGCACAAAGACACCATTGCACAAAGACCAGCTTGCACATCACACAAATAAATACAGACACATGCAAATACAGTAACATATTCAGACATCTATGTGCATTCATTTTAGATGTAATGACATGTATGGACAGATAGTATGGCATGCATGAAGGCTGTTGCTCTTGTATCATGAGAGAGTTTCTACATCAACAGGCACAAAAGCTGATTTCCTTTCTGCTGTTAATAAAGTACTTTCATTACCCAAAAGTACCGCCTGCCTCTGGCTACTACTGCTATTAAGACCATAGATTCACAAGATGAAACACAAAGTGGGGGTTTGAGAGCAATAGAAGGAGACTTGCCAATTTGCTTCACTTATGGTTAGGGTTAGGGAGTTCATATGAAACCTGTTAAATTAATTATGTTACGACCCCTGTGCCAAGGCCACAACAAAAAGAGGGAGGCAAGAATGTGAATTTTATAACAAAATATATTTATTAACTAAATTACAAAACAAAACAAACACCATGAGATGGGTTAGAGTCAGTCATCAGTAATGCATGCATGTTGTTGGACATAAGATTTTCTGAGTTATGAGGTATTCATAAAAGTGTGCTAAAAGAAAAAAGAAAAACTTCATATAATTCATAATTTTAATAGTTTAAAATAGAAACAAAATACAAACTGAAAGATCATAAGGTCTGTGACTGACTAATGTGGGTGGGAATGGCGTTCTATCCCTGTCACTCCAGGTCTGGAGACTGTTCCTGGAAGTTGATAGGAGGCCTCCATCAATGGACCTGAGTCAGCGGGTGGAGGTGGAAGAAATGAGGCAAGGACGAACAAAGTTGTATAAGGCCTTAAAGGGGAGGAGTGTTTTAAAAATTCTCCTGAGTTTAACTAGTAGCCTGTGAAGGTTGTGAAGAACTGGGGCAATGTTGTTGCGTTACGGGGAGAGGTAGGCAGGCAGCAGAATACATTATAGATATGCACATACTGTAGCTTAGTGGGTGGTTCGGATAGTTGGCCATAGAGAATGCTATTGCAGTAGATGAGCCTAGAGGCAATGAGGGCCTGGATAACTGTTTATAGTTGTAGTGAAGGTCAAGGAGGGGCGGTCGTGGGCAATGTTGCAGGCGTAGAGGTGTTGATGGCATGGATGATGTGGTAGGAGGAAAAGGGTGGGCTCAAAGATGATTCCAAGGTTATGTACATGGTTGGAGCAGTTTACTTGGGAGCCATTGATGGTCAGTGCGAAGTTCTGGAAGGGGCGTGTGATGGTGTTTAGACCAATGATGATGATTTCAGTTGTACTGCAGTCTTGGGAAAAGTTTTAATGCATCCACATTTTAATGTCACTGTAGCAAGATAAGATGGTCACGTCCGTAGCAGTTTTCATGGTCTTGAAGGAGAGGAAGAGTTGGGTGTTGTCAGCATAGCAATGCAATTTCAGTCCATACAATCGTCCCAGGGGAAAGAATGTAGAGGGTGAAGAGAATGGGACCAAGTACTGAACCCTGGGGACCACCATGTGTGACTGAGATGGGGGAGAATTTGCAACTGTTGATGCAGATGTAGTGTCGTCTCTTAGAGAAATAGGAGGTGAAGCAGGTGAGGGCTATGCCACATATCCCGATACAGTTTTGAGTTCAGAGTGGTTGATGGTGTGAAAGGTCGAGAAGGATGAGGACAGTGAGGAGATCAGAGTCAGCAGCAAGGAGAATATCTTTGGTGGTCTTTAGACAGGCTGTTTCAGTGCTGTATTTGGAAAGGAAACCAGATTGTAAAGGTTTATAAAGGTTATTAGAGTTGAGATATGTTTGGTTTGGGTTGCAACAGATTGATTGAGGACTTGTAAGATGGACCGGACCGTGTAAGATGGACCGGAAGCTATTGAGGGTGTCAGGATCAAGACCAGGGGCAAGATTCACAAAACCTTTTGAAGAAACAAAAATCTTAAGTGGTGCTTTATCTTTAATTTGATGTTTACAAATAAAATTGTTATATTATTAATATTTTTTTACTTTCTTCTTATGTTTTGTTCTAAGAAGAGAACTTGAGAATAAATAAGATTCTTAAAATCTGAATTGTGAAATTTCCTTTAATTTACTTCTTAACTTTATGAAAAATGTTGTTTTATTATTATTATTATTATTTATTTTGTTCATTTAAGTTTGTAAGAACTGTTTGTTTGTATGTCTGTTTGTGTGTGAATATCTATGTCACAAACATGTGATTTAAAAAAAAAAAGCATTCCCCAGCTAGGCTAACACTTAATGCACCTTTTACCCAATGCATTTAACTAATATGACCCACAAAATGTACAGTTTACTATTGCTTATATAAGTAGATCATCAGGCATTATTATCAAACTTTCCCCTGAACAACTTTCAATCATTGACACCTACTCTAGCAGCACTTGTAGCACTTGGAAATATTTTTGGATTGTTTTTTGGTGGCGTCCACGGTATAAGAGATAACTTTGTAGTGGCACAAGTGGGTTGTATCTAATTTTCAAACTATAACTGTTTTACTATAAAAAAAAAATAAGTAAGAAAATCAGAGAGGAAATTATACAGATATGTAAAAATCACCTCAGAAGATTGCTGAGAACTTAGTTTTTCCTAAAGAATTTCAGGTTTTATCTGAAGACACTATTTGTGAATCCAGCCCCGAAATTGGTGAGATGGCAGCACTCTTAGGAGTGTGGAAAGATCCAGTTGACAGTTAATAATGTTGGTGATGAGTGGAGAGAGTGGGGGAGGCAGGTAAGTCTGCTTCTGTGATTCTGGAGAATGAGGGGAGGGGGTGAGCTGCAGGTTGAGGAAGGAAGGATTGAGATTTAGGTATGGAAGAGGACAGGCAGTAGACCAGCAGATTATGGATGTTGTTGATATTGTTTTTAAGGAATTAGAGAAAGGAGTTATACTTAGAGGTGGTGAAGGAGTTGGCAATTGTCTCTGGGTTTGAAGAGATTGCCAAGGTAAAAAAAAGTGCCTTTGGGTAGCTGGAGCCAGACTGGATACCAGAGGAGCAGTAGGAGGAAAGGCCAGTGCTGAGAGTCAGTTTGTAGTATTGTTGGTTGAGTTTATAGGCATCCAGGTGGATAGTTTTAAAGCTGAGTTGTTGTCATTGAGGTTTTGGCTTTGGGTCTTCATAGTTGACCAGTGTACAAGGGGGCAGAGTGCGTGAAAGAGACAGGTTTGGTCTTTAGGGGTGCAATGATGTGAGGGCAGGAGGAGAGTGTGCCATTGCTGTTGACCAGGGTGGTGATGGAAGGGCTCAGGGTGCCTGAAGACTGGTGGTGGCAGTCAGGCTTGAGGAGAAGAGGGGTTTGTGGATGTTTTTAGTCTGAGGGTGATCCTGATGTTCCTGACGTTCAACACAATAGTAAAGTGTTCAGAGGTGGTGGGGATGATGTTATTTAGGTTGTTGATGATGTTGACGTCAGAGGTGCACACTCAATCCAGTGTGTCCCTTTTCTGTGGGTGAAGTTAACATGTTGAATAATAGTAAAGACGTGTAGGATGTCCAAGATTGGAGTTTGTGTAGTTGACATTGTATATTAAATTCCAATGGGTCCAGCGTCTTCATGTTTCCCCTCCCTAATGCTTCTTGTTTACAGCTTTAATCTGACTGTTGGTCCAATGGTCCTCCTAGATGGCACCAGGGGAAGCACCACCTACAGTAAGAGACAGGCACATAGAAATAGAGATAGAGAGAAAGAGAAACATTGTATTTACTGACAAACACAACAGGCAGAATAAGTATGGAATGTGTCGGGATTTTTTCAGTCAATTTTGACCAGGCATTAGTATTAACTCAAAATATTTATTTAAGAGTGCATAAATAAAGTGCTAGGTTATAAAGTAAAATGGAAAAGAAAACCACAGTAACACAGCATAAAAACATTAGCATAGTTACTATGTTTTCATGGGACATAAAGTGTTTTTAATACTAAATTGTTGCACAACTGTTTCATGATACATAAATGGAAAAAGCTGCCAGTTGACGCTTGGAACCACACTGTTGCAAAATCACATACCAACTATTAATAATCCAACTATTTATAGAGATATTTCAAAACCTCTGACTCTATTACTAAGCAAAGTCAGGTGGAAGAACATCGCTGCACTGTCAACTAGACCCTCGAAGCATTTCTTGCAGGATTTCTATACTAGGAGTCAAAGGGATAGTCAGCAGAGCAGCTAAAGAGTCAAAGATCACTAAAAAAGATGGCCAGGACATGGAGGAGATACAGTAGATGCATGTTTTGGAAAGGAATCAACAGGGAATGTACAGTATTTTACTACCATTTCTCCTCCAAATATAATAGTACATATGTAGTATATATTAGTATGTCAGCTGTCTGACCAGGGTTGTCTGAATGTGGGAAACTATTTTTTCTTCAGTAATAGAGTCTTCTGGGGTGTGCACGTGCAGAAGTAGTGGTGGTAAAATACATTGCCTGGTCTTTCTCCTGTAACAAATTCACTTGCTGATCCAGGTCTTTGTTGAGCTTTTTCTCAGTGGTCATTGACTCTTCAGCTACACGTCTGACTATCCCTTTGACTCCCTAAATAGGAAACTTGCAAGAGCTCCTGTGAGTGTCTGATTAATGGTTCACAAGCAGACAATGGTGCTTTGTGATGATGCGTGCTTTTTCTGGCCTTGGTTTACTGCTTTTTGTGTGTGTGCAATGCAGTCTCATTTTATTACACATAACTTTATTTCTAGGCTTTTAAAGTTCTGATTTTTATCTAGTCAACATTTTATGAAAGAACCTCACACCTCTGTATGTGCAATGCAGTCTCGTTTTATTACACATAACTTTATTTCTAGGCTTTTAAAGCTCTGATTTTTTTCCAGTCAACATTTTATAAAAGAACCTCAAACTCTAGCTCTCCATAAGAATCTTATTCTATTCAATGCTATTTCTAGCCTATGATGGACACTTATATCAGTGGGGGAGCTAAAGAAGGGCTCAGGGCTAAAGCAGCATTGTGGCTGGGAGTGAAAGTTATATAGAGAGCTGGAATGAGTGGCGTTTTGTGTTTTATAGTTGTACGCCAGCAGCTAGCACCTCAACAATATTTTTAGTGTGTGGTACTTTTCTGTGTTTTAATAGTAAAAAAAAAAAAGAAATTGTGTCAATAGTCCAAATGGAAATACGTTTAATGTTTTTTTTTTGACACATTCAATGCTAATATTCTTGCTGTGTAAATCGAAAGTGTAAATGGCAACTGCAAATTTAAATGGTAACTCCAGCGTAAATGCATTCTAGAGTGTTTTTGTAAAAGGGCAATATAAACGCTATGTGACATAAATTTAGCCATCGGTATGAATTTTCATTATGGTGGCCTATTGTGGTTGTATATAAATTTAGCCATCCTTGTTGTTTATGGCATCATCAGGTTACTTTAAATCTGCAATACCGTTCTCACTGGAACCATGGGGCATGTGTTTGTACAAATGTCTGAAAGCAGGAAGCGCATGGAGGAGGAGGAGCTTGTTAAGATGACCTTGTTAAGATGAATGCTGTGTCTTTACGCTGTACTCTTTAAAAACTAAAATTGAATAAGCTGCTTTGTTTTCTCGGAGTTGACAGCATAAAATTCTGTTGTTCTGCTGTGTAAAAAGCTACTCTTACTCGCGGGCAAATTAATTTATTCATTTCCTCGGGATAACATGCAGGTGATGATGTAATAAGAGTCATCACACGTGGATTAGAAGCAAAGATAGTAAAAGAACGGAAGAAGCCACTAATTTACTGAGAAGCTTACAGCTCAACCAGGTATTTTTTCTTGTTAACTCAGTTTGCACAAACAGTTTTAATGTTGGATTAACAACGGTGTTCTGATTGGCCTGGCCTCTTGAAATTGGCTAGGCCTAAACTTGGTTAGGCACTACCTCTGCCATAATATGGACATGGTTTGCATTTAAGGTGCCAGACAGAGGGCAAAAAAACATGACTGGCAAAAAATGCCGGGAGATAGTGACTGCAAAGAGAGGTGACACAAGCAATCTGTTCAATAACTACACATTACTAGATGTAAAGAAAGTCAAAGAATGTGTGCTCCTCAAACAGCAAGTCAGTTGCCGAACACGAGTGGAGAGAAAAAAAGTTGGCTTTGCACACCAGCAGGTCTCAATCTCCGAAGACCTTTGTAAAGGGACTCCTTCTCAAAAAAAGAATCAGTTGTGGATTACAATTACAAATTCCATAACTGTATCCCTGTGCCATGACCAGGTGTAGAAGAAGCATAGAGGCAGAAATGTCTGAGAGTGGGGAGACCTTGAATGAAAAGCCACAAACAGAGTCAACTGGAGGCTGTTCGTCAACGGCCTATGCACCCAAGAGGAGCAAAGGGCTTAAGTCAAGTCATTTCTGTGCAAGGACATTTTGCCTTTCCCAACAGTGGAGAGAAGCAAAATTAAAGACATTATTAAAACACTTAATACATGATAGGTGATGCCTAGCTGCAAATACGTCAACAAAACTGAAATGCCCAAACTGCACAAGCAAGAGGAAAAAGATTGTCGTGGCATCCAGCTTTATGTTAGTACTGAGGACAAATGTGTTAAGTTGCACCATGCACACCTACACCAGCCTGATAATGCCTTTCAAAAATGACGAGTGGAAGTTGTGCAACAAATGCCTACAAACATCTTACTTCCCTGATGAACCTACAGGTAAATTGATTGCCCAGGAACTATTAGATATTGCTTACGTCATGGGGACTTGATGAAGAGTCGCAAGTATTCATAACCGCTGACATCGGTGGCAGTGTTGTGAAAGCAGTGAGACTGAATAACTGGGAAAGACTCCAGTACTTAAGCCACAGGCTTCACCTCACCTAAATACCATCGGTATTATAAAACTTTTTGGTTCTCATTGTGTGGGCTAACATTTTAATGTTTTACGCCTGCTGTAGGCCTATGACTAGATTGAGTTTCTAATGTAGGCTAACAACAAAATTAACAAGCACAGCATTTGGTCACTATTAGGTAATTATGAGGTATTACCTAACTATTTTGTGCTTTTCTTTTGATGCAACGTCCACCGCAAATCATTCCATTTCCTATCACTAACATTTTAGTAATACTTATTTTTCTGTCTTTATAAAAGTGGCGAAAGTCCACTTTTCAGGAAATCACCTGGATAATGTGTTAGTTGTTTTGTTAATGGACTTGGACTAATATTAATTTACAATTTCCAGAGAGATGAGTTGAATTGAATTGTGTGTGCAGTCCTTTCTTATACTTATAACAGGAAGAAAGCATTGGCCAATGCCCAGGCTGAACTACACCTGCTCCCTTGCTGCCTCATTACAGAGACGTCAATAAGATGGCGGTGACAACAACAATTGAGCACTGTTATGAACACAGGAGAAGTCCACATCACAGGTCCTAAAGTATGTGAAAAAACAGTCACCTGATGGAATTAACTGATGCACCCTCTGGGGAAGAATATGTCAGGGTGTGCTACCTAAAACCTATGCTTCATCTTTCGAACAATGCAGTTCTTTCTTCGGGTGAAGATGACATGGAACTGACCAAGGATATGAATCTTCCAGTATTTAAATGAAAAATATTCTGATCCTGCCACTGATAAGCTTCTGGATATGGCCTCATTTGTCAATCCGTGGTTCAAAGTCCCATACATAATCAATAATCGAAAAGAATAGCCAGCCCTACTGGGAAGGCAGATGCAAGTTCCCTTCACCCCATAGTCACCACCGCATGCCAGTTTAGGAGCTGCTAAAGAAGTTGTGAAGCCTAAGAATGTTACATGTTGTCTGAGCAGCATTTTCGAAAAGGCATCCCAGCTATTCACTTCATCGGGGAAGTCTGATGTTCTTTGTTTACAGAAAAGAATGCTGTTGGACTAAAAGAACTGTTTTAGTACAGATGGCAACGTAGTGTGTCATTGCTCTGAAATAAAACTACCAGTCTTCAGTCTACCGCTTAAATCTCTTGAAAGTGGGCATTAAAACTATTTCTGACAATTGCTGTTGTACTTGAGTTTTTTTTATTTAAAAATGTGCATATACATTTTTGTGTTATTTAAAAGGTTAAAGAAATGCTTTTCACTAGGGTCATGTTTCATTTAAAATTTTGTCTTGCATTGTTTTTGTTATACTGCTTGGAAGTTGCTTAAAAAGGTTTGTATACTTTTTCAATGATTGCAGTTGTGGTTCATATTATCTACAGCAATGTCTTTGGCAGGAGCATATGTCCCGTTCAGAAACTGTTATATTGAAATTACCATAATAAAGGTTATAGGTTATTACTCAAGGGCTACAGTCAAATTATACCAATTATGAATTTAAGGCCACATTGCCCAGACCGCTAGTGAAACTTTTACTGATAGCTGCGTTTTTAAGTTTGAACAGCTTTCACATTCACAGCCGAATTCCTGTCAACCAGCACGCTTAGGGCATTTGGCAAGATACATGGAAATAACAATTTTTTTAAGAAGAAGGTTTGACATAGTATGACATTTCAGTTGTAGTATTTTCAGGGTTCCAACATGAATGTGTGCACTGAGAACTCTGTTGGTGTAGACAACGTTAATGAATAAAAGTCAGTAAAACAGTCCCTCACTAAATTCTAAATGTGTATTACAGTAGACAAAGAAAATGTAAAGTGATGTGCTCAAAAACATTTTGGTAACTAAACTGCACACATAGTTCTCAAAGCTCGAGTTCATGAGTAGTCCCTGATAATACTACAACCAAAGTTCCATACTATGTCAGTGCTTCTAGTGTTTTAAAAGATATCAATTTGGATGCCAAGTGCCCAAAGCAAGCAGAATGAAAGGCATTTGGCAGCAATCAGAATTAATAACCCAGCGCTTAACTATTAATGTAATTTTGCTTTTTAAACGTTTGACTAAAAGTGTGACTTGTGCCTATTCCCAAACTAACCCTAGAATGCATAAACGCCAGAGTAACCCTTTAAAGCCAATCAATAAAAAGGATACTATGGAGCAGGCATCCTGCTCAGCAGCTGGTCCACACGTTGCTCCAGGGAGCTGAAGACCAACTCTGCAAGGTCCTGGGGATGTTGGTAGACCCTCAGGTCCAGGGAGAGGATCTCCACAAGGAAGGCCACCATGCCAGCCTGTGATGAAAGCAGGGAAATAAATAAAATACAATCAATTAAACAGGCTACAGAAATATGCATGATGAGGAGGTGGTTAGTGAAGAGGCTACTTACCCGCAGCAGCTCCCAGCACCTGACAGCCTGGGGTGGCCATGCCTCAGAGGGCAGGAAGGCCTGGATCACTGTCTCCAGATGATCCAAGAACCCACCTGGCTCCCGCTACAGCAGAGGACAGAGAGTTGAGTTATTAGGCTGAACTGACGAGTAAATACGTGGGTAACACACAATGATATCACGCATGACTTACAGGGACCAGCCGCGCATGAGTCCCCTCAAGTGCTCCAAAAAACACCATCTCGAACACAACGTCAAGGAGGTTGAAACTGTGAACCTAAAAACAAACAAACCATCAAACAAAAACATAAATATCGTAACCTCACAGTAGAAACCCAGGTAGATACAACTAAACATATTCTACTTAGGACAGATTTTTGTAGGGGATCTGAAGCTTTGGAATGATGTTTTTTTTGTCTTTGTTTGTATTCTTGTGGCTCATGTTAAGAAGATTCCATGGACAAGACTCAAATATTTGAAATGAGGAGGAATCTTCACGATATGACTATATCTGACGTGACAACAAGGCAAATGTAACTGATTCAGAGTAAAATGGCACTGAAACTTTTGAATGTTGAACTTTGAAAGTTTAAATGTCCAAAAAGATGAACCATCAGCTTAGCTGCTGATATAGTGAGCCAATGAGTATTGCAAGGTGACATACCCCAACCTCCAGCAGTTCAGTGTTGATGGTGCGGGTAGGACTCTGTGCAAAGGCCACCAGCTGGTCAAAGGCCTGCTGGAACACACCAGTGTCCTGAAAGAGAGGGAAAAGAGGGGGCATCTGTTCAGTGAACCTGGTCTTTCTTGGTATAAGTATAAGTATAAGTAGCCCTTTATTGTCACTGTTTTTTTAGGCCAGCGAAATTTACCATCAACCCATCCACATAAAAACAAACATACATGAAATGACAGGGGGGTAGACAGGATGGGAAGACAGGGGTGTAAGATATACAGCATCACATGAGGAGAGGGGAGGAGAGAAAAAAACCAACCCCCAGACCATGCTCTTAGGGAGCATGATGTGGGACAGGAAAAAAACCCTCAGCAACAGAGCACATAATCAAACATTTAACAACATGCAAGACAAGGTAAGGAAGTCTTTGGGGTAATCCAGCGTAGGCAAGCAGCCATCCGGACCATGCAGCTATAATAGCGCTAGTCTCTCAGACCCGCTTGCCAGGCTGGCGGAAGGAGGGGGGGAGGAATGCAAGAGCGTCCCGCTGCCGTGATCTGCCGGGGGAGTTGTTATTCCAGCATTGGCCTTGGCCAAGGCCAGTGCCAGTTGAGGGAGTCAAAACAGATAAGATTGGGGGTTGTTTAGGCTTTAGAGCGAGCAGCCGCATTCCAATTTGCACGGCTACTCTCTTTGTCCATTCTGGTCCACGAAACGATCCATTTGCCTTTGCAAAGCCGCAAGCTTCTCCGTGATGTTATCCATGTTGCGGTTTATAGCCACAGTCTGAGTGCTGACAGCTCTGCCCACCGCATCAATCAAGCCGGGCAGCATTGTGGGGCTATGGACAGCTGTTCCCGTCTTCTTTGTTACTCGGTAAACCAGGCCAATGCCCAATCCCATCAGCAAAAAACCTGTAACCATGGTTCCGAATAGGTAGATGTCTTCAACGTCCTCCACGGAAAGAGCCGCCAGGCACATGACCCGCCACTCCTCCCACGCGTCCATCATATATCCAGCTGCATACGTTCTGGCAGGACATTCAGGTTCCCCCGAACCCGAGCTTCTCCGCGAGAAGATGGTGTCAATTGCGTTCAGAGACCAGTTGATCAAATCCATGATTTTTCAGTTCGGAGAGCAGGGCAGAGAGAGTCTCTCGGAGTGGAGTCAGTAGACAATAGACAAGACTAAGAGAGCAAAGCAGGGAAGGTCATGGGGAGGAGGAGGGAAGAAAAACACGTCCGACCCTGAAGACGGTCGTGAAGGAAAGCTGTATACTGTACATTGCTGATGTGCATTCAGTCACCCAAAATAAATTAGATTAGTCTTGACTGTCACAGTCACATTTGGTCTAAATGCACTCTAAATGAAAAGTGATTAGACTAAATGCACCTTAAAATAATTACCTTCCCATTGAGAGCCGCCAAGGTACGCAACATCATTGACCCTGCCACTGTAATGAAGTTGACAGTGTCATCTCTGGCAACCAAGACTTACGTAAAACAATACAAGGAATTTGCACATTGTATATGTGCACGTACATTTCAATCTCTGCCTCAGAAAATCCATCTGTGTGTCAGGATGTTGAGTACTCACAGCAAAAGCTTCTCTCAGGCCACCAAGCCTGAGGGAGAAATCCTCCAGACCCGTGGACTGGAAGAGGTTGCTGAAAATACAAAAAGGTATTTTTCCATCAGATTGAGGCTATTGTCAAATTTTACCTTGAGGCTCAAACTTCTCACCTCTGCTCAACAGTCTGCCACAAAATTATATCATAACATTGTGGCTTTTGCATTGTTCACCCAAACTTACAAACATTGCACTTACTAGATGGAGGGAAGCTGTGCAGCTTCCGGCAGCAGGCTGGAGTCTCCTGAAGCCTGCCAGAGCAAACATCCACAAACACATCAGATTGACAAGACAGCATCTCTAGCAGGAACAAGCCATCAGCTCCAAATCACAGGATTTAGCATGAGTGAGCATTTCATAATACCTGAGCAGAGCTCGTAGCACCAGAAGCAGAGGCAGCAGTGCTGTCAGGATCAGGGCCAGCCTCAGATCCAAAGACGCTCTCTGGACCACAAGCAGCACCTGCAGAAGGAGCACTGCCAGGACCACGAGCATCAGCAGCAGGAGCATCAGCAGCAGGGGCAGACTCAGCAGCAGACCCAGGAGCAGCAGCAGCAGCATCAGCACCAGACTCAGCAGCAGACCCAGGAGCAGCAGCAGCAGCATCAGCACCAGGCTCAGCAGCAGACCCAGGAGCAGCAGCAGACCCAAGATCAGCAGCAGCAGGAGCAGACTCAGCATCAGGATCCTGATCAGCATCTGCACCGGCAGCATCACTGGGCCCAAAGCCAGGGGGAGGAGCAGGGGGGAACACAACGGGGACTCTGACAGTCTCAGTGTGCTCAGTAGAGGACACGGTTCCATCTGCCTTGATGATCTTGCCCTTGTTAATCTTCACTGTCTCCTCCATCTATTCAACAGATTCATGGTGCAGCATTATGTTACTAAAATGTGCAATAAAGGTGAAAGGTGATGTAGTAAATAATAAATAAATATAAATAAATAAATATCAATAAATAAATATAGTGTGTGGGAGTCTGAAAAGTACCAGGACTCCGTTCATCTCCAAACACATACGGCCCTCTGCCTCCAGGTGGGATGACACCTTCGTGATGCCACCACAGTACCACTGGACAGAGAAAACAACACAAAATGTATAACACCTGAATAACACTCACCATATTCACACAGGAATGAGGCATGACTGGGTAGAGAAGATCCATGATGGTAAAAAACCCTCTCTAGCTAAACTATCTTTACTATCTGACCATGTTCGCCACTGCATGCTGGTAAAGATCTCCCTAAAATAAAGGTAAAACAGCTGAATGTTAAGAAACCAAAGACATGACATGATTTTAAATCAGATTCTTTGCTGAATAGAGTACCTCTGCGGTCTCCACGTAGAAGTGGTTAGTGAGCTGCCACCACTGCCTCTTGTAGGAGTCTTGGAGCTTCTCCACACACTTCAGCCTCACCTCCACCCGCTACACACAGGATGAACAGATGCATAGGAGTGGACAGGTGCAGTAAAGCCACACAGATGATAACAGCTGGACTAAATGGTGCCAACATGTCTTCCATGTTTGCTCGCTCACCCTGAGACCGTTGCGGAACCAGGTAGACTGCTCAAACCCCAGCGTCTGGCGAGTGTTCTGGACCGCCTGAGTCTGCAATTCCGTAAAACAACATAAAACACCTATTAAGTAACAGTGTAAAATGAACCCAAAAACAATGAGCAAAGCACAAGAACAGCATAGAACATAGCTATAAATGTGTATTTGGTTTGTGTTATTTAGCAGACATTTTTTCCCTAACACTAAAAAAGCCACATTATAAGCAATAGATTTTGAAATATATATTTTTTTAAAAATACCGCAAATGGCACCAGTCTTCCACCATCAGAACCCTGAAGACCAAGTAGCAAAGAGGTTAAGTTACAGTCAGACTGCATTTTTACTGAATTTGTATTCAGACAACGGTACAATGGTTAAAATTTCTCAAAGTAACGACATTCCGTGAGTGCTCACCATCCCAAATGCCATCCTCATCCTAAGGAGAATCGCTACAAGACAAAAAAAGTACATAACATTTGTCAGGATTTTCTGTCACCTAAAGTTTAGCATTTCAACCAACCGCAAGGGTAATGTCTGAAAGCTTTGATCCTTACCATCAGTCCAATCCGCCTGCGTGTCGGTCTCAGCCGTTTCCCTGCCCGCCTAGATCCCTGCCTCAGCCGTTTCCCGAGCGGCCTCGACAGTCAGCGGACCAGCTTGAGTGGCTACCTCGACGGTCTCCCACTCCGTCTGGGTAGCGATCTCCGCCGTTTCCTTTTCTCCAGCAGCACAACAAAGTAATATGCACTTTGCCAATTGCTGCTGTAGTCTGACACGGGACCTGCCAAAACGATTGGGAGGACTAACCTCCATCTCCAACCAGGGGCGTCGCCAGACATATTTTACTGGGGCACGTGCCCCAGTATTGGTCTGTAGTGCCCCAGTATAAATTTCACCAGTTAAAAAAAAACACTTTCGAGTTTTAGGTCTACATAATCTACAGAATGCGCACATAGCTACTTAACATGGCAACTCATTGCTACTTTATTCACTACATAAACAATGTGCACATGGCTACTTAATATCGTTATTTATTCACGCGACTTTGGCTGTGACACATATACGTGTAACAACAGTGTCTGAGCGCTATGTCTTTCCACCTGTCTTACAGGTTAGTACCGGGTAAATTGCTGATCATTGTTGTTTGTTTTCACCCCTGTGTCGCCATTTCCATGTGGATTTACATATTACAACGTTACTTTTTACGTTTAATGTATGAGGCAGCTGTCATGCAAGCTGTTCTGGCTGTAAATTGAAGTAGCCTACTGGAGTCGTTAGCTGCTGTCTTTTAGCTAACTGGCATATGCCTATTATCGTTGTTGATTCATGTAACAGTTAGCCTAGCACTGTGAGCTCCCACACTCGGTTTCTGGAGATTGCTATCTGACATCTACGATGTTTGATGAGCATATCAACATACTCTGATATGTCTATTTAGTTTAAAGCACTGTTTATGTTTTTTTTTAATGATAAATAAGTGCTAAAAAAAATTATTCGCGCGCTTTGCACGCTCGCATTATGTGTGCCCCAGTACAGTAATAGGTCAAGTGACGCCTCTGTCTCCAACACAGTTATGAGAAAACTGAAAAGCCTACGGGTAAGTCAAAAAGTAACTAAAACCTTGCTAGCTTTAATAGCCGATCACCCAGCTATTTTCGCTAGCTGATATTAGCTAATTAGCTAAAATTAGCAAATTGACTTTCTAGCAGCAGCAATCAATGATAGTTGAAGTAAAGACTCTAAATCCAAACAACAAAAATGTAATTAAAAAATCTATAAAATGTTTGAACTATAAAGTAGTCTGCTGTTAAAACTGATCGAAAAGTTCAGGTTGTGTAGAAAAGCTTGAGGAGCAAAATCAACACGTCCGTTTACAGTGGTGTTCAGAAAGAACTGACCACAAACTCCAAGTTCCATAAAATAAACATTCTATCTCCACATAGTTACTGTATCCATGGTTGACGTCAGAGTCGAACATTCCATGTGTAGTAGAGAAAAAAAAAGGAAACTGGGCAGTACAGTAATGCGCAGTTATAGGCAGGTGTGAAAAAATGTTGTCGTAGATGGAAATGTTAATCATTTATGCTCATCAATCAACAAAATATCAACAAAATGCAGTGAATGAAGGAAAGAGAAACCTAAATCAAATCAATATTTGGTGTGACCACCCTTTGCCTTCAACAGAGCATCAGTTCTTCTAGGTATACTTGCATGCAGTTTTAGAAGAACCTGGCTGGTAGCTTGCTCCAAACATCTTGAAGAACTAACCACAGATCCTCTGTGGATGTAGGCTTCTTGACATATACAACCAATCTGGTGTAATTGGTTGATCATACACCTGACTATAATCCTGCAAAATCCCCAAATCCCTGACTTTGTGTGTGTGTGTATATATACCATTACATAAGAGTTAAACAGTGTTCTAGTAAATTCTGAGCAGTCCAAAGGCTCATAAATATAAATATCTCAATCAGTAGTTATGATGATGAATATACTGGAAATGATAATACACATATTGTCATACTGTTGGTACTGCTATGTAAGCTCATAGTGATACCACTAACTCATTAAAATAAAAATGGGAAATGTCATGATTTTTTATCTACAAAATGTGATACTGGTGTCAAATTTCAAGAGGTTTGAGCTGTACTGTGACAAAATATAGTGAGGTGCTAGAGGTTTACTTAAACTTTATTTATTTTGTAGTGGCACTCCTCAAATTGGTTAAGCGCAAAGGTAACACTTCTCCTAAAGGCCAGCACGAAACAATCAACCAACCAAACAAACAAGGTGCATGCACTTCCGTTCACAAACTTTGTTTTTTAATCAGATATGTAGGGAAAGAAGCATCTAAAGGTTCATAAAATGTCTATTAAGGAGTGATTTCTGGAGTCAAAAGATTGGTGCTCTTTGGATCTTTGCACATATCAAGTATTCCATATACAAACAGGTAACACATTACAATAAAAAACCAAAAACAACCAACAGTCAAATATAAACACATAGGTCTAGGCATTCAGGCTTATTGTGTAATGTGATCAGTCCCACAGGAGTGCCCTAACTGGGTCTGTAGGGGAACCCTCAATATCCATCACTAAAGCTTGGATTTTAGCTGGCCATAGAACCAGAAATTAGAAGTGGAATAAGTGAAATATATTGATATTTCCCATACATGTTCTGCCCAACTAAACCAGTTATCGACTACAAAGACACATGTCTCAATAAAGAAGGACCCTGCTGAGGATGATGATGGGGAGGGTTAGATGAACCTGTACTTAAATGCTTTCTGGATGTACACCAACAATTAGTAGTAGAGACACCTGAGTTTAATATGAGAGGGCAAATCATTTCACAACTTGGGGGCTACAGCTGTAAGAGCACAACCCTCTTTACATTTCTATTTTGCTTTAGGGGCAGACAGAAAAAAATACATTGATATTGGGATGTATGTGATCTTGCTAGGATTTGCCCAAATTGCTCTTCAGAGAAGTATTGGGCGCTTGGCCATTTAAGGGTTTCTAAGTGAATACAGAGGAGAATCAGATGACAAGAGATGATGAGTGAATGGCAGGTACATGCTGTGATGGAATAATGAGATAAAGCCAACGATCACTACTCCAGTGATACAGACTCCTAATTGAAAGATGAGAGAAGCAGGTGAAAGTTTTTCATAAAGAAACAAACTGTCAGACTTCTGATACACACACGCGCGCACACACACACACACACACACACACACACACACACACACACACACACACACATCCTTTCTCTGGATGTCTCAGACAAATACAGATATTCAGAAAATTTGACATGATTTTGTAGTCTATATTACATAATATGTAGGTAGGCTTCATTGACTGTAATGCTGTAATGGGCTGCAATATTATACCCACAAAACTACCTTCTGCATCTCTTACTTACATTATGTTGATAAGATGATATGTATGATAGTGTTTACTATGTTTTACTTTTAGTTCATTAGTTTTAGTATCCTTTACTTTTAGTTTACTTATAAACCAAAATACTGCGTCCAAAATATTGGAATTTTGGTTTAGATTTTTTGAGAGGTGAGAGTGGGCATGACTACAGGTGTCCATGAGAAGTTTATTGATTATTGATAGTCGGATAAGCTATGTTTCCTATAGATTTAAATGGATATGGTCTAATGTTGACATCTCCAATAGGCTATCTTTTGACAGCTGTAGACAATACATATTATATTATATAATATACATTTTTTAAAGCCTCTTTAAAGCCTCGTTTAAAATATATGTAAAGCATTTCTGCTTAAGGTAAACTAAGTGTTTTTACAGACAACTATGCTACCAATGTTTATCTGCATGGGAACTTTCTTTTGGAGAACACGTTTTACTCCGGAATTTTATTCTAGACGGTGCACCTAACAGAGCCAATAACATTTCCTGTTTACTATAGCTACTGTCATAGTAAAGTACACTGTATTTAGTATAAAATTCCTTGTTGAAGTCCAAAATGATTCCGTATACTGTAAATATCAAACTCGCAGCGCGGACACTGACTGGAACCGTCCATTTACAGAACAAAACAGCAGTTGATTGGTGAGTGACGTCTCCTAGCCAGCCAACGTAATGTTGGCTAGCTTGACATAGAAGCTGCCAAGAAAGCTCACGATGTCATATTTGATGTGACAGGTTAAATATTAGCCGGTAGTGTCATTATAAATTGTTACAGTTTTGTCTATTCTTGCTGCTTCCGTTGGTAATATTTGCAGCGACATGCTTGTTATAGGTAACAGTAGATAGCTAGGCTAGGTTAAGGTGACAACGTCCGTAGTTCCTGATTTTGTTATGAGATGGAGACGTGCTGTGACTTTAAACCCAATGGTGTTTTAACATTTTCCATGTCAGGCCAGCGTCGAATAGGCTATATACATTCGTGATAGGTTTGTATGGCCAGCTAACTAGGTCTTTGTAACGTTGACCACCCTTAGGAGCACCTTCGACATGAAATATCAATACTCCACTGCAATATAGGACTTGGCAGTGTCAAATACTAGTCGATGTGCTTCCCTCTGCATATTACAACGTCACATAGTCACTTAGAAATTGCACTTATATGTTACCAACTTATTACATCGCTTCCTCTACGAGACTAAGTCTTGGTGTTCTTCCAAAAGGCGCACTCAGTGTAATTTTTTAGATTTTGTAGTGATGCACAAAGTGGGAAGTTTTCTTTTTCTAATGTTTCACTTAACGTAGGTTAAAACCAGGTTATGTTCCCTCTGTCAGCAGTAGCCTATTATGTTGTTGGCAAGGAAATGCATTATGCTTTCAGCATTTGGCTGGGAAAGGTTACAATGGCATTGCTATCATAATTACTGTTGTCTTGGCAGCATTCTTAGACATTGAGAAGCTAGGGGCAGTTTGTGCCAAACGTAGGTTTTACTGTAGCTGAGCAGAAGTTTTGTGTGGCACAGTAGTTTAATTGTGTTTATAGTGCAGGATTTATGACAGATTGCCTACCAATAACTGGTGTCAGGGATAAATAGTCGCACACATATCTCCCAAAACATTTCCTTTTTCCACCTTTTCCTATGTTTCTCCTTATGTTTTTGAATATTTTGTGCACCATCTTCTTCATTACTCAGCTATGTTGAAGGATGTTGCTGCTAGACCTTTCATATTACCGGTACTTGGACAACAATGTAGAGCACCCTCTAAATCTCTGTCTCTGTTCCACCCCCATCCCCCCACCCCCCCCGGCTATCATTTTACTTCTACATTTTACTTTTCAATTATTTGTGAAGGGGGTGGCAAGGATTGATTGCACAGGGATGTCACTCAAGCATCCTCATCATCGACCCAAAAACGGCCCAAACAATTCAGGTCTTGGAGAGGCACAAAGCTAACGTTGTCAAGGTGAGTTTGGATGGTGCATGCAGCGCAGCAGTTTTGTAAGAACCCCTGAAGAGGCATCACATTTGTATTGATCAGGTTAAAAGCCTTAGAGGCTGTATGATGAAATCAAGTGCAGATCCAAGCAAACACACTTAAGGCCTTGGCTACTTATGCTGAAAGGGTTTGCAAAGGGTAGCAAGTGAAGACTGAGAAATCCATAGAACAGATTTGAATGTGGGCAAGCTGTCAGGCAAAATATAACCACATCAGCCCAACCTCATAGAAGATGGATAGAGCTGATGAGCTGCTCCACTTACTGCTTTGAAAAAAAGTGAGCAGAGGAAAAAAAAAACCTTCCACTAAATCAATTAATGGCATGATAAATTAAAATTAATTCAGTATTTTGTTAAGTGCAATTTTGTTTCCAGAGACTTGATAATCCATTTTATGTATTATTGTGGTTGTGTGTGGTTTTTATTTCAATAATTTCTGGGACATTTATTGTTAAGCAAAATTTCCAACTTTCTGGAGTGGTCCAGTTTTTTTTTGATAATTTGTTTTTGTTGTTAGATGAACATTTACAGTTTTGTGATTAAGATTACAGCCGACACTGAAGGTAAAAAAAGAAAGCAAACAACAAAACAATTCATGTAGGCGAACGTAGGCATTCATATGCCTGCATCACTGCATTACCGTGTTCGCAGAAGTATTGCAGTATAACCTGCATTTTGAAATGCTGAGGCAGTAGTGCTGAGAAGCTGAGTTCACCAGCTAAGCTGTGTGAAGTCTGTGTAAGCAGTACCTAAGTCATATTGTGCCAACTGTGTCCAAAAAGTTATAGTGAGTTTGAAGTAGACAAATGAAAGGTTAAAAAGTTAAAAGGTGATACAAATACCACAATTAGCTTAGCTCCTGAATCCAGTTGGAGTGGTTGCAATCTAAGTGAGGTGCGGTGCATTATGGGGGGTCTGTGGTTTGTCTCTGTCCCAGTGTGGGCAATAGCCTGTGGCCACAGGCAAGGTGTTTGTGTGGGTGAGTAATGGCCCATAAACACGATGGGCTTTATCAGTACTGCAGTCTGCTCTCGCTTCCAGCCCCCTCTAGTCTTCCCTATTGCCCATGCCTCCTAATCTTGTAAAACTGTAGCTCAGCACAAAGTACACAGCCATCCCTCAACTTCATCTAAAGTAAACAACCGTAGGGAAGAAAATGACCAAAACAAACTGACCAATCAAATTCCAAATGGGTCAGGGCTCTTTCAATTATTCAGGGAGTACTCGCCACCTCAGCAGGACCATTAAGCCAGAAGTGACAGCTTCAGTCTAAAAAGTCTGTGCTTTATGCCATTATATGTCTTGGGTTTCTGCTATTTTGCTTTTCTGCACTCTAAGACTTAAGTGTGTGTACAATCTCTATTTGAGTTTTGATTGCAACCTCTTTGTGTCAGAAAAGAGTTTATCCTGGGTCTTTTATAAGCCAGACAAAAAAGATTTCCTTGAAAAATAGTTTGTCCTAGGTCCTTTTTGGTCACCTATTCATCCATCTCATTTTCCCCACTGCTACTCTGCTTCCCTCTGGTCTGGCTCAGGTGAAATGGTCCAGGGAGAACTACCACCACAGCCTGAGCTCCCCCTACTCCCTGCGGCTGGCGTCGGCTGATGCGGCGGGGAAGATCATCGTGTGGGACGTGGTGAGCGGCACAGCCCACTGCGAGATCCAGGAACACGCCAAACCAATCCAGGGTGAGCTGCACAACAGATAAAATATATTAAACAGTCTAATAGCGGTACAATAACAACACATTGCCTTGTGATGTAGACAGTGTTCTGACCAAGACCTGGAGAGAATTAGTGGTTTGTAGATTGACGTATAATGTGACATTGTCTAGGGTTAGGTTTAGACAAAGACAAGTGAAAGACAAAAAAAACTCAAAGTCTGCCATAAGTGACTGAGTTATGAGAGTATAAGCACAAGAAGAAATACACCACTAGTAGGATTCACTGTTTCAGACTCTATGAACAAGTTTGGGACTGCACAAAAGATGAATGATGAGAAATGAGAAAACTATTAATGCTACTGTTGTTTCTTGCACAAGGTCTGGCACCTCTCCCTTTTTCCATTTGTAATTGGTGGCATTTGGCACTACTTCTCTGCGCAGAACCATGCGGTGCACAGATTTTAATTTAAGCGTTATGACAAAGCTGCTGTGGATTACACTGTGCTACATATTATGCAGACATAGAATCTGCAGCACAGAAAGAAAGAGGGGTGATGAATATTTCAAGTGCTATCATTAATAGTAAATCACAGAGAAGTCAATCTGAGCATCCAACTTTTAAAAAGCAGAGGAGCACTCATACATGTTATTGATGTCACTGTCAAAAAAGTGGTATTCCTCACCTTGATGTATTCCTTTAATTTAGTGGCAGATCTGCTTTTTGGCTCTATTTAATTTGGAGCATGCCGTGTTATGTGTGCACACAATCGTCAGTCTATAAAATGTGAAAGATAGAACCAACTTAAAAGAAATATCAAGGCAACATGGGGCAGAAACCCATGCAAAGCAAATCCATGCACCACATTGCCTTTGTTTTTTGGTAAGTTCTATGCTTTACGTTTAAGCAGTGTACATACTTCTCTCCATGTTCTTCTCCTGATGCATGCTCTCCCATCTATTTTCTCCTCTGGTCAGATATGGATTGGCTCTGGGCTCAGGATGCATCTCGGGACCTGCTGTTGGCCGTCCACCCCCCCAACTACATAGTGCTGTGGAATGGGGACACGGGCACCAAGCTGTGGAAGAAGAGCTATGCTGAGAACATCCTCTCCTTTTCGTTCGACCCCTTCGACCCCTCTAACCTTGCCTGTAAGCAACATCCCAATGGGAGTTCACACATGCTGGTGTAGGGCAGTGATTGGCTACCTACTCGACTACCACATATTCCAAATCAACTGGTTCTACCTATGCATTTAATGCAGGTGATTTCAGTAATTAGTTCCTTTGCCTTACCGAAGAGTTGTGCTAATTGAGGTCAGTTCATTTAGTAAATGGCTGAAACAAAGGCATGGTACTGGATTGTAGCTTTAAGGCCAGGTTGCTAATCATTGTAGATGGTTGCAGAGTTAGACAGACTCATGCATTGAAAACCTTGCTTCCGTATATGTCAGTGCTCTGCTATAAGATAACAGGAACCCTTGGCTATCATTGGTAAAGGTCGGTGAAGTCAAGTCAAATTTATTATCCTACCAGTGGAAATTAAGTTGCAGCCAGGCATTACAAAGAACACTGGAGTCAAATACCAGCTTATAGGAAACAAGGTTGGTTTAAACTAGGCTTTTTCAGTTTAATGCCATATTTAGCTATTCATGCTCTGGCAGTGGTGGCCTGGTATCGGACTTGTGACTGCAGCATCGCAGGTTGGAATCCACCAACTGCCAGTAGCGCCACTGAGGTGCCCTGGGCATGGTACCGTCCCCACCCTGCTCTCCGGGTGCCGTTGTCATGGCTGGCCCCTGCTCACGTGTGTGATGGGTTAAATGCAGAGTCAATTTCGTTGTGTACACTGTGTGCTGTGCTGTGGTGTGCCATGTAATTATAAAGACACTGGGTGCTGTTTGTTTTTGTTTGTTATTATTGATTCAGGTGACGCACATGAGTATATGTATCTGCCATTTTGTTTGTCTCACATTGCACACACTGACACCTAATAACCTGATCTAGTAAATATTGTTCAACTGGCCACATAGTGGCTCTACTGCTGCCCTTTCTGGTTACCTAACCTCTTGAATGATTTCTCCTTTAGTGTTGACCAGCGAGGGCATCGTCTTCATCACAGACTTCTCCCACTCCAAGCCCCCGGGCAGCGCAGGCAAGAAGGTCTACATCGCCAGCCCTCACGCCAGCCCAGCTCACACCAAACCCGCCCCCGCTGCCCCGGCCCCCACCGGCGCCAAGAAGGCCCTGAACAAAGTCAAAGTGCTCATCACCAACGAGAAGCCCAGGTGAAGCCCACTGCTCATTACATTACATTGCAGCCTGTGACTTACAGTTGTTTACAGGGTTTCAGTTACAGTCCCTGGAGCAGTGTACAGTTAGAGGCCTTGCTCAAGGACATTTCAGCCATGGGTAGGGCAGGATTCAAACCTGCAACTCTCCGATCCCAAGACCAACCCACTAACCACTAGACCACAGCTGCCCCAGCTACATTGCCCAGCTGCTCTCTGCACTCGTTGTACTGAATGTTACACTTACGAAACACAGGGGTGTTTTTCTTATTTCAATTAGTACAGCCTGTTAAAACACAAGAAGATATATGTAGTTGCTATACAAAGCATGTCAAGGGAGTGCTGCAATGGCTTGTGGTCTTTCCTGTTCTTAGAAAGTTCTTAAGTTCAAAAAAGGCAGCAACTGCTGGTTTATTATAACAGGGATCAGACCAGCTTTCCTGGAGCATGTAAGTTGCATTGAGTGAGTGGGTGAGTTTTTACACACCACCTTGCCTTCTCCTCGAGCATAGATGGGAGTTGTTGTAAATTCTGAGAGTGCTGCTGATGTGTGGCCTATACTTTTTTGTTCTTCCAACCTCTAGCAAGTAGTGCTGTGCTTGAGAACCAATTAGGCTAATGTCTTTTTCCCCCCTTTCAGCATGTTCATGGCTATATTTAAATGACTCATGTTAAGTGTTGTTCCACACTGACGTGACTGCAAACCAAATGATTTCAACCACACCCTCCACAAGGGAGCCTGATAAGTTTTAGTTTGTTGTAAGATCTTTGGAACTGGAACTTTTGGAACACAGTGTATTGAAATGATCACAATATGCCAATATTATTATGTGTAATACTCACATTGCAAAGCACAGCGTAACTGCAACAAATGGTGCATTTCTATTAGCTATGCTGTCATGCTCTGCATCTGGAAATATTTGCCCAATCAGATGAAGCCCTGCAGCCCTAGATGCTCTCCCCCACAGGCTAGTTATGTAGTTTTCAGGGTCTAGCTTTGAACAGAAACCTGAAAGACACTGGCACTATATATTTATGCATTTTTCTATTCACGGCAAGTCATGTCATCATGATAACATTCTGAAATGTTATTGCATAATGCATGCATAATGCATATCGCCCATTTTCCTAATATTGTACAATCACACTGGGAGGGTCATCAAATATGTCTAATGCACTCCCAAAATAGGGCTTAATAACTGATGTAACTTAGATCTTTCAAAAGGAAGACAGCAAACATATAAGTAATTTGACATATCATTGTGTATTAGGCTACTAGTCTGTTACAGTCAAACACATTTGCTAAAGAAGGTAATTTGTCCATTTCCATGGTCTAGTAATGTAATATTGATGAATGCTTCCCATTAAATGGAGTTTTCCCGTCTTGCCTGTTGTGGCCTTCGTGATGTTTTAGCTGCCATGAGCGGTTGCTCTGTTGTGTGAACATTGGCAAAGGCCTTTGTGTTGGGTTCACTCTTGCACTGATGTGACTGATTTGCCTAATTAGCACAATCTCATGGCCGAGCAGCTGGGCTCATTAGCGTGTGCAAGGGATTGGAACGGAAGATTGGGGAAGGATTATGACTTTTAGGAAAATACCCTTGTAGTACCCACTGCGCCAACTCACAAAAAGCTTCAGGAATCTGGCCCTGTTACACTGCCTGGTTTTTGACTGCAGTAGAGCAGATCGATATGGAGAGTGGCTGGCGGAGTGAGTGACACTGACTTTTGACCATGCAGTGGAGAATGACAGGTCTCTTCAGTTTTGCTCGAAAGCTTATCAAATGATACCCTTGAAGATTTTACATTTTCATTTTTTTTTTTTTTTTTTCATTTTCTTTTGTGTAACTGTTCTTCGTTTCTGAGTGTTTCATCATTTCTTCTCTGCATGGTTCCTGTCTTTCTCCTCTCTTTGACCATTTTGTCTTTCTTTTTTGCATGTCTCTCTAATCCTTTCATAGGTTTGTGGGAGTGTCTTTTTTTTCCCCTCTGCCCTCCGCTTGGCTTGGTATTGATCCGTCTGGCTCAGACTGATGGTGGTCTGAAGGCGTGGTGACTCTGGTGGTGAATGCAGGTTCATATCGCTCCCATTAACGTCCTGGAGCTCCGAACTTTTCCAACCCCCTCCATCCATTACCCATTAGCCCCTGGACCCTCCACAGCAGGCCCTGATTGATTCAGTTTTGGCCTGAAATTGACTTTGCTCCCGGGGGGTGAGGAACTAAGCCCCCCCACACCACTCCACTCCACCTTCCAGCTATTAGCTGTGGTCAAGCACTGACTTTGTCAACACAGAAAGCTGGAGGTGGAGAAGGAGGGAGGCAGAGGAATGGGGTGGAAGCAACAGGCAAATGGAATAGTTTTGGATTGGTGGCTGTCGGATGGGGGCTGTCAGCGCTTGTCGTCTAATCCTCATTCTCACATTGTGAAGGTCATCAGCTGCAGCTGGAGGAGAAAGGGGATTAATGTTTCACTCGGCTGGGTAGCCAGACCTTGCTTTTTGTGCCGAAAATGGGTACTGAGTCCTCCTAATGCTTGTAAGCGTTTGTTTGCCCTTAAAGCAGGATTCTCTCTCTCTCTCTCTCTCTCTCTCTCTCTCTGTACCACCCCCTCTCTCTCTGTACCCCCCCCTCTCTCTCTGTACCCCCCCCCCTCTCTCTGTACCTCTGTCTCACCCTCTCTCTGTACCTCTCTCTCTCACACATACACACACACTCTCTCTCTCCCCCTCTCTCTCTCTTTGTCTCTCTCTTTGTTTGTGTCTGTGTGTGAGCGCAAGACTAAGAGCGAATGACGGACATTCGTATTATTGTCTTCATCCTATTCATAGTCCCCAGGCAGGCCATTCTCCCCCTAATCGGTCACAGTTTGCCACCCGCTGTCCTTTCTCGCTGTCCAAATCTAGCATTTGAAAGCTATGTCTGACATCCTCCCTGCCCCCCAGACACACAGAAAGACACCCACTGATGCTTGATGCTTTTGCTAGGGTGTACGGGAACACTTGGTTGATTGGTTTGGCTGAACGCATTCAGAAGACCAAGGTTCTGGGGGCCGCTGTGGTGCTGCTGGCTACAGTGCCCGTATCACAATCTGGCATGTGCTCATGGAGCCCCAGGTTCAGATCCAGCCTGTGGTGGTTTCCCATTCCCACCCCATCTCTCTTTCTCAGTTACGTACTTGCTGTCTCCTCTTTCCTCTTCCACTGTCCTATCGTATAAAGGTAGGCCAAAATTAAATAAAAGGCCAGAAACACTAGAAAATACATAATAAAAAAAGAAGACCAGGGTTCTCCCCTGCAACAGCCTCCAACAATTATAGTTGACGGTGTAATGTCCAACATACAGCAGCATCAGGCTGTTGGAGGATGTCTGTGGGCCCACTTTAGTTTGTCCTGTACTGTTGGAAACAGTTGATGCCCTGTCAGTGGCTTTTTTTTTGCCAATGGAGCATGTTGAATCTGCAGGGGAACCCAACGGTGAGAGATAGATCACTATAGTTACAGTTTGGACACCTGTCAGGAAGCTCTTTGTAAGGACCAGACATTCCCACCTACAGAGAAGCAGCACTGGTAGTTAGTGTTTTATCTTTGAAGTGATTGGACTGATGTTATGGTTTCTTACCTTTTATTTAGGCATCTTCTTTCAGCTTTTTGTCTCTGCTAGTTTTGTGATGGCTGCTTTGTGTCCTTACTCTAAGCACATAAACTTTGTCTCCTCTTCTCAAGGGCGGACATTTTGACAGTGATACACACCAACACATCTGCTCTGCCAGTAGGTCCTCTCGTAAAGCGTCTTTGAGAATCCACCATCATCATCAAACACTAGATGAGATGCCCTGACTGCAATATAAATGCCTGACACACACCTCCCAGTCCTCTACTCAGAAAGAAATATTGTCTAGTGAGACGCTGGAGGCTGGAAAAGCAGTTGCATTGACATCTAAATCAACTTGAAAGAAGTCCGCATAAACAACTATAACTAAGAGCACACTTAAAAAAACACAGAACAGTGAGGCAGTTCTCATGAAGGAGCCATCGTGCTCCTGGAGTCAAGCAACTGCCACCTGCCACTGTGTCATGGGTTAGGTTTAGAGTGAGGTTCATGATCAGGTATTTAACATTTGGCAAGTCACATAGAACAGTGGAGCAGGACAGAAGCCAACTCATGTGAGCCAGTACACAAAACACAGCGAGGGGCATGGTTCTCATTGGGCAATCTTTATTTCTGAGTGGAGGGCTTGTTTTGGGAGGTGTGTGGCATTTGTACCACATAGGCAGTGCATCTTATCATTCTCTTTCATGATGGTGAATGGAATGGAAATGGATGGAAATTCTGACTCCTCAAGCATTCTTCTGCACAGCTTTTCAAGGAGGCCCTACTTGCACAGCAGCTGTGGTGTTGTGCGTCACTGTAAAAGTGTCTGCCCTTAAAGGACAACTTCGGTGTAAAATGAAAATTTGCCTGTTAAAACATCATCCCGAGTTGGTATGTGTACCGAGGAGCAAAAATTATTCAGCCCGCTGCATTCAGAGTTAAACTATTTTTTATCGTGTGCCCCAGAAGGCTAACAATGGAAGTGGTAGGTGCCCTTAGACGAAGCACGACGACAAAGCTATTTTTAAACCATTAAAACAGCTCGAACAAACTCCACACTCTATCGGTAGTACAACAAAGGCCCTGACATTAAAAACGAGGCACTGAGAACTTTGTAAGTGTACATAACGTCTATTAATAAAACAGGTTTGATAGGCAGTACCTTGCTGTAGTTTCTCGTCGCCGCTATGTTGGACGTCCACATAGCCGATTGTCGAACAAGGACCAGCGGTCAGAATAGGAGGAGAAGTAGTGCAATTTAATTCCGTGAAACTGGAGGGATTTCATCTGTTCGTGACAATATCCAGTCATTGTGCCCATTTAACAGAGCCATGGTCCCAGCAACGGCACCTAATCCACCAAAAAGGCTACATCTGAAGAGAGGTGCCATTCGGAAACCTGTGCGACTTGGTGGAGATGTATGTCCAACAACAAAGTCAAGAGAGAACTGCAGCCATGGCGACAACAATCGGGAGATATTTCACAGGTTACCCATGCGTGATAAGGACACTTTGCAGCAGAAGCTGGTCTTCCAAATCGTGTTATCCCTGTTCACGTGCACAGCACGACTTCCGTCAACAACAGCACGCGAGACTCAGTCCTAAGTGAAACGACACTTGAATGGGCCTCTTCAGTCTCTTGTACAAAATGGCAGGATATCGTCACCAACAAGTCGTTGCAAATGGACTTTTGCCATGGCTGCAACTCTCTCTTGACTTTCTTGTTGGACATACATCTCCACCAGATCTCCGAATGACCCCTCTTCAGATGTAGCCTTTTTTGTGGGTTAGGTGCCGTTGCTGGGACAATGTAATCATCTTGGTTGAAATGCAGGCTACAGACACGATAATCTGTTTCAGCCTGTGGGCGCGTCTTCACGACGATTTGCAAGACCAGTTACTGCTGCAAAGTGTCCTTATCAAGCATGGGTAACCTGTGAAATATCTCCCGATTGTTGTCGCCATGGCTGCAGTTCTCTCTTGACTTTGTTGTTGGACATACATCTCCACCAAGTCGCACAGGTTTCCGAACCTCTCTTCAGATGTAGCCTTTTTGGTGGATTAGGTGCCGTTGCTGGGACCATGGCTCTGTTAAATGGGCACAATGACTGGATATTGTCACGAACAGATGAAATCCCTCCAGTTTCACGGAATTAAATTGCACTACTTCTCCTCCTATTCTGACCGCTGGTCCTTGTTCGACAATCGGCTATGTGGACGTCCAACATAGCGGCGACGAGAAACTACAGCAAGGTACTGCCTATCAAACCTGTTTTATTAATAGACGTTGTGTACACTTACAAAGTTCTCAGTGCCTCGTTTTTAATGTCAGGGCCTTTGTTGTACTACCGATAGAGTGTGGAGTTTGTTTGAGCTGTTTTAATGGTTTAAAAATAGCTTTGTCGTCGTGCTTCGTCTAAGGGCACCTACCACTTCCATTGTTAGCCTTCTGGGGCAAACGATAAAAAATAGTTTAACTCTGAATGCAGCGGGCTGAATAATTTTTGCTCCTCGGTACACATACCAACTCGTTATGATGTTTTAACAGGCAAATTTTCATTTTACACCGAAGTTGTCCTTTAAGGAGAGGAGAAGAAGTAAGAAGTTTACTGGCTCAGAATAAAGACAGAGTGAAAACACACCAAGCCACCATCCCACAACTAGCGGTGACAAAAAGCTGAAAGGACACAAGAAGATACATAGATGAAAAAAAAAAAAAAGCCACAGTTTCAGTCCAGTCACTCAAACAGAACCGTATGGAGAAACAGTTCTCACAAAGCGCGCCCTTATGCTGCTGGAGTGAAGCAGCACCAAAAGAATTCTCATATGCCGTCAACGATTTCACTTCAAGTGCCTCACACCAGTGCCCATGCTGTGTACAGGGTTGAGATTCCAGAATTTTGCTTCCTCAGCCATTTGAAGAAGCACAACAAAGACCCCCAGGCCTACCATCGTACTCGGCTTACAGGGGCTGCCGGTGTTGGCGGGACACAGAGTGCTGAGAACAACCAACCAAAGAGTCTGTGCCTTCATTACAGCATGTCGCCTGCCGTCCAGTACATATGTTAGTGTGCGTGGAAGGGTTGTCTTTGTCTACTTCCAAATTGTTTGTTTTGCACCTAATGTGTCTGCGCTGTGATTAAACTGGATAGTTGTGCTGCCAGTGTGTCTGCACTGTGATTAAAGCTGGGCAAGTTGGTTTATTTGCGGTCTTCAGTTTCGTGTGGGCATGCATGCGTACATGTGTGTGTGAGTGTGTATATTTATTTGTATGTGTGTATGCGTGTGTGTGTGTGTGTGTGTATTTGTATGTGTTTCTGTATGTGTGCGTATGTATGTGTATTTGTTTATATGCATTTGTGTGTGTGTGTATGCATGTGTGTGTGTGGGTGCAAGGGTTTAATGCACTGATTAGAGAAGACGGTTTGTTTATGAGGGGTCTGTGCTGGTAATGATGTTGGTTTGGGAAAGTGCTTGTTTCTGGCCTGGCTTCCCCGCAGCTCTGAGCACCGCAGCTGCCCTGGAAGAGAATCGCAGCCTCAGTGGGTGGTGCACTGGTTATTTTTCCCTGATCGCCATGCCCCATCAAAGGGAGAGTGTGTGTGTGTGTGTGTGTGTGTGTGTGTGTGTGTGTGTGTGTGTGTGTGTGTGAAAGCTGCATGTGGCTCATTCCCTTGTATCTCTACCCAGCATCAGCGGCAGCAGCAATGTCTTTATATTTTCTGTCAGTGTAGGCTACTCTTATTCCTTTATCTTAAAGCATTATCTTGTTAGATTTGTGCTGGAATGAAAACATAATTCAACCAGATTGTGTATGTTATATAGGATGATATTATTGAATTTGGGAATTTGGGAAGTTCTTTTTGTACTTCTCACTCCTATGCAGGCTCTCCATCCCTGATTATCTTAGCTGAATCAGTTTGACAACAGATATTTATCCAAAATGTTTTTCATCTACTGTTCTTAACGGATAGTATTTGGGTGCAGTTCTGTTTTGTGTGTTTTTAATGATTGTGTTTCGGCACACAGGCACCTGCTCACTGCAGACTCTGAGTGTTATCATTGAGGGAAGAGTATTCAAGTCCTCCACAGCTCTCATTGTGAGCTTGATTATCAGCAGCTCGGTGGTGGTGGTTGTCTCTGCTAGTCCTTAGGACTCAGGAGCTCTGCTTTTCCTTTTTACCCAACTGTCAGAAAGGAGAAGAAAGAAAAGAGACCTTGTGTCCTTGTTTTTTTTTATTTCTGACTCCGGGCTTATGAAAGTTTTCAGTGCAGAGAGATGGGGAGGCTGTGAAACTTTAAATAGGCCGGTAGTCAGTGGTAACTGTGGTGGAGATTACAATGGAAAAAAGAGTAAATTAATAAATTGTGGCCTTGACAGGAAGCATACAGCAAACATTTTTTTTTTACAGGAAATGTCTCGCTAACTGTTACCGAGCTGTTTGTATTAGCTCATTTGTCATGACGACAGCTCCCTTAATTCAGTCAGGCTTCTGCTATTGGGTTTTCTCCTGCAAAACATGTCAATTATTTTTTTCTTCCAAAGGATGATCCTGTTTGGGAGCCCTTAAATTTGCCCTGGAGCTAGTATCCTGCCACAGTCACGCCTCGGCTGTGATTGTCATTGGCCTATAAAGGTGCTGGAGCCTGACGGCGCGATGAGATTTATTGTCATTTTTATATTGTGCACTTTCTCATTCTTTCATTTGCCACGCCAGGCTGAGTCGCAGGATTCGTCTTCTTCTTCTTCTTCCCCAGACGGCGCTAGCGACTGCACGCCTTACAAAACCGCAGAGTATTATTCTCACGCCGCCTGTCTGGATGTGTGTGACTAATTCAACAAATCACGAGCGTTTGGATTATATCCTGTCTTCCTTTGAGAACTCATTCACATGACATCCCCTGACCATGTCAGAGATGAATGGCAGATGAATACAGTAGCATCTTACCTGTTTTTAAAACTTTAATAAAGTTAAGCATTATCCTACACATCACCCATCGTACGAGCAATTAAAGCATACATAATACCCTATGGATGGGGTGTCTAAAGGAGATGGCACAATTCCTTGTGATAAACACTGAAATATAATGGTAGTCTGGCCTGATTTGTCCTCAGTGGATTGAACTCTTGGTTGGATTGTCAGTTGTATGGCATATTTTCTCAATCTATCACAGTCTATTCACAATATTGTTTTATTTGTTCTGCCTGGTGGCAGCGGTGTCATTCTCTATGTGCTGTGAGCACTCCAGTATCACTTTGCATTATCTTATAACAGCACATGATCACATCATGTAAGTAAAGGATAATGGGCGACAAGATGATCAGTTCTGTGGAAATAATGGTGAGGTGGCCAAAGCCAAGTCATTACTTCTACAGAACTGGTCACCTTGAAGGCTGTTATCCCTTTTATGTTCCGTTTGTATTTATGATATAATTTCCTATGCATGAACTACTGAAATAAATGGTTAATTTGCTACTTTATGGCATCGTTAAGAAAAAGTAGAGCATGGAACAGTCATTTAACCATTAATTTGGCTACTATTGTTGTCATGGTTACCATTCATACGTGCATTGATTTGGAACGGTAATTCAAATTTTGAGATCTACTTCGAATGTAGCCAGTTATACAAAGTCAGAAACGAGAATTCCATTGTTAAGGGAGATAATCAATCAGAAAGCTTTATTCAGTACATGAGGGTCCATAGTTAAAAAGACAGACATACAATAGATAATCCACAGTAGTTGAAAAGTTCAGTTTTTCACGATGTGAAAGCAAATGCAACAACCCAATGTGAGATCAAATATAACATCTTATGTCTTTTATCTTAATCACATTTCTGATTAGTAATAGCAAGACTATTTTAAGTCAGATGTAAGCAGAATAGAAGTTTATATCAGGGGTTGAGTTGGGCTGAAAATCAGTAGTCTTGAAGATCATTCAGGATGTCCCTCAGTCCCAATAGTGTGTCCATTTCTATGTCTGTGTGTGACCCAGTGGCAACCTTGTTTTGTTTCTTAATCCTCTTCTGGAATTGAAAAGAACAAAAAGCTACTATTTTAATCTGTGTACCCAGTGGTGCAGACTGCGTCAGTTATGTGATGAGACTCTAACTCAAGTTTGTGTTGTGTTGGATGTGTGCGTGCGTGCGTGTGTGTGTGTATGTGTGTGTGTGTATGTGTGTGTCTGTGCCTGTGCCTGCGCCTGTGTGTGTGTCCGTGCACGTGCATGTGTGTGCACGTGCATGTGTGTGTGTATCTGCCTGTGTGTGTGTGTGTGTGTGTGTGTGTGTGTGTCTGTGTGTGTGTGTGTGTGTGTGCAGTGCAGAGGCAGTGACCCTGAATGACTGCCTGCAGCTGTCCTACCTGCCCTCCAAGAGGAACCACATGCTGCTGCTCTACCCCCGAGAGATCCTCATCCTGGACCTGGAGCTGAGCCAGACCGTAGGGGTGGTGGCCATCGAGCGCTCCGGCGTGCCCTTCATCCAGGTACAGGGACGCATATGGGAGCTGTCAGATCGCATTTCTCTGTCTAGCTGTCTTTGAATGTTGTGAATAATATTTTAATGTAATATTCCATAGTAATGGGCAACCTGGCTTCAGAAGGTACAATCCAGTGCTGTGTATTTTCTCCAGCGAGTCACTTCATCATTTTATTGTAATTAAAACAACTCTTCAGCCAGGTTAACCAGCGAAATCACCTGTGGTGTGCAGAGATAAAAGCAGGAGATTTTAAACATGTGGTACTGTATTGAAGCTTCTGAGTCCAAGTTGCCCACAACTCATACTCCATTACAGATGCAACAGGCATGTGGCATTTTTTTAACAGTTGTGTAAAAGTAATAGAACGCTGGATAGGTGTGATTGTAGCCTTTGGCTTGTGCCGAGTACCAAATCATAGCTGTGATCTGGTGATAAGAAGTGTTATATTGTTTTTATGCCATTGTTTTGAACAGTAAAAAGATAAGAAAGAACTTTGCTCGAAGAATATTGTGCACGAAGAATATTGTGTTCAGGCACAAATTAATTGTTATTCAGCACACTAGTGATACAAAGAAGCAAAATATTAAGTAAAGACAACTTAATATGTTAATAGAGAAACCAAAAACAGAATAAAATGTAACCAGATCTGGCAAAATGAGTCACAGTAACCCAAAATACAAAAATGAGATTTTGGTATCAGTGAAAAGACAAGACAATACACTTTAAAATGATTTATTGGCCAGACACCCACCTTTCACAGTTGTCAAGATATAGTTGTTTCAAATATGACATCCCAACATCTTTTTAAAATTTAAAACTGGAGAAAAACACATTTATTTAGGACATTTTGCCAGATAGGGTCAGAAATAAGTGGATTGTAGGGCGTAATAAAAGTACTGTCACACTTTTGCAAGGATTTGGCTTGTCTATTTTCATTTTGTGTGTTGTCTCCCCAAATGTCGATTGATTTGCATAATATGACAGGCTGTGAGTGCGTTTATGTGTGTTTTTGTTTTTGTGTGTGTGTGTGTGTGTGTGAGAGAGAGAGAGGCTCTCAACCCTGGTGTCTCTTCTGGCCTTGCGGTGTGCCCTGAGTGTTATAAAGCGCTTGTCACGCCGGCAATTTGCATGACTGATGATGCAGCTGCAAGCCCCGCCACTGAAACCAGCTCAGACCGTGGGAGAGCAGAGAGACTGCCAGACACACACACACACACAAACACACACACACACACACACACACACACACACACACACACACACACACACACATACACACACACACACACACACATTCTCTCGCTCATACATGTACGCACGTACACCATAAATTACTAAAAGATGTATTGAGCATTGATTCGTGCCACTTTTGTACTGCACACAGGACAGGGCCTTGCAGGGATGCTCCATCATGCTCAGCTGTGTGTGTGTGTGTGTGTGTGTGTGTGTGTGTGTGTGTGTGTGTGTGTGTGTGTGTGTGTGTGTGTGTGTGTGTGTGTGTGTGTGTGTGTGTGTGTGTGGCTACATTAGGTCCTCACCTTTGATGGGGGGCACCGTGTGCACATTTAATACATTCCAACACCATACTAAGCAGCCCCCCACACACCACATGAATATAATGGGATGCACACACACACACACACATATATATATTCTCTCTCTCTCTCACACACACACGCACACACATATACTCACACACACTCATGTGTCTTGTCTTGTGTGTGTGTAGGCAGTCCCCTGTGCTCAGAGAGACGCTCTCTACTGCCTCCACGAGAACGGCTGCATCACTCTGCGGGTGTGTCGCTCCACGTCGCCCTCTCCAGACGAGGCGGGGCAGAGCAGCACAGGTCAGACATCCAGACTCCGCATCAGTAACCACCACACCATCACTGATGAGCCCAGAGCGGTACTGCTGCAGAGAAGTCATTATTTATAGGGTGTTTGTATTCCAGTATTGTCTCGCTTTTTTCATCATGTTAGATCAGATTTAATAGCATTTTTTCTAAATCTTAACTACATTTTTTAAAGTATATTTCTGGCCTTTTTGCCTTTTGTATTCGATAGGAAAGTGAAGTCAGACAGGAAATTGGTGTGGGTGGGGGGAGTAGGGTTGGGAAATGACCCCAGATTTGAAGCTCTGTCTCCATGGGCACATGCTAGTTCACCCCTTATCTGCATCTCTGTTTGGTAGCAAGAGGTTCATCTCAAGTCAGATGCAAACAACAAGAAACATTATAAAGCTTCATGTTCACTGTGTCTGTGCCACAGTACTGTGATGGTGTCATTTTCTATTATATGTCCTGTTGGCACTTTAGTATCACTTTGCATTCTCCCATCACATTCAATCACATTGCATTATCGCATCATGTAAGATCAAGTGTAACACCTTTTTTTTACAGTTTGGTAGTAGAAAGTCTATTTTAGATGTAAACCAAAAATAGTTTAAAAGCATGCTTGCTGTTTCCCTGGTTAAACAAACATTTGTAAATCTCGATGGAATAATGTTGATGGGCCTCAAGGAGCAAAATCCCTGTAATGACTCAAGTTTAGAGATTTATTGTCATGTTCTTGATTATAGCTTAGAGTCATTAACTCATTGTCATTAACTTAATGTGATTCCTTGTACTCGGAGCCATTCCGAAGTGAACATACAAATTTAGAATTAATTTCAAAAAGGGATACGATTAATTAATAATGAAAAATGTATTCTCTAGTGGCATGTAGCTGTATGCTGTGTAGTATGAGGCCAAATCCAAAATGTTTGGATACATTTACCATATAATGCACTATGTATTGGATCAACCAATGTAACTAATGCACTACATTACATTACACTAAGCTGATGCTCTTATCCAGACCGACTTACAGTTATTTAGGTACAGGGTTTCACTTACAGTCCCTGGAGCAATGTGGGGTTAGATGCCTTGCTCAAGGGCACTTCAGCCATGGATGAGGGTGCAGGAGAGCACTAGTTGCTTACTCCCCCACCCCCATTCTTCCTACTGGAACGGGATTCGAACATGCAACCCTTCGATCCCAAGACCATCTCCTGAACCACTAGGCCACAGCTGCCTAAGATACTAGATAGTGCTCTATGAGGTGAATCAGCCAATGTAACTGGCTTGATATGTGGTGCAACATAGTGAATAAGTCAACAAGCCTCAGTCTGAGTCACCGCCTCAGCTCATGCCTTCCCTGATCTCCTCGTGCTGCTCCAGACGGCTGCAGGTCCCCAGGGCCCTCACTCTAGTCTCATACCCCAGGCACGGTGGCACCTGGCGGGGCTGCTGCGCCCTGTCATGCCTTCTGGCTCCTCCTGCTGCAGGCAGAGCTGCTCTGGGTCATGCTGATGCTGATGAAATACTGATGGTGTTTACTGACAGCCTTCTTAGCGCTCAGTCTCTTTACACTCTCACGTCTCCAATAAAGGTCGCGCTTGGTGATGAGCCTCAATTACTCTTTGCCTTTTGCTCTCTCTCTATCTGTCTCTCTCTTTCCTCTCTCCCCCTCTCTCTTTCTCTCTCTCTCTGTCTCTGTCTCACTCTTTTTCTCTCTCTCTCACACACACTCTCTCTTTTTCTCTTTCTCCCTGTTACGTGGTGCTGGGTTTTGGGTGCTGGCTGAGAATTGATGATGCACTAATGCCTGTGCCACTTGCCTTGGCTGCTGTCTGCTTTTCTCTTTTGACTCTATAGGGGGAGTATGTTGGCTTAATTGGTCCTGGAGCCGGCCCACTATAAAAGTCCGCCTCTTTTCAAGATGTCTCTCTCTCCTCTCGATCAGAGCAGACGCCGGCACATCCGCACCGTCTTTGCTTGTGTCTTGTTTAGCAGCTGTTTATTGATCCTGTAGATCTTACCTTTGTTAATTTAAGAACTCTCTTGATGTGTCCTGGGTGGTTATGTTCTACACGTTTTTAGTGTAGCCAGTTAGTGTAGGGAAGTAAGTGGACCGCGGAAGACCACTCTTTATTTTGCCTCTACTGTGTATTGTGCGTGGGGCACGGAAGGCAGGAAAGTTGTCACCATCTGAGTAAGTAAGCGGAGGTTTTTGTTTGAGTTTTCTTTCCTGTGTTGTAACCACCCCGGGTTTTGGCCGACGGGTTTTCTTTGCCTACTGCGTTGTTTCACCAACATTCTAGAACCAGTAAAATCTTGTATGGTTTCCCGTCTAAAGTGTGGTGTCTGATCTCTTATGTTATGAGGTTCTGCAAGCATTTTTATTCTAAGTTGGAATTCGTAACACTCCCTCTCCCTCTCAGTCCTTTTCTTTCTCTTGACTCAATTTCTTCAGTCTTCATTCTCTGGCTCACTTTTATTTCCTCACTTTCTCTTTTAATTCAGTTTCTATTCAAGAAGCTAAATTTACTTGACAAAAGATTTCATTGGAAAAGCATATCATTTAAACATGCAGAGTACATACAGTGTACAAATTCTAACAAACATAAACATGTAGTAAACAAGAGCCAGTGTGTGTGTGTGTGTGTCCTGTTTGTGTTCTTTCTCTTTCTCTTACTCTCTCTCACTCTCTCTCTCTCTCTCTCTTTCTCTCTCTCACCGTTGTTTACTTTGTCCCTGTTTCCCCTTCAGATGCTGGGGAGAGTGCTCAGGAGCTGGTGTACGACCTGCGTTCGCAGTGTGACGCCATCCGCGTGACCAAAACGGTGCGGCCGTACCGCATGGTCATCTGCCCCGTCAACGAGAACCGTGCCGCCCTGGTGGTCAGCGATGGCAGAGTCATGCTGTGGGAGCTGAAGGCCCACCCCGTCAAGTCCTCCACCAATACCAGGTGATCAAGCACCTCAGAGACAAAATTATTATCTAAACCCAATTTAAAACAGCACTATGCAACTTTCAGTGCTTTTTCTCAACAGAGCTCCCCCTAGTGTCTCCAAGTAAATGGACACTCTCGAATATATGAGCTGTTTTCCCTTTCCCTCATCCGGTGCATGTGTAAAGTCAGAATTTCTTCAGAATTTAAAGGAGAACTTCGGTGTAAAATGAAAATTGGCATGTTAAAACATCATACCGAGTTGGTATGTGTACGGAGGAGCAAAATTGATTTAGCCTGTTGCATTCAGAGTTTAACTATTTTTTATAGTTTGACCCAGAAGGCTAACAATAGAAGTGGTAGGTGCCCTTAGACGAAGCATGACAACTACGCTATTTTTAAACCATTAAAACAGCTCGAAGAAACTCCACATTCCATTGGTAGTACAACAAAGGCTCTGGCATTCAAAACGAACCACTGAGAATATTGTAAATGTACACAACGTTTATTTAAAAAGCTGTTCTTACATGCAGTCGTTTGCAGTTGTTTCTCGTTGCCGCCATGATGAAAGTCCAAACAAGTTGATTGTACTACCTCTCCTCCTATTCTTCCTGCTGGTTCGTGTTCGTCAATCGACCTGTGCAGACTTTCATCATGGCGGCAACGAGAAACTACAGCAAGGTACTGCTTGTCAAAACTGTTTTATTAATAAATGTTGTGTACACTTACAAAGTTCTCAGTGCCTCGTTTTTAATGTCAGGGCCTTTGTTGTACTACTGATGGAGTGTGGAGTTTCTTCGAGCTGTTTTAATGGTTTAAAAATAGCGTAGCCGTCATGCTTCGTCTAAGGGCACCTACCACTTCCATTGTTAGCCTTCTGGGACAAACGATAAAAAATAGTTAAACTCTGAATGCAACAGGCTAAATCAATTTTGCTCCTCCGTACACATACCAACTTGGTATGATGTTTTAACATGCCAATTTTCATTTTACACCGAAGTTCTCCTTTAACATGATCCTGCTTCTCGCGATATTCAAAACTTTGTGAGACTGGGGGTGTCGGGACACACACCCAGATATTGCAGACGTGGTAGTCTGTCCACAGACAGCGGGGGCGGTAAAGAAAGTCTTCATTCGCCTGGTAATGAGTAATTTAAGAATCTGCCGACTTATGAAGATGATTAATTAACTCGACAAAGTTGCATAGTGCTGCTTTGAGAGCCTTGCTGAGACTCTATATTCAGAAGTTAGTGTCTTGTGTTTTGGGATTGTTTTTGTTGTCTCTATTTTTATTCGATAATATTGGCCCACAGCTCCTGTGGTGAGGATGTTGTGGATGTCACATCCAGCCTCATTAGAGCAGCTCTCCAAACAAAGGGATGGGACGGGAAGAACGAGTGATCACAGTCTTCTCATTAACTAATAAAACTCATTCTCTTTCTCTCTTTCTCTCTCTCTTTCACTCTTCCTCTCTCTCACTCTCTCTCCCTCTCTGTCTCTCTTTTTGTCTGTTTCTCTCTCTGTGTGTCTCTCTCTCTGTCTGTCTCTCTCTCGCTCTCTTTTTGTCTGTTTCTCTCTCTCTCTGTCTCTCTCTGTCTCTCTCTCTCTTTCTGTCTGTTTTTCTCTCTCTGTCTCTCTCTTTCTCACTCTTCCTCTCTCTCTCCCTGTCTGTCTCTGTGTGCATGCGGAGTGAGTGGTGGAGGTTGAGTGTGTGAACGAGTGCTGAGTGCAGCCGCTGTGCCTAACTCTCTGATCCTTTACTCTCTGATCCTTTACTCTCTTTTCTCTCTTTTTCTTCTATTTTTGTATTTTGGTTTGTTGTTTCTGTTCAGTGGATTTGCTTACTTTAGTTTAGTTTTTGGTGTGTTGACGGGTAGGGGTGTTTTTGTTGTTGTGTGTTTGTATCGTTTGGTGTGGTAAATATTTTCTCTCGCCGAGGCATTTCTGCTGTGTTGGGAGCATGGCGGCCTCAGGTAGAGAGGAGTTAGAATCTTTAACGAGGCGGCATGGCGTTAAAATAAATTCCAACGCCAGTGTCCAAGCTTGCAGTTTAGCTGTTGGGGAGATCATTGGGCACAACAAAATCATTTCTGCTACGCGGATGAACAGTGCGGTGGTTTTGTTTTTGGAAACAGTGGATTTAGCAAATACCATTGTTGAATGTGGTGTGGTAAATGACAACACGCTTACCACCGTGCTTCCACCTTCTAAAAAAGTGATTATTTCTAACATTCCCCCTTTTGTTAAAGATGACGTCCTGATGGAAATTGTCTCTCGCTATGGAAAACTGATTTCACCCATTAGGAAAATAGCGATATCGACTACTTCTCCACAGCTGAAACATGTCGTATCGTTTAGACGTTTTGCTTATGGGTCATTCCATGCCAAACCACTCAATTTTTTTCCGCCCCCCCTCCGATTTTGATTAAATTTGGCATACTCGTGGGTATCCTTGAGAAATGGTAACATACCAATTTTCAGCTCATTCGGACCATTTTTCACGAATCTAGAGAGTTTTGAAAATTTCACCGTCTTTGCATCGATTAGTGACCATGCAACAGAAAAGTGGCTACATTTTGCAAACCCATCACTCGATTTTCATAAATTTGGTATCATTACAAAGGGGAGACATTCCCCTTTCAAATGATATATAACACGATGACCTTTCAAGGTCATTGCATTTTCAAGGTCATTTGATGTGCGCTTGACCTTAGGTGTAATAGCTATAGTTTCTCCCTAAGGTGCTCTTCCTACATGCACAAGTACTTTGTGTTCTTTGTAAAAAAAAAAGGTCATTTGATGTGCGCTTGACCTTTGACCTAATTTTTCAGACAATGAGTATCGATCAATTTTGACGAAATTTTATTATCTGTTAGGCAAAGAAGTATTAATTGTGCATGCAAAGTTTCAGTTTGGAGAATCAAATGGTTTGGGAGATATTCAAGGAAGACTTTTTGATATACAGGGTGTTCCAGAAATAAATGCTGGCAAATAAGCGATGTCAAGTAGTAACATTTATATTTACATTTAGGCTACACAAATTTGGTGTAAAAAGTGCTATGGAAGATATTCAATGAAGTCTGTTTGATATAGGGTGTTCCAGAAATAAATACAGGCAAAAATGCAATATCAAGTACCATTTTACACTCGCATACAAATTTATGGTAAACGGTGCCATAATGATCTTAAATACCTTGAACCTGCAGCTAAATGGCAAGGTTACTTGATTAGAGATGCTCAAGCCATACTAGATTCTGCACCAAGTTGTCTAGCAGCCAAGTACTATATGTAAAATACCACAGGTCATAATCTCAGTTATAGTCACTTTCCCCAAACTGGTCAGCATTGCCACAAATGGCTGGATGCAAAACATGTCTGAAAGGCTGTTTAATGGAAATGAATGAATCTTTCTTCATGGAAGTTCACCAACAGAAATCCTGACAGTACTTACTACTCAGTACAGTACTAATTCACAGTCTGAAAAGAAGAAAATTGCAAATTCTGATGTATCTGATATGACGCTACAGAAACTGCTGAGAAAGTAGCAATGATTTTATGGTCAGAAGGTGAAAGTCCACAAGCCTAATTAAACAAAAATGTGTAAAACACAAAATTGGCCCAGCATGACCTCTGCAACTATATTGGGCCATATCTTAGAACCACCACATGCCACTTAATACCTGTTTTGGTGTGATGGGTCACATATACACTTGGTGTTTTATCATGATAATATTTTAATTGTCTTTTTTTTTTATCAAGAGCATGATCCAGCAGCACAACCAAGTACTGACATGATTTATATTGGTAAAATTCCATGAAGAAAGATTCATTCATTTCCATAAAACAGCCTTTCAGACATTTTTTTGCATCCAGCCATTTGTGGCAATGTTGACCAGTTTGGGGAAAGTGACTATAACAGAGATTAAGACCTGTGGTATTCTATAGTACTTGGCTGCTAGACAACTTTGTGCAGAATCTAGTATGGCTTGAGCATCTCTAATCAAGTAACCTTGCCATTTAGCTGCAGGTTCAAGGTATTTAAGGTCATTATGACACCATTTACCATAAATTTGTATGTGAGTGTAAAATGGTACTTGATATTGCATTTTTGCCTGTATTTATTTCTGGAACACCCTGTATATCAAACAGACTTCCTTGAATATCTACCATAGCACTGTTTACAGCAAATTTGTGTAGCCTAAACGTAAATATAAATGTTACTACTCGACATTGTCTATTTGCCAGCATTTATTTCTGGAACACCCTGTATATCAAAAAGTCTTCCTTGAATATCTCCCAAACCATTTGATTCTCCAAACTGAAACTTTGCAGGCATAATTGATACTTCTTTGCCTAACAGATAATAAAATTTCGTCAAAATTGATCGATACTCATTGTCTGAAAAATTAGATCAAAGGTCAAGCGCACATCAAATGACCTTGAAAATGCAATGACCTTGAAAGGTCATCGTGTTATATATCATTTGAAAGGGGAATGTCTCCCCTTTGTAATGATACCAAATTTATGAAAATCGAGTGATGGGTTTGCAAAATGTAGCCACTTTTCTGTTGCATGGTCACTAATCGATGCAAAAACGGTGAAATTTTCAAAACTCTCTAGATTCGTGAAAGATTGTCCAAATGAGCTGAAATTTGGTATGTTGTCATTTCTCAAGGATGCCCATGAGCATGCCAAATGTCATCAAAATTGGAGGGGGGGTGGAAAAAAATTGAGTGGTTTGGCATGGAATGACCCTTATATGACTCTAAATGGTGGTTTAGACCTAACGCTAAACATGACTGTGGATGGATTTGTGTATCCTATTTATATTTCCTCGTGTCTAATGAAGTGTTTTGGTTGTGGTCAAAATGGGCATATGGTGCGAGCTTGTCCTGAAAAGAGAGAAGCCCGCTACCGTAGTAATGGAGTGGATAGTGGGCCTTCTGAAAAGGAGGGTGGACAACAGTTCCCCGAGGTTTCCATGGGTGGTGAGGGTAACGTTGAGGGTGGTTGTGCAGAGGGAGAAAGAGTAGTGCACACGCCAGAGCCCTTTTCGCCTCTTGATGGTACTCCCGCAGACTTGCCTGGGGAAGGGAGGGTTTTGTCTGATCCTCATATAGGGTCACACGCTGAAATTCCCCCAAGTAGCATAGTAGATGACGACGATAAAACTGATGATAACGATGCCAAGGATGAAAGCTCCCAAATGGAGCTAGAGGAAGTAGGTCTAAACCCAACCTTTAAAGTGCCCCGCACAAGACATAAGAGGAGATGAAGTCAGCCTCATGAAACAAATAAAAATAAAACTGCAAAGTAAACTGCTTTGGACGAAACGGAAAGCGAGTGTGACTGTAGTGTCAGTTGCAGCATGCACCTGAGTGGCTATGTGTCTCAGTCATATACTGTTCATGACATAGAAAAGTTCCTGACCCAAACTAAGCATGTTAAAAAGTTGCAGATCGATAAATATTTTCCCGACGCTGAGCAATTCATTTCCAAAGCCAAATTGTTCATGGCTGAAGGTCTTGTTACCAAGCAAGAGGGTTACTGTTTACGCAAATTCGTTACGAAGTTAAATGTTCTTATGGGTAGTACTGATCTTAAACATAAAAAAGGAAAGAGAAATACAAGCATAATCATAAACATTGCAACTAAAAGAGGCTCACTGTTTACCGTTAATGAGCGAAGTTCGTATTTCTTCCCTGAATGTGAATGGGGCAAGAGACCCATTGAAAAAGGGCAGAGCTTTCTGAACTACTACGGGTAAAACGTCTCGATGTGGTTCTCCTGCAAGAAACCCATAGTGACACTGTAAATGCAGCCGATTGGGCCTTAGAATGGGATGGGCTTTCTCTTTTAAGTCATAACACTTCTGTTAGTGGTGGTGTTGCAATTTTATTTGCAAAGAATTTTACCCCAATTTCCCAAGAGATTGTAGAAGCAATTGGAGGTAGATTATTTAAAGTCAGGGCACACGTTTTGAAAGTCATATTTTAATTTTCATTCGTGTGTATGCTCCTACAAACGCATCAGAAAGAGTGGCTTTCCTTGATGAGCTATCTACCATTGTAGCTGGGTGCAGCAGTGATGAATATTTATTTGTTGGAGGTGATTTTAACTGCACGGAATGTGACCTTGACAGAAATCATACAGAACCACATATGCTCTCACGCAGAAAAATTATTCAGTTCATACACACATGATTTAAGTGATGTGTGGAGAACCTTTCATGGAGAGCAGAGACAGTATACCTGAATGCATGCTTATGGTAATATTATTTTCATGGCTAGGCTCGATGGGTTTTATTCTTTTAAACATCATTTTAATATTTTTAGAAATTGTGTGATTATTCCTGTGGGTTTTTCCGATCATGGGCTCGTGTTATGTGGAGTCACTTTAAAAGCTGTGAAGCCCAAAAGTGCTTAGTGGCATTTTAATTCATCTCTTGTTCATGATAAGCATTTTAAGGAGGTGTTTAGTCTTTTCTGGGTAGACTTTAAGGAAGATAAGACAATACAATAGTGGGATTTTGATAAAGCACAAATGCAGCAACTCTGTAAACAGTATGCCCAAAACATCACAAGAGACAGAACCCAGTCTATCGAAATCCTTGAGAAAGAGCTACAAGACATTTAAATGCTGGCTTACTCTACTGGGAGCCAAGATGAAATTGAGAATCTGGCAAAAAAGAAGACTGCATTAGCTGAGTTACTAGGGATTAGTGCTAAGGGGGCTTTGGTCCGGTCAGGGTTTCGGAGTGTGGAGCAGATGGATGTTCCTTCAAAATACTTTTTTAGTTTGGAAAAGAAAAATGGCCAAAAAAGATATATTCATTCAGTAAAATCTGAATCTGGAGATTTATTATCTAGCGATATTGAAATTCGGAAAATAGCTGTACAGTTCTATCAAGATCTATACAGGAGTGAACTGAAAGATGGAGGGTCTGACAACCTTTTTCTGCGCAATCTGCCTCAGGTTTCAGTTGAGTCCTTTGCAGAACTTGATGCCGCCCTGACATTGGGAGAGCTGGAAAGAGCTCTTCAGTGCATGGAGTGTGGCAAGGCTCCTGGCCTAGATGGTACTCCAGTAGACTTTTACAAGTGCTTCTGGTCAGAGATAGGAGAGGATCTGCTCACTGTACTCAATGATAGTCTCACTCGGGGGCACCTGCCGGTGAGCTGTCGTCTAAAGTTTTGGCCAATAGACTGTCCAAGGTACTGGACCAGGTCATCCACCCGGATCAAACCTACTGTGTTCCCAGTACATCTACTTTTGACAATGTTTCAGTAATCCGTTATGCTATACATGTCTCTAAGCTCAGGGGATTTTGATGTGGGTTTGGTATCACTGGACCAAGAAAAGGCCTTTGACAGGGTGGAGCATAAGTATCTATGGGGCGTTTTACTTGTCAATGGTGGTTTAAGTACTCCCTTCAAGGTTGGTAGGGGTGTACGACAGGGCTGCTCATTATCTGGAATGCTTTATTCTTTAGCAGTACAGCCTCTTTTACATAAGTTAAGAGGGCGTTTAAGTGGTGTGTTTTTGTAGTGTTGTAATTAGGGCTGGGCGATATGGCTGAAATCTGTATCACGATATAAGTGTTCCATATCGGTCGATATCGATAATTATTGAAACATTGTGTGACCTATTTAAAAGTAACAGGAGGGAAAAATCTATTCATTTTTATTTTTTTAACTTAACCTTCCTCTGACAGGCAATAAGCATTCAGGCAAAATGACTGTCAAAACACGTTCAATGTTACGATCACAATGAAAACTGAGTGATCCGAGAAAGCTCTGGCTGTCTGAACAGTGTGAACACATTAGGATAAGTGGTTTTGATAAAGTGGTATTGTATCATTGAAAATATATCGATATGGCGATATAGTGTCAAATACATATCGATATAAATATTACGATACGATATTACGATAATATCGATATATCGCCCAGCCCTAGTTGTAATGAACTTCTTTTGGGATAACTACCATTGGGTACCAGAACCTGTATTGTTTTTGCCTAAAGATGAGGGGGGGGCATGGTCTCATTCATTTTTAGAGTAGAGCTGCAGCTTTTAATTTGCAGTTTGTCAAAAGACTCCTCACTGGACCTACAGTCGATGCCTGGAAACTTTTAAGCTGTATAGTTTTAAGGACTTGTGCAGGGTTGGGGCTTGATAAGTCATTGTTCTTAACTGTACCACAGAGGTTTGACTGCTCTAGAATGCCTCCTTTTTACTGAACTCTTTTTAAAATAGGGGGCTTGTTCCATATGCAAAGGCAGGGGTCAGCAACCTCCTTACATTGGCTTTTACAGGAATCTGTGGTCGGTGGTGCAAGGATGGACATATCTTTAACGGACTTTCCTACTTTTCAGAAGAGGCTCCTTGACTCCAAAATTACGACTTTGAAGGATGTAGTTAACCAGGCAGGGGCAGACTTTAAAGACGTGAAGTTTCTCTGAATTTATGGGACTAAGATGCACTCGTGTTGCATCACAGCTACTTGAAAGGTGGCGCACTACTTGTACTGCAGATGAGGCAAAATTACTTGCGGACAGGAGTGGCATGTCCAGAGTTTGATGATTTTCCTGGGCTGAAATTCTCACCTATTCTGGATAGAAGTACTGGTTTGTTTTCTTTATCTAACTCACCTGCATTTTCTTTGAGTGGTGCGACTGGGAAGCAGTTTTACATTGCTTGTGTAAAGGTGTTAAGTAAAAAGGGTCTATTGAGCAGAGTTGACGCCCTGGCGGAGTGTTTTAAAATTAGATGTGCATGTGAAACCTGAATGGAGACTTTATAAACCACCATTGCCTAAAAGAGTGGGGGGTTTGCAGTGGAGAATTCTTCACGGGGCTGTTGCTGTTAATACTTTCGTTTCTGTTTTAAATCCCAATGTTGGCCAAGACTGTCCTTTCTGTTGCCAAATGGAGTCGGTATTTCATACTTTTTTGTACTGTTCAAGACTAAGGCCACTGTTCATTATGTTGGAGCATCTGTTCAGCTGTTCTAAGGAAGAATTCTCTACAGAGACTTTTATTTTTGGTTTTAAGTATGTAAAACGCAGACAAAATGTATGTAGACTGATCAATTTCATTCTGGGTGAAGCCAAACTGGCTATTTATGTTAGCAGGAAAAACAAAATTGAGGGTGAACCTGGTGATGATGTTTTAGCTGTGTTCCCTTCACTGGTTAAGGCTAGAATCTTGGTGGATTTCCGTTTTTAGAAACTTATGCAAGATCTTGAATCCTTTGAAGCAATGTGGTGTTGCAGACAAGCAGTAAGCTGTCATAAATGACGAATTGCACTTTAGCCAGCTTTTGTAGATGATATTTATTTATTTATGTATTTATTTTTGATATATTTTTCAACCCCTTTTGAAATTGACAAAGTTTAATTGCCTTATTGTAAATAAAGAATATTTTTAAAATCTCAAATCTCTCTCTCTCTCTCGTTTAGCTCTGGGCTGTCACCGCTCTACTCTCCGGTGGCCTTCTGTGGGACTCCACTGACTCCAAACCAGAAGCACATCCCTGACCTGTCCCTCAACACCATGATAGGTGAAAAATACTCCCCTTGGGCTCTAATCCTCCTCTTATTGGCATTCAGGTGTTCCTCTCCTTCTTTTTCATTGCTCTCGTTCTCTCTTTCTCTCTCTCTCTGCATTCTCCTCCTGTCCCTTTATCTGTCTGCCTTTTTGACACTCTCTTCACTTCTTTATATTCCTCCTCTCTCTCTCGCTCTGTATCTCTATCTTGTTCTTTTTCCTTCATTCCCTATTCACACTATTCACACTTTTTTCTCTCTACCTGCTTCTTTTAGACACATTTTTTCCTTTCTTGTTATTCCTCTTCTTTCTCTCTCTCTCTTTCTCTCTCTCTCTCTCTCTCTCTCTCTCTCTCTCTCTCTCTCTCTCTCTCTCTCTCTCCCCCCCTTCTCTCTCTTTCTCTCTCTGTCTGTCCCTCTGTCTTTCTCTCTCTCTCCCCCTCCCTCTATGCCTTATCTCATGCCTAAGCTGTATGAGTGAAGGCTGAGGGCCACTGCTGGCCTGCCTGCCTGTGTCTGTGTCTGTGTCTGTCAGCGCTGCTCTCTCATCATCAGCGCCTCTCTGCTCCCTCCCTGACTAAAATCTCTCTCAGCCAGATGGCACAGTGCATCCAAACATACACACACACACATGTGAGCACGGGCACACACACACACACGTACATATGCACACGTGCGTGCACACACACACACACACACACACACACACACACACTCACACACAAGCACACACACACGCACGCATGCATGCAGGCGCACACACACATACATACTTGTGCACACATACTGATGCACATACACACACACACACACACACACATACACACACACAAAGCCTGCAGCCATGTCACAAACCCAGGATTGTGTGGGGAGATATCTCTGAGTAGAGGCATTGCACTGGAGGGTGCTGGGGGAAGAGACATCATTTATGTGTGCTGCAGTTGAATTGAAGGCAGAAAAAGTGTGTCCATGTGTGTGTTTGTGTGTGTATTTGCCATGTATCAAAGAGAATGCCTGAGGTTGTGTGTGATTAAAAAAAGTGCAGAAGTGTGTGTGCGCGCGTGTGTGTGTGTGTGTGTGTGTGTGAGGGAGAAAGAAATGGAGAGGAAAAAGAAATATTGTGTGAGAAGTCATGAAAAAATCAGAAAGTTATGATTGGTGGCCTTGTATTTTTCCATCAATCGCTTATGATTCATTGCTATTAGCCTGAGGGTGGGGCGGACTGCCAGCCGACCTTGCGGATGCCGTTAGGCCCTTCAGGTCATAAGCACAGGGCCAGGGCATAAAGACACAAAGCACTGCCTCTCCCACCTCACAGCACAAGCCAAGCCTGCCAACTCCTTGCCCTTTCTGCACGCCTCTGCTTCACATGCAAAAATGTTGAGTAATGTTGTAATGTTCTTTTGGTAATGGGCTGCAGTTGCAATTTGTTGAGGTTAATTTAGATTCATCTGTGTTTATTTCAGATTGTAATGCAAGCCTAAACATGTGTATTTCTTCACTGACTGTTTGTGTTTTCAAACATTTTTGTAGGAGTTGTTTTATATGTTGAAAAGCAACACATTTTGTAAACAGCAATCAGTATATGTCAATTGCTGCAAAAAATATAATTTTATATTAGAAAACAGACAGTTTTGATCAGGTTATATGACAATTGGTTAGTCCTCCTTTTAAATTTGGGTTTAATATTTAATTCAGTTATAAATAATATAACAATGTTATGATGAATATTATTATATATATTATATATATCTTCATTCGAATGAATAATACGACTATAATAATGAAATGTTGCAAACTACCTCTTCATAATATATTATGTATAATATATTATGTTGAAATGCAACACATTTCCTTAACTACAATCAATATCTTTAAACTGGTTCTAGAAATGATCATTTTATGTTAAAAGTGATGTGTCTATTGAATTCATTGTCCAGGAAAACATATCACATTTGTGGACACAAACATTTTTATTTCAAATAGATGCTTTTATGTAGTAAGGGGTGTAATGGCGGCCATCTTTAATATCT
>CM050204.1:20948541-20951041 GCA_027475355.1 Coilia nasus | reverse complement strand
CAACCCTCAGCCCCGAGCACAGATGTCCCAGATGACTGTCACCAACAGCCCCCATCCATCCATCCCCCCAGCCTGCAAGAATCCAGGTGTGCAAGCGTCATTGTGAAGCCATAGAGAAAGCACAAGTGTTGTGGGTGTGACAAGAGATGCAGCCTTCACTGTGTGGCTTGCTGAAGGGGAGGGGGGGCTCTAATGTGATGTGTCTCTAAGCACATCTATTGGGGTACCCCTGTTGTGGATTTATTCATCAACCACTTCTGTCCTGTGTGTGTGTGTGTGTGTGTGTGTGTGTGTGTGTGTGTGTGTGTGTGTGTGTGTGTGTGTTTACTCCTGAGTGTCTGTAAACGCGTCTGTCATTACCTGCAGCATTTTATGTGTGTGTGGTTGAATGTGCGACAAATTGTTTGCATGCAGATGAATGGTGTTTTGCACGCGTCTGTGGGACTTGAATGGTAATCGTGTCTCTTGCCTTTATGCTAATCAAGCCTGGTCGTGGGTGTCTCAGGGAGCTCCTCCCAAGGGAGACCGCCATCCGGCCACAATCTCTCTGCCTCTCTCTCTCCCTCTCACTGTCCCTCCCTCTCTCTATCTCCCTTTCTCTCTCTACCCCCCCCCCCCCCCTCCACCTCTCTCTCTCCCTCTCTCTTTCTCTTTACCTCCCTCTCTCGCTCTCTCTATCTCTCGCTCTCTCACTGTCTCTACCTCTCTCTCCACCTCTCGTTCTCCCTCTGTCTCTCTCTCTCTCTCTTTCTCTTTCTCTTTCTGTCACTCTCTCTCTGGCTCTGGCTCCTCATCGCCCTCCACAAGCCTAATTACCCAGTTAACTGGACATTTCCCCCTGTCCACACAAAGCAAGGACACCTCATTGAACCACAATAACATAAGAGTGTTTTTTCGCCAGAGCTCTTCTTTGACTGCTCACACTGTGTCTTTGGGGAAATAGAGTCCAGCACCTGTGTGCGAAGCGATCTGCGAACCTATTTGTTCTCATTATTCGCCGGGCGACTCCGCAGTTTTGCAGCACTGTTATGAAGAAAGGATCAGATTAGAGGCGTCTCTGGAGACCTCTGGTTTCTGCGGTACTCCCGATGAAGATTAAAGAGGCCCGTGGTGTGAACAAAACTAGGCTGTCTGGAGCATCTTCCACAGACACGCTCCCGCCACAAGGTTCCTCAGTACAAACAAAGTCTGCTCTGGCTGTAGGCTTTAAGAGTCTTTTGTTGTTTTGTTGCACTATCTCTTGCAACTCTTGTATCAGTTTGAAGGAATTAACAATTCAGTCTTTTTGACTTCAGGTCATTAGCCTTACCACTGGGTTTCCAAAGCAAATATAAAATCTGAAGGCAAAACTTGCCTGCTCTGATGAAAGCAGTTTGTTTGACCATGTGAGCTCATCTGATTAAAAGCCTATCTGATTATTTGAAGATGAGACTACTTTTACATGGAAAGTTCATGTCAAATTCACTTTTCTGAAACAGACAAAACTTTATTGATTCAACAACATTCATGACAAGTTCAAAAAAAGGATGAATGAAAAAAACCCTCCTTGTGTGTGTTTCTGTTCGAATCTAAAGCAATAAAAGCATATTAACAAAAAAGTAAAACACTTCTCCTTATTTAGTATGACTGTATAGTACAGTTCACCTGAATTTGTTCATCTAGATATGACCTTGCATATTGCCAATCACAAAGATTCTGTAAATAAGGTTGCCATGGAAACAGTTACAAAGTACCCACGATGCAGCTCCAAACAAAAGCAGTATATTTGGGGCCTTTCATGTTCCACTGTATGACTGTGATTGCCCTATCTTAAAAAAAGCCCTCATTAGTCTCCACTAAGGGGAACTGAAAGCTCCAGACGGCTGGCCTGAAGACCTCGCAGTTGTTGAACTGAGCACACAGCCCTCTTATATTCTCTCTGAGGGATGGATAAATGGATGACTGGATGGATGGATGAATGGATGGAAGAGAAAAACAAAGAGCGAGTCCATCTCTCTGTCTACTTGTACTCCTCTGTGATGCAGGTCACCACATGTCAGCCAGACAGCAAACACCAGGCATCCCAGAGATCTCTCTGTTTGCTCATATCTCAAAGGGGCATTTGAGGTTTTAGCTGCCAGATTGAGTTCCCTCGGGAAGAGAAAGAAAGTGAAAGAGAGACAGACATACAGAGAGGGAGATGTAATGACGCAGTTTGCCTGGAATGAGCTGTTTGTCCTCCAGTGGTCAAAAAGATGGATGATTGTGAAGTTATTTTTCCTTGCTTCAGTCAGTTTGGAAATGATCATGAGCTTTCTGCTTTTAAACTGTGTGTGTGTGTGTGTGTGTCTCTATCTTAGGCACAAGCAATGGCTCTGTGCTCGTCTACAACCTTACCAGCGGCCTGCTCCACAAAGAACTGAGCGTCCACTCTTGTGAAGTCAGGTGAGAAACACACACACACACACACACACGCAATAATGTTTTTTTGTCATTATTACCCTAGCATCTCTTTCAAAAA
>CM050204.1:20933541-20943541 GCA_027475355.1 Coilia nasus | reverse complement strand
CACTGTGGAGAAAATCAACTGTAATTCATGTGTGCAAAATCAGTTTATTTTTAGTGTGCAGTACTAGCTACTACACCCAAGCAAGTCAACGACATGCCTATTTCCACAGCCCAGATCCCCACTTTGTTCCCATAGACATGAACTGCCATGAAGTGCACTGAAAAGGCCTATCTACCATCTCTGGCGAGACCGTGTGATGGGGAGAGACTGATTGTGTCTGTAATCAAGTGTCACAGGCGTGAGAGTGGGGCCACACAGATTACAGAAACAGCTGAGGTCACCTTCACAACTGCAAAACTTTGTTTCTGCCAACCCTCTTAAGATGGTCTGTGTGTATGTGTGAGTGTGTGTGAGAGAGTCTCTGAGAAAAAACTGTGTGTGTGTGTGTGTGTGTGTGTGCGTGTGTGTGTGCGTGTGTGCGTGTGTGTGTGTGTGTGTGTGTGTGTGTGTGTGTGTGTGTGTGTATGTGTGTGTGTTTGTGTGTTGGCTGGCCCTGATGCTAAGACACCTGGTTGCTGTCTGGCTTTATGTAAGTATACTCCAGGGAGAAGACAGGGTAACTGAGGACAGTGTCAAAGAGATGGGGGATGATACCGGCAGAGATCATGCACACATACTGTATCAGTGCTTGAAGCATTTCCAATGAAGTGGAAAATATCGTCAAAACAATGTTTTTAAAACCATGAGAGGCCTGTGTGTGTGTGGGTGTCGGTGTCTGTATCTGTATCTGTGTTTGAGAGTGTGTGTCTGTATCTCTGTATGCATGCGTGCGTGTTTATATGTCTGTGTGTATAACTGTGTGTGTGTATGTGTGTCTGTGTCTGTGTGGGTGTCTGTCTGTAACTGTGTGTGTGTGTGTGTGTGTATATGATGTCAGGCCTTTTTAATGCAGTCAGCCCTTCTCCAGGGACTTCTTGTAAGTCTCCTCAGTGACAGACAATCGTGCGACTGCGGCACAACGGAAATCCAACTTTAATTATGAGCCTCCCCGGCGAACTCGTGGGAAATGCATTTGTTTTTGCCTTTAGGCCCCATCGCCATGGGTAAATAATCCGCATCCTCTATTGTTAATGAGACGCCGGCGTTTATTCGCATCTTATAAGCGAGTCTCCCACTGTGCTGCTCGCCTCTTTAGACACTGCGGTAGCTCTTAGCCTGCACTAATAGAGCACGAGCGAAGGTGTTTACGCATTTCATTGCAGCGACGCAGGCTCACCGGGACAAAGCATGCGCACGTGTGTGTGTACGCAGTCTGCATTATCCCTCAGCACAGTTTTTCCTGTTGCTATAGTTTCTCTTCCTGTTCCATCCCATAATAAAAACACATAAGCTGAATCCGAAATGTCCACTTGTTCACTACAGAGTGCACTGTGTAAGGGAACAAAGCAATGTAACTCGCACTCTATATGGCGCACTAGTGAACATTTAGGATTTGGCTATAATGTCACATTACATGTTCCAGTGTGGCCAGTATCATCAGGGACATAGTCTACAGGGCCACAGCTACCTATGACTAAGTGTGCCACTATTATCTCAGAGAGGATTTTAAAATGTTTATTTTAAATTTTTTAATAAAATTGACCTAGCCCATGGAGCAATTCACCTTTGCATGGCACTAATGCTCAGTGTTTGACTTGCATGCAAATAGGGGCAACATCTTCAGGGATCTTTCTCTTTCTCTCTCTCTCTCTCTCTCTCTCTCTCTCTCTCTCTCTTTCTCTCTTTCTCTGTACCTCTCACTGTCTCTTGCTCTCTGCTCCCCCTTCACTATCTTGCTCTATCTACATCTCTCTCTCTCTCTCTCTCTCTCTTTCTCTCTCTCTCTCTCTCTTGCTCTCTCTCTCTCTTGCTCTCTCTGTCTCTTTCTCTCTCTGTCCCTCTGTCTGTTTCCCTCTCTTCAACTCTCTCTGTACTTTCTCTCTCTCCACCCTGAAGAGTGTGTGCATAAAGCTGTGTGTGTGTGTGTGTGTGTGTGTGTGTGTGTGTGTGTGTGTGTGTGTGTGTGTGTATTTGTGTGATTGTGCATATGTTAACTCGTGTCACTTTGAAGTGAGGCCCATGCCAGTGGCCCACTGTGGCTGCCTCCAGAGAGGGGAGTGTGTTCTTCGTGTCTGTCACCCACAGAGATGCTGCTGTGTGTGTGTGTGTGTGTGTGTGTGTGTGTGTGTGTGTGTGTGTGTGTGTGTGTGTGTGTGTGTGTGTGTGTGTGTGTGTAGTGCAGCGATGGTGTCTGTCTGCAGGAGCTGGAGGCTGTGTTCACCTGTGTACATCTGTCTCTGTGGGAAACTTGCCATCTGGGTCCTCATTGTGTTTGCTTGATATTTAGTTACTACATGGAAGAGGGGAAGTCTTCTGTGTGTGTGTGTGTGTGTGTGTGTGTGTGTGTGTGTGTGTGTGTGTGTGTGTGTGTGTGTGTGTGTGTGTGTGTGTGTGTGTGTGTGTGTGTGTGTGTGTGTGTGTGTGTTTATGTGTGTTTATGTGTGTGTGTATGTGTGAGAGAGAGCACACCTGTATGCTTATGTGCGAGAGACTGTATGCACTCAAGTGGATATGAGTATGAGTGTGACTGTGTGTGTGTGTGTGTGTGTGTGTGTGTGTGTGTGTGTGTGTGTGTGTGTGTGTGTGTGTGTGTGTGTGTGTGTGTGTTCATGCTCCTCACTCCTTTTCACTGTTTTTATCTCTCTGCCTCTTCATTTCCTTGCTGCAAGGGGATCTTGAGAGTGCAGGTGTGGCTGTTGTGTGTTTTTTTAAGGTGTGTGTGTGTATGTGTGTGTGTATCTCTCCTTGTGTTTGTCTCTTCTTATTTTGTGCTCGTTTACATGGAGATGAGGCCATGTGGCTCAGGCAGGCATTCCACCCTTATAATGAGCAGGGAATAATTAAGAGTTAGCACCAATCCAATCAGGCGACAGGTGAGGCAAGATGCACAGCATCAACATCATCAAGCACACTAACAGCAACAACAACAACAAACCCATGAGAGCAAGCAGACCGCGTCAAGTGCAGTATGTCTGAGCTGTTTGATTGGGACACACACACACACACACACACACACACACAGACTCACTAAGTCAATTACTAATACACACACCTGTCCAAAGGTGACTGATTCCCAGAGAGTCACACTACACCTCCTCACATAACTCTCCTTGACAGATAACAGCAGGCTCCTCTAGGTCAAACACATTTCCGCACTCTGCAGCTAATTGCATTTGGACAGGGTATTCGAAAAGTCTAGGCACATTGGCAAAATTCATATTGTGGATTAAAAACATCTGATATCTTTTGATATGACCATCCTTCTCATCCACTTATAAGTACCAGTTTGATATTTTCTTCCTTGGACAATTCTATTTTGTATTTTCTTCTATTTAGTCCGTGGGGCAAAAATATAGTTATAAATAGTGATATTCCATATGTGTTCAGACTTTAAGGACAGCTTGTATTTGCGTTTAGAGTAGCTCTAGCCTCAAGACTCAAGACCTCTCTTGTGTTCCATGGCTGGTCTGGCTGTATTCTGCACCAAAAGTCTTTATGCCCTACCAGGGAGTTCCACAGTGTAAGGTGTTAGACGTTAAGTTTAAGGTGGTAATTGGCAGTGATAACTCCTGATATACTTGTATGACTCATTTCAGTCAGAGGGTTGAATATGTGGCTTAATGTATGCGTGGAGGTGGACATTAAAAATGTCCCTGTATGAGAACTGAGTCACCTCTCTGTAATTTGCACACAGACTTCACAGCCCTTCTGCCATCTGGCCACTGCAGTTGCTCTGCAGGTTCCTGCTTGAACTGGTATCTTTTGAGTCTTCTAAAAGGAGCTCATCCTCTGCCTCTTGAAGAGATGAAAAGATTTAGATGAAAGAGTCGAGGTCGCTCGCGAGCCAACAGTCTGTCAGGCCCCCAAAGTCTGCGACGGGTTATTGCGAAGGTGTGGTGGCTGCAGTTGTAGCAGTGGTGCACAGCCCAGATTTGGCCGGTCTTTTAAAAGTTTAACCCTCCCTTCAGGTCTCACCTCACCTTGGCTGGTCGAGGTTCACTCCCAGGTTGCCAAGCACCGCACTGCTGGGACTTAATCACAATTTCATGGCTCTCACTCTGGAACACTCCGGAGCCACTGCTGGCGAACAGGCTCCAAGCTCAGCTGGGCTTTCTTCCGGAAAGCACATACACACACACACACAGTGGTGGCTCTTTGGTGGGCGGCTCCCAGCCCAAACGCCTAGCAGGAGTCTGAGTGCTCGTGTGCGGATAGGCAGGCTCACTTAAGGAGACGTCCCCCTAGCTGATGAGTGCATTATTGGATGTGATGAATGAGCTTCCCTGCCTACTGCTATTAATGAGAGCAGAGCATACGCTGCCATTCCTTTTGTGCCATGCTGGGTGCACTCTAATGTTCTTTAATGTGCTTTTTGATACTTTTCTGCCATCTTCATGCTCTTATCTCTGTCTATCTGTCTTTCTTTCCCTGTCTCCCCTCTGTCTCCTGTCTTTTGTGCACTCTTTGTCTCTTTCTCTCAGGGAGGTGCTTTGCATTCAGAGGGGAACGGGGAAATGACGAGCCAGCCATAGAGATGATTAAAGTTTCTCATCTGAAGTAAGTTCTGCTCCTGACACAAGCACACACACACACACACACATGATCAGAACACATGTTTACAACATACAGAAACACACAAACACTTACATACACAGACTTACACACAGACACGAACACACACATGATCAGAACACATGATTACAACATACAGAAACACACAAATACTTACATACACAGACTTACACATACACACACTCACACACATACACACACACCTTGGTTAGTCACCCTTTCTGTTCCTGTCGGCTTCCACTGTGCCGAGTTTTGATTAAAAGCCTGCACACTGGTCCCTGAAGGGTTGTTCATTTTGTTCTTTCTCGGCGTGGTCTCATTTTCTCCCCCCTCGTCCCACGGCGCTGCCCTGCCAACTACCTCAGATCTGCAGAAATACAGAAATGCATTTTGGGATGTTGGGCTCCCCAGCGCTCGGTCAGAGGTCCATTGTACAGGGGCTGTCTCCAACTGACACCTAGGAGTTTTTGGCTGTGTGTGTGTGTGTGTGTATGTAAGTATTTGTGTGGGTTCATCTGTGTCTTTATGTTTTGTGAGTGTGTGTGTGTGTAAGTCTGTGTATGTAAGTATTTGTGGGTTTCTGTATGTTGTGATCATGTGTTCTGATTGTGTGTGTGTGTGTGTTTCTGTATGTGTTGTTAATGTGTGTGTGTGTGTGTGTGTGTTTCTGTAGGTGTTGTTAATGTGTGTATGTGTGTATCTGTATCTATTGTTCGTGTGTGTGTGGCAAAGCAAGGCAAGGCGAGTTTATTTGTATAGCGCATTTCATACATAACGGCAATTCAATGTGCTTCACAAAAATAAAAGCAAAGGACAATATATAAAGGCATAAAAGATAAAGATAAAGTAAGTGTAAAAGCATAAAAGATATAAAAGCATAAAAACACACAAAATAAAAATAAATTTAGTAAAAATCATTAACAGAAAGCATCTGAAAACAGTTTGGTCTTAAGTCTAGACACATTGTTGCTCCTTTGATGTATTCTCGGATTCTTGCTCATTTGAGTCCTGAGTGACTCCAGTTGTGTCCTTGTCATCAACTATATCCGATACAGACATGTTGGCAGCCTTGGTTGGCGTCATGGACCTCTGCAGAACTCCAGTATTATCAGCTCTGCTCATTTTCGAAGAGCCCGGGAGGTTCTGTGCTGATGTGTGTGTGTGTGTGTGTGTGTATCTGTATGTATTGTTAATGTGTGTGTATGTGTGTATCTGTATGTATTGTTCGTGTGTATGTGTATGTGTTGTTAATGTGTGTGTATCTGTATGTGTTGTTAATGTGTGAGTATGTGTGTATGTGTATGTGTTGTTAATGTGTGTGTATGTGTGTATCTGTCTGTGTTGTTAATGTGTGTGGATGCCAGAGTGAGTGTGAGAGTGTGGGGCCGTGGTCTGAGTTTCAAGCAGCCTGCGTGACGGGCATCAGAACATTGCACCCAGTTGTGTGCACCATATTGAGCAGCTCGTGATACAGTTAAAGAATTACTGCCAGAGTGTTATATTCAAGCTTTCTCTTAATTATACTGAGGAAAGGTTATTTGGATGAGGCACAAAGAAACACAGATTTGTTCATATAAAAGCAGGTAATTACATTTACTTACATGACATTTTTATTAGTTCATTTAGGCATATTGATGCAAAGAGAAGCAGCTCCCAGTGCATATTAGTCCCAAGTTGGATGCAGTGTTGTTGTGGTAAGTAATTGGTGTTCACCAGGGGTCAGGGTGTGGGCAGTTGATGTGCTGAAGGAGTCTGACAGCAGATGTGTGTTTGTGTGTATACAGAGCAGCTGTCCACTCCTACATCTTGATGCAGCGTTTGGCCCGATGCATAACTCTCAAAAAACAGCACACATGCAAGGAAGGGAGAGATTGGACACAGAAGCTAAATAGTTTCAGATATGTGTATTTAATTAAGAAACAATATAGGCCATACAAAAAATCAGGAAATAAACATTCATACGAAACAGATACAGATATCGTAAAGTATTACGCTTCTGTGGGTGATCTCTACCTTCCTTGTGTTTGTGTGTCTGTATTATGCACGTGTGCGTGTGCGTGTGTGTGTGTGTGTGTTTTCAGGCAGTACCTGGTGGTGGTGTTCAGGGACAAACCTCTGGAGCTGTGGGATGTGAGGACCGGTACCCTGCTGCGGGAGATGGCCAAGAGCTTCCCCACTGTCACTGCTCTGGTAATCTACACACACACACACACACACACACACACACACACACACACACACACACACACACACACACACACACACATTCACATGCAAATTCACATTCACATGCACACTCATATTCACATGCACGTTCACACACGCACACACACACACGCGCACACACACACACACACACACACAGTTACAAATATTTATTTACACACACAACCCAAAAAAAAGCATCCAAAAGCTATGCAGAAAAGTAGCCATAACATGCATTTTTTGATAGAAATATATACATATGGTTACATATCCTTACACTCTCGACTTCCATCATAACATGCACTCAGGGAATGACACAGACTTATATTTACTTTCTTATTCATATGCTGTGCAGAGAAATTCATAATGAAATCCCTCCCTACACAAGCAGAGCGTACCTGCCGATAAGTTACTGCTGACTCTTCCCAGCTTCCCCTGGTCTCGGTAATCCTCTCCTTACTCATCCTCCCTCCCACCCACGCAAAGCAGAGCAGAGCAGCACTGTCTGTAAATGCTGGAATGTGTGTGTATGTGTCGCTTTGTGTGGGAGAGTGGGTGAGCGTGTGTGAGAATGAACGAGTGTGGGTGTGACAGTAAGTGGGTGAGTGAGTGTATGTGTCTGTGAGTGAGTGTGTGTGTGTGTGTGTGTGTGTGAGAGAGCGAGAGACAGATTTAGAGGGCACTCTGCATTGTGGTCCAAGTACCGGTATTATGAAAGGTCTAGCAAGTGAGTGAGTATGTGTATTTGTTTCAGTCTTGGGCTGCGCAAAAGATAGACAATAGTCTGTATGTTAATCGATAGACTTCCTGAGCTGCTGAGATGACCAAATGGCTGGGACAAGCAATACAATGCACAGTTAGCAGCTCTTCACAGCTTATATCTCACACAGACACACGTATCAGCAGAGTGGCAGACAGAATCTCTCTTACAAAGCTCTGATTCTGATTTCTGAAGAATTATAAGAAAACAAAATAACCAAGGAATGTGAAATAATAATGAAGAAATGTTTTAACATTAAAATGTAACATTCAATACAAGATTATTATTATTACTCAGATTCCTTCACAAGTACCGGTAATATGAAAGGTCCATGTGTATTTCTTTCAGTCTGTCTTGGGCTGCGTGAAAAGATAGACAGAGCTGAACCAGATCAAGGCCAGATTGTCGATTGGTGGTCGTGGTTCACGTCTGAGAGTTTCAGCCCAGCGAGTCTCATCTCCGCCTTCGTCCCCACCACTCCCTCTCCTCGCTCCTGCGCTCTCTCTGCAGTTTGGGAAAGCGGAGAAAAGTTCGCCCAAGTTTTTTTTATGGCTTGGCAGTAAAAACCCAGCGGTGCGACGGTGCGCCTCGAAGCCTAGGCGAGCGAGCCTGACAATAACGTTAATAATACATGCCTCGCTCTCCGTAGCCGCTGCCAGCTGATTTCCATATTGATTGCGCCTCCCGGCAAATCACTCCAGCTGCACTGCCTAATGACCAGGAGTGAATTATGCCTTCTAACTTGGCCGTGTGAGTATGTGTCTGAGGTAGAGAAGACGTGTGTGTGTGTGTGTGTGTGTGTGCGCGCGTGTGTGTTTGATGACAAAAGACAAAAGGGAGGGTTGCCGTGCCAAGAAAAGGATGTGTGAACAGAGAGGAGTCTAGCTACAGTGAAATAATGTGTGTTTTGTTTCAGAGAAGTGTGTGTGTGTGTGTGTGTGTGTGTGTGTGTGTGTGTGTGTGTGTGAGAGGGAGAGCAGTAAGGAAAAGAGAAAGATAAAGTGTGCCTGGATCACGCTAGACATAGCCGTAGATTACACAGACAGCCCCATCACATCAAGCCCCACATAGCGCTGGTCTTTTATTTCTGAAATAAATAGTCATGACTGGTGGAGGGCCCATTAGGGCACCATGCTGGGCGCGATGGATGCTAATGTGTGTTAGTGTGTGCGTGTGTGTTTCATAGAGCCATTAATTTATGGGTTACTGTTAAGTTCAATGTGTGAATGTGTGTGTGTGTGTTTCATAGAAGAATTCATTTGTGGGTTACTCTGAAGTTCAATGTGTGTATGTGTGCGTGTGTGTTTCATAGAAGAATTAATTTGTGTGTTACTCTAAAGTTCAAGATGTGTGTGTGCCTGTTTGTGTCACAATGAAAAACACAGTTTCACCAGTAAAGATCATTAACAAGTGAGATCCATGTGGATCAACATGGACTAGGTGCAGTAGAGTGCAGTAATATCATTGGGTGAGTACTGAGTGGTCAAGTCAAGTGGATTTTATTGTCATTTCATTGTTGTCGTTGGAATGTCCCATTATAAAAACTAGATTGACCCAGAGGGGTTACATTTGGACACATCATCAGGTTTTAACGGCGCTGGCATGAGTCAGTGAGTTTTGGTTAAAGGCAATTGGAAAATAAGCTCATTTTTCATCTCCCATAAAGTTAGACAGTTGGGTATTATCTTTCTGGTTTCGCTTACTGCACTGATGTTACAGTGGCAGCAAAGATCCTCGATTATTATGCTGGAATGAGAGTATAGTTCCGAGTCATATCTGCCTAGAAAATCATTTTCATTTTCTGTTGGTCTCAGATCATGTTGTAACTAGATGTACCACATAGCGATACATGATATGACCGCCGCATGATATTGATTTTTGGCATTGGAAATATAAATGCTAATAGAATGGAATGGCCAAGTGTAGTAAAATGCTTTGATGGGCCTCGAGTTCACAAATCCTGGGATTAAATGGTTATTGATGTGTAGGTTTAACTGGTGGATGTTGATCACTAGAAGAGCTCCTGAGTTGGAAATCGTGGAGTGACCTGCTAGTGGTGTGGCACTCTGTGTCCCCTGTCTGTAATCCTGTCTGTGCTGTTTTTCTTACTTCAACTTGATTTTGTTTTGATATTTAGACATTTTCATTGTTGTAAGTGGCCATGGACAGGTTGCATATAAGGAAAAAGTATTTTAGTTTTAAACCAAAACACTCTACAGATAACAGCCAATATGTGATCTTATAAAATTACAGTGCCTCTATGCATGACATTTTACGTTACTTTGCATGCTTCCAGTAGCCTGGTAAACCAGCCCCTCGTACTACTGCATTTTGTATGGAGGGTCTGGCTGTGCTTCCATTGACATGGTTGTCTTAGGAAGCATTTTGCCTGACCACTTCTTCCTGAAGGTGTAGACTCTGTTG
>CM050204.1:20626041-20928541 GCA_027475355.1 Coilia nasus | reverse complement strand
TGTGTTGTATTTGTGAATATGTCTGTGTGTGGCGTTGTGTAGTGCCCTCCGTGTGTACTTCTGCATGTGTCAGTACAAATGGTATGTGTTAGTGTGTATTTGTGTGTGTGTGTGTGTGTGTGTGTGTATTTGTGTGTGTGTGTGTGTGTGTGTGTGTGTGTGTGTGTGTGTGTGTCTCTGTGTCTGTCTGTCAGTACTAGTGTCATGTATATCCCTGAGGAGTGGTCCCTTAACAACCCTCATTAACACTCTCCCATCACAATACACAATACACACACACACACACACACACACACACACACACACATATACACATTTCCTCCTCCAGTCTGTCGTTCTGTCGCCACATTCTCCAGATATTTTTTTTTTTCTTCTCCCGCATCTTCTCATCCCTGTTGTGTTTAGCCGCCACATCTGTTGTGTTAAGCGGCTGTTGTATCAGGAAGTGAAAGCACTTGCTGAGAGAGGGTGCCATGAATACGCCCTAAAAATGGCTGGTAAAAATAGGCCTCTTTCTCATGTGGAGCATACTTGGAGCTACACATCGTTATTATAATCTCTCTGCACAGAACTTTGTAAAAGTGTTTTTTTCTCTGAAGGTACACACACACACACACACACACTTACACACACATTCACACACTCACTACGGGCACATGGTAGGATCGGATTGGATTGGTATTGGATTGGGTGTTGCTACCCAACGGGTGGTCTGTCCCAAATCCCTGTGCACATGAGAGTTCGTGTAAGCGGATAATGGTCAGAGATCTGACTGTTTCCGCTACGCTAGATGGCGCTGTATTCCTTTCAACAAGTGGTGTTAGAACTACTTCAGGTTGGCGGCTGCTAAAAAGAAAATAAACAAACTATCTGGCGATAGAGCTCGAGGAGGTTGACAGAGCAGCATTTGCATGCATGTTGTGCATTCTCCTTTGTTTGAAAGTCCGTATGAAAGAACAAACAGCGTTTTTGGTTTCCTTGATACGACATGAACTGTGCCGTCAGCGTTTGATATTACAAGCAATTGAGGACAATGAGACTTGTTGAGAGCAGGCACTAGAAAGCCTCGACGTTCAGTATAGATGAAAATCAGGGACAGAAGCTTCTGGGATCGAGTGGTCTTACATGCGCAGTACGCGAATCCAAACCAATACCGTGCACAAGGCGGCACCAAGCGGATTAACATCAGCTTAAGCCAGGGGTTGCAATCGGATTCGCGAAACCAATCCCTATACGATCTTTAGCCTGTGCACATGAATTCGATACGATCCCAAACCATTTCCAATCGGATTCAACTCGTCCATGTGCACGCAGTGACTTTCAGCTGTTTCCTCCTGTTTTTAACAGTTACTCCCCAGAGTAAGGGATGTGTTTCGCCACTGTTTGTATTCTTCACACGCTTTAGTAATTGTGTGCTTTTCTTTCTTTATCCTTTTCTTTATTCTTTCCTTTGTTTGCCATTAACCCTCGGCCCCTGTGTTCCACATTGTAGAGCCCTGTTGTGTTGACATTTAATTGGAATAATCCATCAATCTTTATTTTCTTTTTTGAAGTTTTCGAAGCTGTGCTCCGTGAACTGTGCAGCCAAAATAAAGATGTGTCTCCCCAGCCAGCCGTATCAAAGCCCAGACAGCCATTAAGGGATGGTGCCATAGCGACCCCCCCCCCCCGCCACCCCCATGTTGGGGTCAGCACAGCTGGGAGATGGAGGTGGTGCAAATGGCTGTCTGCTTGGGGTTTTGTTAGTGGTCAGGGTTTTTTTTTCCCCTCGTATGGCTCACACGCGCAACGAGCCCCCTGACAATAACTGCAGCACACATAAAGACGTGCCCACGCATGCACACACACACACACACACACTTGGACATCCGCGCTTGCATACAAACACGCACATGTCTGTGCACACACACACACACACACCCATACATACACATGTGCGCACACGCACACACACTTGGACACATGAACATACACACACTCCCACATATACACATACACATACACCCACAGAGCATTATATTCAACACAAACAAATGACACAGTAGCGTTAAGGGGTGCATAAGTCTATCTACAAAAGGCTCTTGGGGCACTGTGACGGACAGAAGTAACAACCTCTTTCTCCGCCCTTCTCTTTTTCTTTTCTTTCTTCTCTCACACTCGAGCACACACACACACACACACACACACACACACACACACACACACACACACAGTCTGTCACAAACAAACACACACATCTATAAAACGGCACAACAAACAGCGCCTCGTGAAAATGTAAATGCTGTTTTGCTGGCGACTGTAAAGCGGGGGCCGTATTCCTAATGGCCTGTGCTCACTCACGTCGGCTCCGCGAGGCTGTTGCTCTTCTGCCCTTTGCCTGTGCCGGCGGCTGGGTGTCAGGCCTGCCTGCAAGCAGATGTACTCCGGAAAAAAAAATCCACACAGCTCGCTCTTTATTCGCCCAGCTGTAAATGCCAACCACGGGCACCCCAAGCCTCTTTACTGCAACCCACAACCCAATCTGGTCAACCAGCATCATCCAAAGGGGGGGAGGGCGGGGCACACACTGACTCACCCTCGCTTCCTCTCCTCTACCCCTTCAGGGCAGCATGGGGAGCATCGCCTGCATCGCCTGGAAAGGTGACACCCTGGTGCTGGGAGACGTGGATGGCAACCTCAACTTCTGGGACCTGAAGGCCCGTCTGTCCAGGTTGGAGTCTTTTCTTCCTTTGTTGATTTATTCCTTCATTCCTTTAGCCGTCTGGCCTGCCAACCATAGACCGTACATAAGAGACCTGGACACACCCTTTGTGACGCCACGCATAGACTTCATCACAGACCGGATGAGGCTTAAATGGAAGGTTCCGGGAGCAGCCATCTTTGCTAATTCATTTTATTAATGTCAATGTAAATTATCTGGGGATTAAAAAATTCTAAAAAAAAAATCACTCCCCTCGGAGTTATCATGGACTGGAAAACTACCGAAACACACCAAAATCGTTTTTTGAATGAGGCTGTAATTACATTTATTTTTGCTGTGAAATTGACTTTTTAACATGCGATTCTATGGGAAGTTGCTCGGTTCTGCAGCCAGCCCCCAATAGACGTGTGAGGTATTGCAACTTCAGGATGTTCAGTTTGGGCTTCATTGTTTAGCTTGGGACATTGCCGCTTGCTGCCAACACACGCACGCGTGCAGAGACTGGGAATTAGTTCTGTCAGAGCTTGTTTGGGTCTGCCTGGCCCCTGTGTTTGGGACTGGGTGTTTCCGCTGCATGCAGATTCACAAAGAATCAACAAAGTCTGTGATTATGATTAATGTGAGTGTTCACCTATGTGTGTGTGGGGGTGATTGTGTGTGTGTTTACCTGTGTTTGTGTGTATGTGACTGAGTGTGTGTATGTGTGTGTATTTACCTGTATTTATATCCATGTCTCTGTGTGTGGGATTGTGTTTGTGTGGATGTTTATCTGCGTTTGTGTGTGGGTGTTTACCTGTGTTTGTGTGTGTCTGTATATTTCTTCTAATCCCCAAAGGGCGGTGCCCACGCACCGTGGCTGGGTGAAGAAGATACGCTTTGCCCCCGGAAAAGGCAACCAGAAGCTGCTGGTCATGTACACGGACGGAGCCGAAGTCTGGGACACCAAAGAGGTGCAGTTGGGGCTTTTACTGCTCTGATCTGTTCTTGATTTCCTCTCCTGTGTGTAAAACCTCTGATGTTGATATATGGGCTTTCTCATACACTAAGCCATACCCCAAGATTTTTTCCACTTATAGTTTGAAAAAGTGTCAGCGTGAAGTGTGCACAGATCAAAAGTGTAGCTGAAAATTAACCTTTCATCAGTCACACAAGGTTCAGTTTTGCTGTTAATTATAAAACACCTTTCCTTTTGACCTTGGTTGGTTGTAAGAGCACACACACTTGTCACTTGGGCTTTGTAACTGACTTTTAGTGCCTTTAGTTCTCAAAGTTTCCTCTTAAAGAAAGAGGAATCTGTAGTTTTTTCTCTGCCTATCTTGAAGTAAAATTGAAATGAAAGTGAAAAGAAAATTACGACCCTACACTCAAAACCAAACAGCCGCACATCAGCAAACTGATTATTTGGTTTACACATAAATTGTTACATCAGATCAGGGTGAGTAGAGTAAAGTGGAAGAAATAAAAAATAAATAACGTTATTTTGTTATTTTGCTAGGGAAACAGGGACAAGGTGGGACTTGACAGTTCCCCACCTTCTAAAGATAGAAAAAAGTTTGAGAACCACTGCTTTAGTCTCTCTATAATGTACTGGGCCATACCAGCAGCAAGGAGAGGATGCATAGATCCCTTGCTGACATGTTAACCTCCAGGGCCCCTGGCCAGCACAAAAGCCCAGCCACGCGTAGGCCAGGCCAGGCCTGCAACCCAGTCAGCCATCGTAAATATATATCAGACTCAGAGCAACTAGTACACCTCCCCACACATACACACCACACCACCACCTCTTTTAGTTATGGTTGTAAATGATCATTTGCGTTTGTGACAGGGACCATGCGGTGGCACGCAAGAACCGCACAGTCAGTAGTTTTATTCCGGCCGGTGTTTATTATAAGTATGCGCCCTTCTCTTCCTTCACACACACACACACACACACACACACACACACACACACACACACACACACACACACACACACACAGTAAACTATTCAGCACAACATCTCACACTCTCACAACCACACACACAAAACAAACACACAAAAACACACACACGCCCACACACAAAAACAAACACATACACAAAAACAAACACACACACAAAAACAAACACACACAAAAACACACACACACAAACAAACACATAGACAAAAACAAACACACACACACCCACACACAAAAACAAACACATACACAAAAACAAACACACACACACACACACACACACAAAATAAACACACACAAAAACAAACACACACACAAAAACAAACACACAAAAACAAACACACAAAAACAAAAACAGACACACACATGCACACACACACACGCACGCACACACTCACACACACACACACAGTGCCCCTCCCTCCTCTCATCAGGCCCGGGGGCTTTTAGGGGGAAGCTGAGTCGGCTCGTTGGGTCCCTGCTCCTCTCTCCCATCGCCTTCGTTAACTGTCGCACAGCCTCCAGTCCAGCCTTTAATGCCACCCGTGAGATAAATTGATGCGTGGGACGGTAATCACGGCGGCGGAAACAGTGCTTACACTCGCAGATCATCTGCAGATCGTCCGCAACGGATGCCATCCTGTTTTTTTTGTTTGTTTTTTTTTTTTGTTGTTTTGTTTTTTTTTAATCATCCATTTTTGGCTCGGTGCGGTGGCATGGCGGCAGGCGTAGCAGATAGCGATCGGACACACATATGGCTGGCAAGCTGCTGGGGATTCATGTGAAACGCCAGAGCCACAGCCCAGCATCTGATGAGGAGGGGTAGCGTGGTGGGAAAATGCAGCCCCCGTGAGGCTGTGAATTGAGGAGAACACACACATACTTACAGACACACACACCTGTATGCACCACACACACACACACACACACACACACGCATGCCACATAACCCACATACACATACCGACTCAGAGGCCGACACACACACACACACACACACACACACACACACACACACACACACAAACACACACACACAAACACACGCACACATTCACAATGCAGGCGTGTGCACACAGACTCACACACGCTTTTTCAAAATCCGTGCGCACGCGCGCACACAGAAACACACACACACACTCACACACACGCACACACACACACACAGACACACACACTACCAAACTCATATATGGACACAAATTCTGGGTGCAATAATTTGGGTTGGAAAATGGAATGGATGGGAAAGTGAGCAGCCTGTCTATCTGTCAGTCAGCCTGTCTATCTGTCAGTCAGACGCAGTAGGATGCAGAGGCAGTGGATGCTGCACATCCACAATACCTGGGTTGTTTACCACCACTGTTTGCAAATGAGGAATTACGACCAAGTGAGACCACAGTCCATTACTTTATTTATGGAATGCTCTCCAGCCTCCGCGAAAACATCTGAATGCTTTGCCATGCTGGTTAACATAACAGAACAGTAATGAATGTCTAGGGACATCCAGATTTGCTGAGGAAGTAATATACAGGATGCCATTACTTCATTTAGAAACACAACTCATGGCTGGAAAAGGCATTAGCAATAAGCATCTATACTGCATACAGTATGGATCATTTGGCCCTCCTATCATGCAGCATTTGGTACTTGGTGGTGTAGATTTAAACTTTTCCAGTCATTCCCATTTCATCTGTACATATCCAAATCAAATCTAATTTATAACCACATTTGAGCAAGACCCTATATTCGACCTGAAAACATTGTAATCTATTCATTTGTTTCTGTTTACATGGTCATGTTGCAGATTAAAGTTGTGGCACATTTGAGCAAAAAATTGGAATGCGGGGTCGCATTTATTGAAGTGTAAATGTATCCGTAGAGATCCAAGAGTGTAGACAGAGCTGGTTGAGGTGGCGCTTGTTGCCAAGTCCATGTGATATAGAAGCTGCCATTACTTCATGTGAAAACACAGGCCACAGCTGGAAGAGGTGTCAACGGGAAGATACTATACTATACTTGCATTGTTGTGACATTGCATTATTGCATCACACAAGAGCTCGCATTAATGGGGCATTGCATCATTACGTCATTTCGTTATTGTGTTCGTCCGCTCCGGCGCCACTGGACTGCAGGAAATGTTGTCTTGTGGTGTTTTTGCCAAACTGTAAAGCACTTTGAGTTGCATCTTGTATGTATGAATTGTGCTATACACATAAAGATTATTATTATTATTATTATACTATACTATACTATACTATACTATACTATACTATACTACACTTTATGGCCCAGTGAAATAGAATGCCGCTTTCTGATTGGCCGGTGGGGTATGCATTAATTTCGTCAAACCATTTAACTATGGAAAGTAGTTCTAAAATTATGGCATTAAGTTTAAGCACCGTTCCATATCAGTGCCCCATAGAATGGTAACTATAACAACCAATTAATCCACTTTGCGTCGGGAAGTTCGCCTCCGGCAGTGTTGATTAATTCTGTCGAATGCGTGCCTCGGCAGCTGTTATCCCTTGCATACTATATTATATTGTATTATACTGCATAAATGATATAGTAACAGTATATTGCATGGAAGTCTTGATGTAGGCTGAGCTGGCTGAGCGGTTGTTTGCTGGTGTGCAGGTCCAGATGGTGAGCAGCCTACGCTTCGGTCGTAACGTCAGCTACCGCATCCTGGACATCGACTGGTGCACCTCGGACAAGGTGGTGCTGGCCTCGGACGACGGCTGCATCCGTGTCCTGGAGATGGCCATGAAGTCGGCCAGCTACAGAATGGACGAGCAGGACCTTACTGGTGTGTGTGTGTGTTTTTATGTGTGTGTGTGTGAGAGAGAGAAAGAGAGAGAGACTGTGTGTGTAAGAAAGAGAAAGAGGCAGAGACACAGAGAGCGAAGGAGAGAGGGGGGGGCAGGTGAAGACAAAAACACCAGATGGTAGTTAACCAGATTTTTTTTTTTGCATGTAGCAGTTTTTAATTTCTGTCATTATTCATTACGCTCTGGTGCCGCAACCTCTCTCAGCCCCACACTAATACACCCCCTCACAAATACATATACAAACACTTTTACCCTCTCTGCACTCTCTTCTGTCTGTCTGTCTGTCTCTTTCTCTCTCACTCCTCACTCTGTCTCTGTCTGTCTCTCTCTCTCTGCCCTGACGAGTGTCTGCACGACACTGTGTGCGTGTGCATACATGCGTGTTTGCGATTGTGCATATGTGTGTTATCTTATGTGTTTGAAGTGAGGCCAATGCGAGTGGCCCACTGTGGCTGTCTCCAGAGGGGAGAGTGTGTTCATGTCTGTCACCCGCAGAGCTGTTGCTGTGTGTGTGTGTGTGCGCGTGTGTGCGCATGCCTGTGCGTGTGTGTGTGTGCGTGCGTGTGTGTGTGTGTGTGTGTGTGTGTGTGTGTGTGTGTGTGTGTGAGTGAGTGAGTGTGTGTGTGTGTGTGTGTGTGTGAGTGAGTGTGTGTAGTGCAGAGATGGTGTCTCTCAGACGTCCGACTGACTCCCTGGGACCGCTGCAGGAGTTGGAGTGTTCACAACTGTGTGCATCTGTCTCTCTCTCCCTCTGTCTCTGTCTCTCTCTCTCTCTCTCTTTTTGTCATTCTCTCTCTCCTTATCTCTTTCTCTCTCTCCCTCTCCTTATCTTTCTCGCTCTCTCTCTGTCACTCTCTCTCTCCTTTTCTCTTTCTCTCTCTCTCTCTGTTTCTCTCTCTCTGTCACAGATCCTGTGTGGTGTCCGTACCTGCTCCTGCCTCGTGCGGCTCTCACACTAAAGGCCTTCCTGCTGCTGCAGCCCTGGTCAGGCACATTCACCATGGACATCACACATGTGTAAGTGTCCCCACACCCACCTTATGTCCCCACCTTTAAAGGTTTTGAACTTTTTATTATTATGTATTAATGTAAAAAAACCTATTTAATTGATTTTATTTATTTATTTGATTGTTGTATTTAAAGGAAATGTGTAATATTTAATTTGGCTATAAAATAGCCATAGTTGCTCAAAATGGCAATAAACTAAGTAAACAAACAAACCCACCTTATGTCATTAGCTCTTATCTATAACAGATGTGTTGTGTCGGGATAACTGAAGTCATGCCGTGCGGCCCAACCCCTAGACTTGAACACACGACCTCACAGCAATATAGGTTTGGGAGTCGAGCATGCCACCTAGATGAATAAAAAAGCTCCAGCCTCCCAGTCAAGTAACAAGCACGTCCAGGTGTCTTCCTTTTTCCCAAATACAATTACTTCAGTTTTATCTGCGTTCAGCTGAAGAAAATTGTGTGGCATCCAGTTGTTGATTTGTTCGATACACCCACAGAGAGATTCAAGGGGGGTATAGTCATTGGGTGACAGAGCTAAGTAAACTTGGGTGTCGTCAGCATAACTATGGTAATTGACCGAGTTGTTTTTTATGATTTGCCCAAGCGGAAGCATATAGAGGTTGAATAGTAATGGTCCAAGGATTGACCCCTGTGGGACACCACAGGTCAAGGACGTAGATGCTGAGGTACAGTTTCCAATAGCAACAAAAAAGCTCCTTTGTTGTAAGTATGATTTTAACCAATTGATAACCGTACCAGTGAATCCAACCCAGTGTTCCAGTCAATGTAGTAGTATGCAGTGATCAACAGTGTCAAAAGCTGCACTAAGGTCCAGTAACACCAAGACTGATGTTTTGCCAACATCAGAATTAAGACGTATATCATTTATGACCTTAATAAGAGCTGTTTCAGTGCTGTGATTGGCACGGAAACCTGACTGAAACTTATCAAAACAGCTATTTGATGTAAGAAAGGCAGTTAATTGATTAAAAACTATTTTTTCGATTATTTTTCCAATAAATGGTAAATTGGATATGGGCCTGTAGTTATTAAGCACTGAACCATCAAGGTTATTCTTTTTCAGTAAGGGTTTTACAACTGCATTTTTTAAAGAGGAAGGAAAAATGCCAGTCTGTAGTGATGTATTTATAATCTGAAGTACATCAGCTGATATAAGATGAAGAACAGATTTGAAAAAAATTGTGGGCAAAATATCCAGTTCAGATGTGGAAGAACTGAGATTTTGTAAGTTTTTTTCAAGAGTTTCATTGTCAACTAAGCTAAATGTTGGCATTAGGTTAAGGTCCCCTCTCTTTACAGCCAGTGGTTCCAGATTTTGAGCTATTTGCAATTGGGAAGCTATATTCAGTCGTATTTTATCAATTTTTCCTTTGAAAAAAGATGCAAAGTCATTGCATTTATTAACCGAGGAAAGCTCAGGAGGCAACTGTGATGAGGGATTTGTTAACTTCTCAACAGTAGAAAATAGCACACGGGCATTGTTGATATTCCTATTTATGATGTTAGAGAAGAAGGACTGTCTTGCTTTAGAGATTTCCAAATTGTATTTACAGAGCATCTCTTTATGAATTTGATAATGAATCTGAAGTTTAGATTTACGCCACATTCTTTCAGACTTTCTACACTCTCTCTTTAGCAGTTTAACCACTGGATTCAGTTTCCAGGGTGCTTTTTGATTGTCAGTAACTCTTTTGGTTTTTAAAGGGGCAATATTATCCATAATAAGTGTCATCCTACAATTAAAATGTATCATTAAATCGTCTGCGCGCTCTGATGGTTGACTTGGAGTATGTGAGAGTGCCTGCTCAAAAAGAAGACCTGTGCCATTATTTATGACTCTCCTTCTTACAGACATAGACCTGCTTTGAATGTGAGGGGACATACAAACATCAAAGAAAACACAAAAATGATCAGATATGGCCAAGTCTATAACAGTTGTAGAGACATTAAGACCATTTGTGATAACAAGGTCAAGGGTATGGCCATGAGAGTGTGTTGGCCCCTGAACATGTTGTGTTAGGCTGAAGGTATCAATCAGTGTGAGAAATTCTTTGGCATAGGTGTTTTCTGGATTATCGACATGCAAGTTGAAATCCCCTGATATAATAAGACTGTCAAACCTCAAACAAATGTTCGACAACAGTTCACCAAACTCTTCAAGAAAAACTGTTGCTGAAAGTCTAGGTGGTCTGTATATAGTCAATAATAACATACTAGAAGAACACTTAACGAGTGCTTAAGTACTCAAAAGATGTAAAGTTGCCAAATGTTGTCTGTTTGCACTGAAAAGATGTTTTGAATATGTTTGCTACTCCGCCTCCCCGTTTATTAGTTCTTGTGGCACTCATGAAATCAAAATTTGGGGGAGCTGATTCAATAAGAGTAGCGAAACTGTTCGCTTGTTCCAGCCAGGTTTCAGTAAGAAGCATAAAATCAAGTTTGTGTGTGTAAATAAGATCATTAATTAAAAATGACTTGTTAGAGAGTGATCTGATGTTCAGAAGAGCTAGTTTTACATTGAGCGTGGGTGCCATATCCACTGAGGCATTCTGAGGTTGTTTCAGAACTGGCAGGAGATTAGACTGATTTACCCCACTGACAGGATGAACACGAATTCTTCTTTTTCTTGTGAGCACAGGAATAGAAAATTGCCTGGTCATCCTGGGTCCCAGCTTGTTTTCAAAACTACCCTTGATGCAGGGACCCACGGCATATCAGATGGGGCAATCATGGAGGTTGTCCCCGCTGCCACTGTTTGTATACTGCAGCTGTGATCCTGATGCGGGTGGAGGGGGTGGTGGAGCCCTGCGGTTTTTGGGAGCTGTAGTGGATGCGTATGCAGTTGAAGGCCGTGGGCTGGCGAAGGCCTGTCCATTGTGATAGTCTGTGTACACTGCTTGTTTAGAGTGTCTTGGGCTAGAAAAAGACAGTCTAGCAATCGGCAGCAGTCTCTGCATACTTGCAGGGAGTTGTAGGCGGGGTGATGGTGGAGATGGTAAAGACAAATCAGGGGTTTTTATTGAAGCAGTTGATGGTGATGCGTCAGTCATCAGATGGTCCCCCAGAACTATATCAGATACAGACATGTTGGCAGCCTTGGTTGGCGTCATGGACCTCTGCATAACTCCAATATTATCAGCTATTAGCAATTGAGAAGCTATATTCAGTCGTATTTTATCAATTTTTCCTTTGAAAAAGGATGCAAAGTCCTCATTTTCCACATAATCTCTGCCCATTCTCGAAGAGCCCGGGAGGCTCTGTGCTGATGTTTGGCTTTGAGTCGTTCCAGCAGTGTCCTCCTTAAGCTAGGTGTATACTCGCCGCATGCAGAAGTGCGCACGCAAAAGTGACGTCACAGCGCCGCACGCCCATATATACTTCATTCGACACACACGGCAATCTTCTCCTCGTCAGAGGTGTCAAATGCCTCAGTAGTTCGGGAACCTTGCGTGTCAGAGGAGTGAAACATGACTGAATTGCAGGTTTACATCATGATTTGGGAATTAAACTGGATAAATCCGAAAAGGTTTGAGTCAGTGTGTATATTTACAGTGTTTTCAGCTTATGAATGATGATAGGATAAGGCAAAAAGTTAGCTTAATAAACGAACTGCAGGTTTGCACCTAAGTTGGTTTGTAGATAAAACTGAACAAAATCCTAAACGTTTTTAGTCAGTGTTTGTATTTCTTGTGAGTTTCCAGTAATATTAGCTGATTTGTAGCAATGGAAAATACATGTTTAGGCTGGTAGTTACTAGGCTAAAGTTTGCTGAAACCAGACTCGCCATTCCATATTGTTTTCAATGGGGCTGCCGCGCGCAAGTTACAAAAAATCGGAGGTGCACGCACGGCAAACCTGCGCTTGAGAACGCCGTGCCAGATGTGCACTGACGTCATTTTGACGTCACTTTTGCGCGCGCACCACTGCGCGCGGCGAGTATATCCAGGCCTTTATCATGCTTTTGTACATAATAATCCTTCAGGCTCCGCACTTCAGTGCAAGCATTGTACGCAGCTGCCAGAGGCATATCCAGGGTTGCAACGGAGGAAGTGATTGGGCATTTCTCTCTTCCAGATTGCGAGGGCCGTCGTTTTGCTTCAGAGTGTTTGTTGATGTACATGTCTGTTTCAGTTTGTACCCCAACAGAGTCTTTATCCACCATGGTTGGTTCTGTCTGCACTGTTACAGAGCGTTACCCATACAGTAGATCCTGAGGTGCAGTTCTGATTGAAAGTTTCACAGACCCTGCGACTTAGCAAACAAACCCAACAATGGGACGATTGACTCAGGGCTCAGGAAATAATAGAACAATAATAATAAAACCTAAAGTGCTAAGTGCTGTCCCAAACAGTAGTATGGTAGAATAAGGTTTGAATTCAAGAATGCTTAAATATCTTTTCCCAAAGGTACTTTTCCCATGTGTACAAGTATCTTGTTTTCTGTAAACATGTTCTACTCTTACAGTTAGACCAGCTGGCATCTGTTGCATCAATTGTAAAACATTCTGGCTGGTTTCATTTCAGTGTGTGCATGTTAACTGGTGAGATATGTGTATCAGGGATGGCTTGAGCTGTTAGTGAAAATCCATAAAAAATGTAGACATTGCGCATACGTCACATGGAGACAGCACAGCTGGTGCGGAGAACAGACCTCAGTCTGTCTGGTGTCTCCCGCCTCATCTCAATTTCCTTTATAGCGCTCTTCTCTGATCCTGTGCCAGCTGCCCACCATCTTACAGACGGCCCTGGAAGTGCTCTCTGAGTGTCTTGGCCCTCTCCCCCACTAGGGGTGTGCACAAATGTCGTTATCGATACTAATTTTCACAATATACTACATCAATTTAAACATTGACATCGCAATGCATCATGATAGTAATTTTCACAACATACTCTATCAGTTTTTGACTCCAAAAAATTAAACATTATTTAAACGTACAGTATATTACAGCTCTGTAATATAGTACAGTATATTACAGCTTTTCTAAATCCTATGCACTTCATGTTTTTGAGTTATGCTGAGTTCAGTAACTCTGAGTTATGTTGATTTAATTCAGTTTTGATAAGATATAAGACTATCCTGATCGTAAATAGCAACTGATAATTCAGCTCTATTTTTAAAATTTTTCACTGAACTATGTAGAATATCTCAATATATTGCAATATACCCAGTATCGCAATGTACTGTGATATAATCGTATCGTGACAAATGTATCGCGGTATGTATCATATCGGAAAGTCCTTGCCAATATCCACTCCTATTCCAGAGAAACACCTTAAGAGATCACGCTGTCCTCACCTGAACAGCTCTCAGCATCCTAAGCTAGTCTGGCCCCTCAGCCTTGACCTGTCTCTCAGGACACAATCACTATGTAAAGTCATGCCATGCAGATTTTTTCCCCCGGCTTTCTGGGACATTTTAAGTGGACACACACACTTTGAAGTCAAACCTTTGAGGCAGATTTTCTTCTCTGTTCCTAGTGCATGTAACCGTCCAGTGCAAGCCAGAAAGCCATCTAATTAGTAACTGATCGCACCGTTGAAGTGGACAGCAGGTTTGGGGGGGACATTGACACTGACTGTCTGGTCCAGGCTCGGTGTAAAATGTCCTAGCTGCAGGTCCATGCTCTTGGCAAAAAGCGGGGGGGGGTTAGGTCTGGAGAGGCAGAGAGGGAGCAAGTGAGCGGGAGGTTGGGTCTCAGTGCTGACCGCTGGCACACACACACACATATACACACACACACACACACACTGGCTCGTCTCGCTGCAGTGATGCAGTGCCAGCTCCAGACGACTCCCCATGTGTCTGGGCCCTGAGGGGGGCAGGCCAAGCTGGAAAACACTCGCCATGTGTTAGAATGATGTGTTTGATTTTTTTTTGGCACGTCACATTTCACTCTTTGAAATAACTCACTTGTTTCTTTTTTTCTCTTCTCTTTCTCTCTCTTTCTCTTCCTCTCCCTTTCTCCCACTCCTTTTTCTCCTCTCTCCCTCTCTTTGTCTGTCTTTCGGTTTGTCTATTTCTTTCTCCATATTTTTCTTTTGGTCTCTGTCTCTCTCTCTCTTTCTGTCTACAGGGATTACAATGAGAAGGACGAGATCAAAGGACTGATCCAGGAACAACTCAACTCTCTGTCAAAGTGAGCACAGACATCGTATTTGACCGACTGTCAACAGAACATTAAAGAGCGCCTTTTTCCTTCCCCAATGACAGACAGGGGGAGGACAGTTGTTGGCGGTGTCTGAACAAGCCAAGTTTGAAAGCCACCTGCTGTTTGGCTTTGTGTGTGTGTGTGTGTGTGTAAGGTGTATTGCTGTTTTTGAGTGTAGATGTGTGCATACGGTGTGTGTTGAGGGTTGTTAGTGTGTGTGAGTATGTGTGTGGTTGTAGCTGTTTTTGTATGGACTGCTCATCTGCTGTGTGTGTGTGTGTGTGTGTGTGTGTGTGTGTGTTCGTGTGTGCGTCTGTGTGTGTGTGTGTGTGTGTGTGTGTGTGTGTGTGTGTGTGTGTGTGTGTGTGTGTGTGTGTGTGGTTTTAGCTGTTTTTGTATGGGCTGCTCATCTGCTGTGTGTGTGTGTGTGTGTGTGTGTGTGTGTGTGTGTGTGTGTGTGTGTGTGTGTGTGTGTGTGTGTGTGTGTGTGTGTGTGTGTGTGTGTGTGTGTGTGTGTGTGTGTGTGTGTGTGTGTGGTTTTAGCTGTTTTTGTATGGGCTGCCCGTCTGGTGAATGCCACACTGGCATTAGTCCTGGCTGACAGATGAGGAGATGCCCTTGTGTCTGTGTGCCTGATGTCAGTCTTCTGCCTAGTTGAAAGGCAGAGAAGGCAGGTTGCTTCTCTCTTTCTGCTTTTTTTAATAACAGTGTTTTTCTTTCCTCCCCCCAGTGACATGAAAAGCATCCTACAGGACCCAGAGCTCAACCTCCTGCAGCGCTGCATTGTAGTTTCAAGGTAAAGTCGTGTGTGTGTGTGTGTTTGATTTTGTGTTTCTCTCATGGTTTTTGTGTGGGTGTGTGCCTCTTATGCATGTGATGTGTGGCTGCCTTTCACATGTCTAAGTTTGTCTATGGATGTGTGCCTCCATGTGTTATCTGTGTGTGTGGGGTGTGTGCCTCTTATCCATGTGTGGGTGCGTATATGTGTGTATTCATGTGTCCGTGTGTGTTTGGATCTGTGTTTTTGTGTGGGTGTGTGCCATTTATCCATATGTGGCTGCCTGGTTGAGTATATGTTTGTGTGAATGTGTGTGTGTGTGTATGTGTGTGTATACGTGTGTGTACCTCCACTTCCCTCATCTCCTGACATACCTTCCAGGGAAACGCAAGTAAATGGAGTTTGTCCACCTCTCAAATTTCAGAAAAAGAGTTTATTCACCTCTCAACACAGTTTATCCACCTATCAATACAGTTTGTTCACCATATAGTGGAATTTATGTACCAAAGACAATTTCTAACATTCCAGAATCACACTGCGTCATCTTTATGTACACTACAGACCATTAAAATGCACTGGGACTGTTTTGCATGTCTTTGTAAAACATCTTGTGTCACACCGTGCATCCACCTGTGATGGCCAAGTTCATAGTTTCCCCACCTCTGATTTTACCACTACACCCGTACTGTGTCTGTCTGCATCTCTATGTCCATCTACGGTCGAAACGTCCTGTGAAGGCCGCTGTCACACTCAACAAACTTTGTTTCTATTGTGTCCACACTTTTATCGCAACTGTTCAAACTTTCCCACATTGGCCCGAGTGTAAGCCACGTCCCAGCAACAGCTTTGACTGACAAGCAAGAGAAGGCAAGAGAACGCTGTTCCTCATAGAGGCAGCTGGCCCATCAGTGTTCAATGTGCCATGCCCACTGCACTCGATAGAGTCAGTCAGTCTCGCCGCAGAGAAAGCGGGCACAGAGAGCAGTTTTTATGAAGGCCGTGCTGTCGGCTGGGTTATGGTTTGGCTGGCGGGGTGAGTCATCAACGTAAACAGGCAAGGAGAGGAGAGAGGAGAAACCGAGCGAGTGGTGTTGTCTGTCGTACCGGCTAGGCCACATGTGGCAAAGTGACAGGGCAGATATCTGCGGTTATCACCACTGGCTGTTCTCCATTACCCAGGCTAGCCCTGCTGTAGTACTGCTGTACTCAGTATTGTATTTTGCAATGGTGGCGCAGGTGGTAGGGGTGCTGTTGGGCAACTGGAAAGGTTGCAGGTTCGAGCCCCGCTCTACCTGACCCTGTCGAAGTGTCCTTGAACAAGATGCTTAACCCCAAATTGCTCCCGGTGGCATGTTAACACCTTGCATGGCAGCCTCCACCACCAGTGTGTGAATATGTGAATGTGAGGCATACATTGTAAAGTGCTTTGAGTGCTCGTAGGAGTAGGAAAACGCTATATAAATGCAGTCCATTTACCATTACCATTTTCTACAGTACTCTGTCAGAAAACTGTCCTAAGGCTTTGGTTTCCCTCAGCCAAAGTTTTTGGCTACCATAAGACGAACAGAGAGGGAGGGCCAGAAGTGATGTCATTGAACTTAAGCATGAAGTTTTAGGATAGAGTTTGAGTGTGTGTGCTGCATTCACAGTTTTGTTTGGTTAAATGCAGGCGCAAAGTTCACAGAAAGTATGCAGCTTTTAAAGTTCACAGAAAGTATCTGCCCACCAGAAGTATAAAAGTATGCCTATTGAGACTCGAAGTAAATGGGAAATGAAATGAAAGAGTCTGTTCCATCAGGCCAGTTCTCACCACCACTGTGCTCTCTCTTCACCCAGGCTTTTTGGTGACGAGTCAGACCTCCAGTTCTGGACGGTGGCGGCCCACTACCTGCAGGCGTTCGCCCAGGCGCGACAGCTGAGCGTGGCCGACGCAGAGGGCCAACCGCCCACCGAGGGCTCCCCCTCCTCCTGCCCCGTCAGCCACCTGGACATCTGCCACGACACACTGTGTGAGAGCACTTTCTTCCAGGTAAGAGCCCCAGACATCCATCCACAGACCAACATTTCTCTCTGGGGGTGGGTAGCTTTTTATGGCAACCTGGCAAAATGTTTTCCACTGTTGGACAGCTGAGATGCTGATGTGCGTGCCTTATCTATCCGATCACAGGTTCATGAGTAATTTCAACGAGAGTAATGCCTGTGCAAAGCGCTAATATGAGAGATTTTGGCTGTTTTTTAAATATTAATATATCGCCGATACTTGATCACAAAAAATGAGCGGGAGGTCACGTTGTAAAGCCCTGTTTCTGCCGTTTTGTTTGGTATGAGTGCCATCTCTCTACGATGTATCGTCCCGGAGTAATTCAGCAGAGAAGAATGGGTGTAAATTTGGACGCATTTTGCGTCCATTGGGCCCATAGGGTTAATAATAGCTTGAGTTCCGAGTTGCGCTTGGGTTGGTTGAAAACGTCGGACCAGTGCAGGTGTTTTATAAGTGTACCCCCATTGACATGTATGCGCGGATGTTGATCTCTCTCTCTCACGCTCTCTCTCACTCTCTGTGCGTGTAAGTGAGAATGACAGAATCGCGTTGGAAAATTTTTTTTGGAATCAATGGAATCAATTTGTGGCGCTCAGTTTTCATTCTGTGGCGCTGCGCCACAGAATGGTCTATGTATGGGAAACACTGTGTGTGTGTGTGTGTGTGTGTGTGTGTGTGTGTGTGTGTGTGTGTGTGTGTGTGTGTGTGTGTGTGTGAGAGAGAGAGCACAGGGGTCAGGCTGGGCTTGTTTGTTTGTGCTGCAGGTCGCAGCCTCTCTGGCCCCATCCTGCTGGCTCAGTGGCACAGGACTAGAGGGGCAGCCCTTGTAGTGCTCTCTCTCCTTATCTCTCTCTCTGTCTCTCTCTCTGTCTCTCTCTCCTTATCTCTCTCTCTGTCTCTCTCTCTCCTTATCTCTTTCTCTCTCTCTCTCACCTTATCTCTGTCTCTCTGTCTACTTATCTCTTTCTCTCTGTCTCTTTCCTTATCTCTCTCTCTTTCTCTCTCTCCTTACCTCTCTCTTTCTATCTCTCACTCTCCTTATCTCTCTCTCTCTCTTTCTCTCTCTCTTTGTCTCTCTCCTTATCTCTTTCTCTTTCTCTCCATCTGTCCTTCAGTGTATGTCTCCCTCACTCATGTTGCCTTTCTTTCTTTTTTCTTTCTTTCTTTCTTTCTTTCTTTCTTTCTTTCTTTCTTTCTTTCTTTCTTTCTTTCTTTCTTTCTTTCTTCTTTCTTTCTTTCTTTCTTTCTTTCTTTCTTTCTCTATGTCTTTCTTTTTGTCATCCTCTGTATTTTCCACTCTTGTCGTTTTCCTTTGTGTCCTCTTCCTCCCTGTTTTCTCACCATCTCTCCTGCTCCTCTGACGTGCGGCCAGCTGCCTGCGTGTCAGTCAATGGCGGAATCGATTCTGCCCGCCACAAGCTTGACAGGGGAGCGGAGCAAAACAAGGGAGACACAGCAGGGAGAACGAAAGCCCTGATGGACACAGCTCTGCTCCTCTCCTCTCCTCCCTTCCCATCCCTTCCCCTCCCCTGACCTCTCCTCCTCTCCCCTCTCTTCTCCTCCTCCCCTCTCCTCTCCCCCCTCCCCTGGTGTCCCATTTATTACCTCAAGAGCGGGCACCCTCAGAACTCTGAGACGGGCCTTTTAAACGGTGGCATTGATCACCCTGTCACGTGGTCGTCACCTCCGCTGAACTTCCACAGCCCCTGCAGGCCTGTCTGCCTACCTACCTCCTCGGGCAACTAGGGCAGGGCTGGGGGCACAGCTGGTGGGTGGGAGGCAGAGGGGGCGACGGGCAGATTGGGTCCTGATGGATGAGAGGATTAGATTAGGAGATGTGAGGGTTGGGAGATTCTTGTTTTTTTTTTTTTTGTATAAGGTTTTGTACCACCGCATTGTGCAAGATTGATGTTATCTACAGAGGGGAATCACCCAATACCTCACAGTGCTGTTAAATGCCCCCCCCCCCCCCAAGAGTACAAGCAGCATTGAATCTCTGCTTCCCCGCCGAGCGAGCCAGGAGAGATATATCTGCTATTTTTCTCAACATCCGCATGGAGTCGAATCTGGATTGCAAACATCAAAGTTTTCCCCCTTGAAACTGCCCTCAGGCACTTGTCTGTGATTTGCAGGATTTGTCTGAGTGCAAACTGTTTTTTTTTTTTAATTCTCCACAGACAGTTAAATGGGTCTAGGTTATTTCGAACAGAATCAATGTTTCAGCTTAAAACAAAGGCACTTTATCTGAGTTCTTTGACACACACACACACACACTCTTTTGTAGATATGGCACCGTAGACCCTAAGGCCAGAGAAGTGCCATTGCAGGAGTGAGCCCAAAAGCTGGCACGGTAAAGGGTCTGTCATTGAGTAGATAAGACATTTCCTTTTTTTGTCATGGCCACTCATTCACTGTGACTATCAGCATATTGCAGTGAAGTGAGAAGAGGTGGGGGGTGGGGGGGGGGGGGATTCTACAACTATCTGGTGCTTAAAAGTGAACAGGGACACACATGTATGGGAACAACTCCCACTTGCAAAAGATTTCTCATTTCAGTTCTTTATTCCTTTTGTGTCCCTCTCCTTTTATTTTGCTGCTAATGTGGTGGGCTTGGTGTGCCTGTGCCTTTCATCAGTGGCCTACTCAGTGCTCCTGTAGGCCCAGGCATTGTGGCAGAGAGCAGAGAGAGGGAGGCTGATTAGGGGAAGGCTGGCTGTGTGTGTGTGTGTGTGTGTGTGTGTGTGTGTGTGTGTGTGTGTGTGTGTGTGTGTGTGTGTGTGTGTGTGTGCGCGCGCGTGCGCGTGCGTGCTTGTGCGCGTGCGTGCTTGTGTGAGTGTGCGTGCGTATGTCTGTGAACACATGTGCGTGTATGTATGTTCTTCATGATAGTGACCGTGTGTGTGTGTGTGTATGCAGGTGTGTGTGAGTGAGTGAGTGTGTGGTGTGGGTAGGAGGGTAGGGTGGTAAGTGGGTGGGGGGGCTGTGAAAGCTGACTCTGGGAAAAGGCAATTAGAAGTGCTGCAGAGAGCTTTTCTGCTCTGGCTAGTTGGATATTATAGATAATAGATAATGCAGACCATCTTATCTCACAGTTTTTTCCCCTTCTCTCTTTCTCTCTCAACCTCTCTGCTTCTTACACACACACACACACGCACACACACACACACACATTCATACATTCTCTTTCTTTCTTTCTTTTTCTCTTTCGTTTTCTCTCTCCTTTCCACATGCGCACACACACACACACACACACACACACACACACACACACACACACGCTCTCACACATCCATTCTTTCTTTCTCTCTCTCTCTCTCTCTCTCTCTTGTTCATTTCCTCTCTTGCTCCAGAGGTTCCAATTAGAGCGGGTGCATCTGCAGGAGGTGAAGAGGTCCAGCTACGAGCACACTAAGAAGTGTGCTGACCAGCTCCTCCTACTGGGCCAGGTATGTAACTGCACCCACTGGCACATCCCCACCATCAACTGTCAACTCCTCTTTTCCTGTCAAGCTAATGTGAACTAAAATGTAACAGATTAGTGACTGCAGTTTGTGAGCCATTTCTTACCACCCACACACACATCAATTAAAAAAAACGTGACTGCCCAATGTTAGGAGTAAAAGTCGAGCGAAGTATTTCTGTCAATTCATAGAAGGCTACCCTGATTCAATGTTGTTCAAAAATAAAGAGAGGTTTGCAACACTACAGGTCTAGTACCCTGCCGTGGGCCTACTGTCAGATGTGTACAGCACTGACCCACTGAATAAATGAACACTATTGATTTGTAAGTGGTACCACGGGGTAGTGTGCTGCATGCACAATATGGACATTTGAGTCTCTTACTCTACACTCGGTGTGTTAATTCCCAGCCAGTAAGTGAAAATTCTTTTTACAAAGTCTTTTGAAATGAAAGTTGAGAAATAAAACTGAGAGACTTGAAAGGTATGTGAAGCTGAAAGGCAAAGAATCTGTCCCAATCCTGGGCAGTCTCCCCGCTCATTTTGTCATTTTCTCAATTTTTCGCTCTATCCACGGCAGAGTGCCTAAACCATATGAGAGTGACAGAACAAACGCACAGCAGGATTCTTTTTTTCTGTCCCGTTTGCTCGTTTTCCTACGTGTTGTTTGAACTAATTTTCCAAAGACACACACAGACACACACACACAGACACACCCATTAGACACACACACTGTCAAAGCTTTCTGAACTCTCAATGACGCAAGCCCATCTACCCGCCCCTCATCCAGGCAGATTATAGGATGTTTGACGTTGGGGGGTGGGGGGGTGGTATGGGGGGAATGCAAGCGACCAGCTGAGTGAGAGCAGCCTCAGCGTCCATAGCACAGTAATAAGCCATCGGCTGAATACGGGCGAGCGGCCTGCAGCAACATCCATCTCTGTTCCATCAGCACTGACAGCACTGCTCTTTGTTGAGTGCCCATCCCAGCTTGGGGACATATCAGCCTGTGGTGTGTGGGTGGGGGTTCATTGAGGTAGTTCCTGGGTCCGAAATATTGGGAATAGCACTGAGCCACTCTTTTGCTGGGTACCCAGTCACTGCCAGACTAATGGCTATCGGTGTATATCAATAAAGCAGTATACAGCACAGGCAGAAGTCATGAATTGTAGAACGTTTGCTTTCTCAAGCCAGTTTTTTTCCATCTCTGCAAATAATATTTATTAATAATAAATAGATACAATTAAACAATAACAAATAAAGCCTCAAACCAGGGTGACCTGCGCAATAAACATGCACTCTGACCCCAATGCCAAAGACTCAGACTCTCCATCACACACTGTGTATATAAATACAGCGACAACTAATCTAGATTTATAGTAGATATAGCAACAATCCATAATTCTTAATTCTTTTTAAGATCTGATTCAGAAACGGGTCACAGACTGTGTATGTCATATTATCTTTGTTGTGATTTTTCAGTTGTAATCACAAGCGTAGCTGCATAAACCATGTCCCATATTGTCTCAGAGGCAGCCATTCCAGATTGAGGAAGTTAAAAGTCCTGCCACATATTTGCTCCAGCCAATTCACTCAACCAGTTTATTCTAATAAGCACAACTTGCCCAGCCAGGTAGATGAGCTAATTAGTGAAATCAGCTGTGTTAGGAGTGCAGCAAAAGGAATTTGTGGCAGGACTTTCACTTTCTCAAGCCGGTTTGGCTAATTCTGCAAATAATTTTGATACATAACAGATTTAGCAACAAATAATCCTAATTGTTTTTAAGGTGTGATTTAGACACAGGTGCCAGATTTTTTAATGAGAATCAGTAAATGTACCCCCAGTCATATTAGCTTTCTAAGAGATTTATCAGTTGAAGCCACAAGCATAACTGTAGCAACCATTTACAATATTGTCTGACTGGCAGCAACCCAAAGCAAAGATTAGATGCCCTGTCCTCGTGTTATGAAGTGACACACACACTATAATTTCTGGTGCCAGATGTGGCCCATTAAGTCAGCCCAAAACCCATCTGTTCTGATCTGTGTCACGCGTGTACAGCCATTTTAACCCCCCTCGCCCTCTCTGCTGTGTTGTGACCTGGCTTGTGGACACAAACAGCAAACAGGGGAGACAAACAAGAGAGGATTACCCAGAAAGGGGCAGTTTTTAGGCAGAATAGATACATGTGTTAAAATGGTGATAAAGTTTGGGGGGAATACTCTGGCCTACAAAGGCAAAGTGCAGTAACTATGCACACTGAAACACTGAGAAAAATGCCTTCAAAGTTGTCATACTGCTCAGTCGAACATGGTGTAGGTGTAATAGTGGTAATGCTTCTATGTACATTCTTAATAGGAACAAGCAAGGTATTTAGTCACAAGTCAAAAGAGGTGTTATGAAGACAATTTACAGTGTAAACTCAGTTTTGACAAAATGTGTAGTTACTGTCTTTTGGCTTTGTAGGGCAGTACTGACACAAAGCAAATCAGAACACAAAGGAACAGAGCACCAGGGAGTGAGGGATAGAGAGAGACAGAGACAGAGAGAGAGAGTGGTTGATGAGTGTGATCAATCATGTGGTTGAGTCCCATGTCAAAACCAAAAGCTTCAGCCATTCACCATATAGTGCACCATATTGTACACTGTGCTGAATCAACCATTGCAGCTGACGCACTATCATAATGCATTATACAGTGATCGAGTGGGCATTTCACACAGAGCCCCAATCACCACCCAAAGTCTGTTACACTGCCAGTGCAAGGCCAGTGAGCCAATTGGGGGGGTTGGGGGGGGGGGGGGGGTGCCAACGGGGGGCGCAACAAGCTGATTTGAAACTGGCATGTGTGGAATGTGCTTACCTCTTACCTCGTGTGCGCCCGTCCCCTCCCCTCCCTCACAGACGGACCGTGCGGTGCAGCTGCTGCTGGAGACGAGTGCTGACAACCCCAGCTACTACTGCGACTCCCTCAAGGCCTGCCTGGTCACCACCATCACCTCCTCAGGGCCCTCACAGAGCACCATCAAACTCGTCGCCACCAACATGATTGCCAACGGCAAACTGGCAGGTGCGCCACACATCTATTAGGCTCTTGGTGTTAACGTTAAAGGTTGGGAATTTTGAGTATTTGAATAAAGTCAATGTAATGTTATTCTCACATAGTTCCCTGTAATTCAGAATTGAGCCATTAAAAATATTAGGGTATTTATCCATTGTATATATGTGTCAACATGACAATTTGAAACCACAGCCTTGAAACGGACAAACCATGCCCAATAAAACATTTATTGCAAAATTGACATCAGCCATAAGGAATATTCATGCTGTTAACTGGCATGAGAGACCCACTCCTCTCTTCACTCGGAGGATTATCTTGGTCATGTAGAGAAGCAAGTGATTTCAAGGCAGCTCCTGTTTAATGCACAAGCAAACCTTCAGTGTTTCAAGGCCCCAGTGTTGTGTTGTGCAGCTCTAGGGAGCCCCCTGGCGGTCAGTAATGTGTAGTGCATCCTGATAACCTGCATCTGTCCACACAATGGCCACACTGCAGCACATAACTCACAACAGCATCCATACATGTTGTATTTATTCTCATCTCTCCACCTTTAATTTATTATCTCCTCCTCTCTTTTAATCCTCTCCCACCCCCCCCCCACTGTGCTCCCCTCTCTCTCTCCAGAGGGAGTGCAGCTGCTGTGTCTGATTGATAAGGCGGCGGACGCCTGCCGCTACCTGCAGACATATGGCGAGTGGAACCGTGCCGCCTGGCTGGCTAAGGTAGGGTAGCGTCCGCCATCTCCAGTCCTCATCCGTCATATTTAATCCCTCTAGCCAGCCATAGAGTATGAGAGCTGTCAGTCTGCTACCAGGAGGAGGTTTTTAGCTTTTTATACAGCAGTGCTTCCTTTTTCGTCTCTCAGTCTGTTTCAGTCTCTGAAACCAAATTGCACCATCCTTTGCATTCCATTGTGTTTAGCTTTCAGAGTGAATTAGAATCAGGGATATTCCCCCTGGAGCAATGTGGGGTTAGATGCCTTTCTCAAGACCACCTCAGGAGGATGAGGGTCCAGGAGAACACTGGTGCTCACTCCTTGATTGGCAGAGGATTTGAACCTGTGACCTCCCGATCTCAAGACCAACTCCTTAACTGTACCAAAGATGGTAGACATCCCACGATTCGTCATTAGGGATGTCGTGGGAGTGGGAGGGGGGGTATCCCCCTTTATGCAACCACGACCTTGCAGGCCGGAACTGATCCCCGCTTTGCTCTCATAGACATGAACTACCATGAAGTATCTTGCTCTGTCTATCTACCATCTTTGACTGTACAGCTGCCCTCCCATCTTCTTTGTATCTCTCTCATATCTTCTTATCTTCTCCTCAGGTGCGTCTTAACCCGGCGGAGAGCTCTGACGTGCTGAAGCGTTGGGCTGAGCACCTGTGCTCTCCTCAGGTCAACCAGAAGTCCAAGGCCATCCTGGTGCTGCTCTCCCTGGGATGCTTCCACAAAGTGGGGGAGATGCTGCACAGGTGACCCCCCACACCCTCCTTCTGCCCGATCCCAAAGGCCAGCGGTGTTCAGATCCCAACATCTGGGTTCAGAAAGTAAAAAGTCCTGCCACATGTTTGTTCCAGCCTGTTCAATAAATCAGCTGATTCTAATGAGCACAACCCTTTAGCCAGGCAGGTGAGCTTGTAAGTGAAATCACCTGTTAAGAACACAGGCAGAAGGAATACATGGCAGGGGTTTTTACTTTCTCAAGCAGGTTTGTCCACCTCTGCCCATGGCTAAGGCTCCTGGGCTGGGAAAAAAGCATTATGCGAGTGGCCCTCAGAGTCTGGATATAGGTCGCTCTGATGTGTCCTGCTTTCTCTGTCGACAGGCTCTCCCTGTCAATTCCCCATGCTCATAACACCTCTTACAGGTTGTCTCTTTGCCCCGAACTGTCTGCACTCCCTCATTTAACCCTCCTCATGTCATCATCTATTGCTCCATCTCAAGCGCCGTCATTTTATCTGCAGCCCGTGGTATTCTCAGCTCATTCTCTGTTTCTCATTCTTTTCTCTGCACTACCCTGTATCTTTCTTCCTGCCCCTTGCTTTTCTGCATTACCATCCTCACCCCTATCTCTCTCTCTCTCTCTCTCTCTCTTTCTCTCTTTTTCTTTCTCTTTCTGTTCCTCTCCCTCTCTCTCTTGCTCAGTGATGGGCTTCACAAAATACAATCCAGCATCGTGTATTACATGTCTCCTGGTTCTGTCTGTGCAGTTCAGGCAGTTAATGCCACTAAGTAACTCTTTCAGTAGGCTGAAGTGTTTTGCCGAGTGGAATGAGCCGATTCAGTGAATAGATGGACCAAATATGTATTACTGGATTACAGCTTCTGGACACAGGTTGTCCATCACTAAGCGATTTTCTGTGCATTCTGGTACTCTTGAGGCAACTGTCAGTAACTCTCTGAGGACAAGCTAGAGGAGCTGGGCCATCTGACAGCCTGCCTAAGGAATGGCCATGTCTTAAAATATGCAACACATCTGGTCTGGTGCAAGTGATGGCTAACTGGTCCTCGTATAATGATGCACGCCTGTATCTGAGATGTTCTGTCTGACTTGCTTTATGACTATTTTCTCTCTTTCTGTCTGTCTGTCTGTCTGTCTGTCTGTCTGTCTTCCTCTCTCCCACCATCTTTCACCCCTGCAGCATGAGGTACTTTGACCGTGCGGCGCTGTTTGTCGAGGCCTGTTTGAAGTACGGCGTGATGGAGGCCAACGACACCACCAATATCCTTTCATTACAGTCCTGACAACAATATGCTTGTTCACAAAGTGCTTTCATGTGTTTGATTAAGATGAAAGCAGTGCCATGTGTTTAACCAAGGCAGAACAAACAAAGAACAACAAAGTACATGACTGTAAATAGTTATATATCAGCACGACTCTAATAATAGCAGTCTGGAAGAGAAAGATTGACTGACAGCCAAGCCAGACATGGTATTAAGCTAAGAACCATAGCCGTAAAGGTAGACAACAGCATGTGTTCCTTGTCCTCTTTAGTTTTTTTTGTGGGTTGTAGTTTTTTTAAAGTTAGGCTTTATCCAGTGCAGGCTTTAGCTGTGTAGTCTCAGTCTATCCTAATTCGAATAAGCAGTGATGGACAGCTTGGCTTCAGATGCTACAGTCCAGTACCACATATTTGTTCAAGCTATTATACACAGCTGATTTTAATTAGCGCAGTTCTTCAGCCAGGTGGAGGGGTTAATTAGTGAAATCACCTGTATTACTAGCACAGGTAGTAGAACAAGATGATTTGGAATATGTGGTACCAGATTGTCACTTCTGAATCCAGGTTACCCATCACTGCATCATCAGTCCTCATTAAACACAGCACGGGACTGGCCAACATTACTAACAGCTGTTGCTTAGGCACTTTATCACTGCTATTGGGCAGCACAATTTTATCTGAAAAACTACAAGCAATACTAAGTAGCTTTCATCTTCGGTTGCCCTACAGGTTGGAAGCGAATTGCTTCTCATAGAGAACTACAGAGAGATGGTCCACTCCTCCAAACTTGCTACTTAGTGTTGCTGTAAGATATGAGAACTGAGATAAGCAGTAGGAAACTTTTTACGACCATTCCATCTGTAAATTAGGAGTCAATGGTGTTGTTGGCCAGCAACATTGCTCAGACGTATCCACGTATCATCACCTCTCATGCTTTGTGGTTTTGGCCCTTAACGGAGGATGTTCACATAAGCTGATCGGCGCAGCATTCAGCGACTACGCGCGGCTGCTGCGCTCGGTGGGCATGCGGGAGGGCGCGGCGCTCTGGGCCTCCAAGGCGGGCGGTGCTGGGGAGGCGCTCCTGGAGGAGCTCTTCAAAAAGGAGGGGGCCGAGGGGGAGGCCGAGGCCGAGCTCGAGCAGGACGAGGAGCAGGACGCCCTGCTGGTCAGCACCGACTGAGAGCAGAGGACGAGAAGAGAGCAACTCCCAGAGTGAGAGAGGAGCGGAGAAGAGAGAAGGACGAGAGAGGGGACTCAGAAGAGTATGAAGGAACATGGGTTTGGACTGAGGGACGGAGAGAGGAGTGCTATCAGAGCTGGAAAAAAAACTTTCTCCATTTTTGTCTTTCCTTCTCATCTTTACCTGTGGAAGATGATGCAAAACACCAGGACTAGAGAGTCCTCTCTGTTAATGTGTCTCTTTGTGTGTGTGTGTGTGTGTGTGTGTGTGTGTGTGTGTGTGTGTGTGTTTGGGCGCTGTGAGTGTTAACCTGTGACAAGTGATTTCAATCTGTAGAAGTAGTACCCATCCTGCACTGTAAGGTATAATGATCATGGCCCAGTCAGATGTTATGTCTATAGCTGTGCCTCTCTTGGGTTTCCTGGCTGATGTTATTGTCATCCTCAGATGATGTTGTATACTCCTGTGTAACTGACCTTCTTTAAGTACTTCATGTCTGCGCTGTTGAAGCAGTTCTTGGTAGCTTGCCATTGACCCCATTAGTCCCGGAAAAAACATTTTGTATTGTTCTCACTGTTTCTTATTCATGAACTGCAAAACATTCCAAAATAGCATTATTTTGCACTTTTACGTTATACCAAATTTTTCTTTTAACACTTTTCCTTGTTTGTCTTGCTGAATATCATAAATAACAACGTCCTGTACATAAAATCATTAACAGTAGAGACAATATCATCATCCTCTTTGCTGCAATCCCTGACATGCATTAAGCAGAGTGACTTCCTGTACGACCGCAGTGAATGATAAGAAAAAAGTGGTTTGACACACTTGCGTGTCTTAAAGACCACCAAAGTTAAAAAAAAAAAAAAGTAAATATATATATAATAGTGCTGTCTATTAATTATAGACCCAAAGAGAGTGTGGCAGTGATGTAAAACAGAAGTGAACCCTGAGCTGCATAATCTCCTTAAGCGTCTTGTCTGCCCCAATACAATAGCACGTGGCTGTCAGAGTAAAGCTATTAGCTTCTCATCATGCTAATTAGTGAGCCATGTGGGGGAGTTCATTGGCAGAGTATAAAGTCTAACTGCAGCCTTCCTGGTGCATGCATATCCTTCTCTCTGCCTCTTGCCATTCAGGAACGGCGCCATTGTATCATAGTGGACCTGAATTACACACAGTAGTGTAATGTTGCGGGGGAACAAAGAGGGGAGATTGTGCTGGGTCTGTTATGACACTGGGCCACATGCCATTATTCTTGTGGCACTTCTTCTTGTGAAGAATTGATTATAGATTATCCCCAGCCAGTGATGGGCAACCCAGATGCCTTAGCTGCTATCCAGTGCCGTGTGTTCTGAATCCCTGGGTTCAGCCTGCACAGTTAAGACGGGTGATTTCATTGATCAACATTCCACGTGGCTGAAGAGCTGTACTAATCAGAATCAGCTGATTTAGTGACTAGCTGGAACAAATATGTGGCACTGGACTGTCGCTGCTAAAGCCAGGTTGGCCATCACTGATCCAAGGCATTGCTCTCTCCTACTTCATACGGATGTAAGTTATTTCAGCAAACGTGTCTCCAAATCCACACACTATTTTTTTTCCTTTTTTCCTCACATTTTCTTGAAAATATAAGAACAGCTTTCTGCATGCTTCACTGTGCTGTGAGTGTTCGGTGGGAAATCCAGGGTGTACGTGTGTTGTGCAATACCTTCTTTAAAAAAAGACCAGTCTGTGGTACTCGAGCAGTATGTCTGGTGTAATGTAGTTTTTTGTTAAACCATCTGTAACAAGTTATTAACTGTTACACCATTACGTAAGAGTATGGCATACATAATTCAATGTTCATGTCTTTGCAACCTTTCATATAATAGGTAAATTAGTGAAGTTATTGCTGTCTCTCTCGCTCTGTGGCTGCAGCATCATTGGTTAGTTTGAGTAATCTAAAGCATGCATTACCTAATAGTCTAGGAAATAAATCCTTTAGTATTTTTCTTTGCCGTTTATTTGCCATTTGCTTCAGGTTGTTTTTTTATTTACCTTGGGTTTAAGATTTTCTTTGCTTTGGACCACTTAAATAATGTTCCCACAAATGTAAACTAAAGTATAAGAAAAATAGAACCAAAAATGGCTATTTAAACTCAGAAAAGGTCTGCTCCTGAATCCAGCTTTTTTTTTGTTTTGTTAAAACACAGGTAGTGTGCGTATTGTCTGACAGTAGAGCAGGTTATAGCTGGTACAGCCCTTGTTTGGCACATTGATGCGTTTTTTGTGTTTTCATTCCAGCTGTTGTAGATACACATCCGTGCTGTTCCTTCCAAAGCAGTGTCTCTATGACAACCCATTCTCAATGTGTCACGCCAGTTGTGGCACGTGTCTCTGTCCAGGTGTAATGGCATTAAAAATGAAATCATTCTTATTACTTTCTGTCCAGTACATTTACTCCACTGCACAAGGATCATTTATTTTACCAGTGATTATTATTCTTGTGATTGTTGACACTTTCTGCCATTGTGAATCGTTTTACTGTGGAACGCCTCATGGTTTTTGCTTATTCTTAAGGATGTATTCTAGAGTGTCTGGCCTTTTTTTTTTAATCTGTTATTTTACATGTTGACTGTGATTAACCCTGCTTGCAGCAGCCGTTGAGCTTTATCATTAAACTGTATGTAAATATTGTGCACAATAAATATGAACAATCTCTTGCTTTTTTTCGTGTTGTTCAAGTTAATAACACAAGAGGGCGCTCCAGCCCCAGTCTCTCAAGCACTGAGTGTGGCAGCAGAAGAGGCCATATCGTCCTCTTGGAATCAGTCCATGCCTCTCGGTGGTTTATATTTTTCAGTGTTCAGGAAATAACACACAACCAGCCAATGTCCCAAGAACACTGCTAGTGACATTTATCTACTTCCTGGCCAATTTAGTTACACAATTAACTGTTTCAAGCACTAACATGCCCAGACATCAATTCAATCTACTTTTCAAAGTTTTCTGACTTTGTTCAATTTAACACTGGCTTACACCTACAACTCAGTCTGATCTCAGCTTGATGCAAAGTATAAGCTCACCCTCTACCCCCCCCCCCCACTACAGGGGAAAATCATTCTATATAATGAAAGATGGAAAAGAAAAGGAATTGGACAGCAAACAACCTTTATTTGTCCATAATTTGCCACTCAGGGGTTGGACAGATGGTACAGCATGGCAGCTTTTTTTTTACCACTAAACGAGGGCAATTATAAAATATGGATCAACGGCATTGTAACTTCCTTAATTTTACCTCTATTTTTTTTCTACACCAAGGCCAAATGGACAGAGACTGGGAAATTAAAAGGACAACAGTAACTGTGTAAACATAGTCATATACAGAGTTGTCAAAGCAAAAACAAAACAAAAAATCAAATTAAAATGAACATTGGTTAGTATGTATAGGAACAAAAAGAGGAATAGCCAAAACCTTACTTTTTCTCAATTATAGCTCAGCATACATTTCTACACAGCATGCAATAAGGCACCTAACTAACATGAAGCCTATGCTACCGTCTGAAGCACAATTGTTAACCAAAGGAGGGTAAAGAAAGTTGTTCTATATAATGCGCACTCTCATAAAAACAGTATACCTTTTGTTTCCCTTTCAAATGACCCAAACCATATTTAAAAAAATACATCAGTTTGTAAAAGATTTTTCCCATACACAGAACTGGTAGGTAGAAAGTGCAAACCCATGGAATTCTGAAAATGTTTTTTTTTTTTTTTTAATCAAACTAGGTGTTCATTAAAGCAAGCTATACGCCATACTTTTGAGTATACACAATCTATTACACAATCTTTGATAGTTTTGTTGTATGTCTTGAATATAAGTTAACTATATGCTATACACTGCTAAGTGATTTAGTCTCCAGAGGAAAGAATATTTTTGTCAGCTCAAATATGTATAAACCACTTACTCCTAACATACATTTGGATTAAAATCTGCCCCCTACCCACCCACAATCAAAAAGTTACACTGGTAGGACGCTAAACATAGTTGAACCTTGTGGACAGAGGTTACCCTTCTGCTTTAGTGAGTAAGCCACCTAGAACATCAAGCCCGGCTTGAACACGCTTTAACTCAGTCTGGACTTCAGAGCTACCTATATGCTCTTAATGATAGGTGCAGCCTACCATCCACTTTTGTGCTAAGAAAAAGGGGTGTTGAAGGGCATGATGGACTCATGGGTCATTGAAACAATTCTCATTTTTACTAGTACTGTACTCAAGTGAAGTTACAAAAAAGGGTTGACAACACACATTACATCCATGATGGAGCTGTTGAGTTATCCAGTGACTTTAGAGGTTGCAAAAACACACTCATCAGGCTACACACATTTGTAAAGCTTTTTAGGAAATGTAGAGTGTCGCCTTTTGTCTCCTTCCTTCACCGCAGATTTGATATTCAGACATCTAGTTAACATCGAATCATTAGGTCATTACTAGGCAAAAAAGGGGGTAAGACTCAAGGGATTATACCAAAAATATAGCTCAGCTTCAGGAACACCTGCATACTAACACACCTATACATATATTAAAAAAGGGAGAAAAAAAAAATCAACATGTATTTACATATGTTATCATGTTAACCAATGATGGTGACTCGAACAAAAACTGCATCAAGACCTCCTTGAATCGCTTCAACATCTCTCATTTTTCCAACAACTTCTGTGGCTGTCAGCTTCAGTGAAGGAACCTCAGGGGGGAAGAAAAGGAACACAGATGCAGAGCTTCTTCAAACTTCTCTCCTTTAGGCCTGTGGGATACACTTTCACGAGAACTGGCCTGAGTCGGTGTAACTGAAATCACTATGAGATTATTACTATTATACAAGGTTAAATCATGTCATGGTGAACTCATCTTTAAAAACATTGAGGCATGTAACAAATCAAGCCATTCAAGCAGGATCACTAGGTATAGCGACTCAATGTCTTTTTATATATATTTACGGATCAGAGAACTTGTCTAAGATTAGCTGAGTAGAGAATTTACAGTCCTTCTGCTCAGGCCACAGCTAGATTTAACATGAGATTTTTTTTTTTTTAATATCGAAGGACAAAACCTTAGAGCTGAAATGTGGCCCGATATTTGTTACATGGTGAAACTACTGGGGAGAGAGACCACAATCAAAATCTCCAGAAGCGTGTGTGCGCCCTCACTGGTCTATGTGGATTCTGTGGTGCCTAGAGAGGGAGGACGAGTGATTGAAACCCTTTCCACACTGGGAGCACCGGTATGGCTTTTCACTTTGCAGAATTCTTTGCTTGACGACGGGGCTGTATCCTTTCGGAGATGGAACGGTGAAGGTGGGCTTCTCGTCCAAGTGAACGCGCTGGTGTCTCGCTAGGGAGGACGAGTGATTGAAACTCTTGCCACAGTGGGAGCAGGCATACGACTTGCCATCCGAATGCGTTTTCTGGTGCCTTGACAGAGAGGACGAATGGTTAAAAGTCTTCTCGCAGTACCTGCAGCTGTACTGCCTCTCTCCGGGTATGCCTCGCTTCTTTGGGGTCGGGGCGTCGTAGAACACGCTCACAGACTTCTCTGACTGTGTGTACATGTTCTTGATCTTCTCGGGCGGGCTGTACATGTTCTTCCCCTCCTGGTGGGTCTTGTTGTGTCGGGACAAGGAGGAGGAATGGTTGAAGCCCTTGTCGCAGTGGGAGCAGCGGTACGGCTTGCCGCCAGAGTGGACCAGCTGGTGCTTTTTCAGGTGGCGCTTGCGCACAAAGCTCTTCCTGCACTGGTTGCACTTGTAGGGCTTCTCACCAGAGTGGATCCTGGCGTGCTCGCGCAGGGTGGCGGCTGCAGCAAAGCACTTCCCGCACTGCAGGCATCTGTGGGGCTTGTCTCCGGCATGGGACTTCTGGTGCTGCTTCAGGTTGGAGGCGGTGGCGAAGCCCTTCCCGCACAGGGTGCAGCTGAAGGGCTTCTCGCGGGCGTGCATCTCCTGATGCTTCTTCAGATGGCGCCGGCGGATGAAGCTCTTCCTGCACTGTGTGCACTTGTATGGCTTGTCGTCCGAGTGCATCTTCATGTGCTCTCGGAGGGTGATGGCGGCGGCGAAGCACTTGCCGCACTCTGAGCATCTGTGGGGTTTCTCAGGAGAATGCATCATCTGGTGGGGCTTCAGATTGAACGCGTCGATGCCGACTTTGCCGACCAGCTCCACCCCTGTGGGGCCGTAACTCTTCTCCTTCATGTGGATCTTCATGTGAGCCTTCAGGCTGGAGTCCACAGCAAAGCTCTCCCCGCAGTGAACGCAGATGTACGGGTTGGTGGCTTTGTGGATCTCAAAGTGTTGGTGGAGGTCTGTGATGCTGCTGAAGATCTCGCCACACTCGTTGCACTGCAGGCCGTGGGCCTCATGGATGACCACTCCGTTCTCAGACTCCACCGTGAGCTCTCCTCCGTGGTCCGACTCTGCTTTTACCACGTGATCAGGCCCAGCGCCGCTCATCTCTGCTTTGAGGAGGACTTCCCCCAAAAACGCTTCGTTGCCCTCATGCTTAATGTCGTGTGTTGTGAAGTACTGGGTGGACTGATCTGCCTTGGTGTAGTCATGGTCTGTTTCGGTTACAATGTGGTCGGCGTCAACACAAGTCACTGCACCCAGCTCTGGACCGAGGCCTTGTATTTTAGCCAGATCTGAGCCGTGAATAGCCTCCAGGTCCAGCCCCCTCTTGTCCTCCTGAGTCATAATCTCCGTCTCTGCAGCATAGTGCAGGTCTCCTACTTGCGTGTGGGCAATGACACACTCGGAGCCCAGTGTGTCAAGGCCCGGCGTGTCACACTCAGTCTCTGACTCGGCCATCAGAACACACTCCAGCCCAACGACTTCCGTTTTTACGGACTAATGAAACCGTAGCGCTGCTCCGACAGAGCACCGCTTTCCTGCAGTGAAATGGGTTGGTGTTTTCTTTTCTTCGCAGCAAGAGGAGTGGAAGCAGGATAAGCCTAGAAAGAGAAGTAAATGTTTAAGCACCATGAAACCAGAACAGAGACATCACAGAATGGAATGCCCTTTGCCACTATTCACATGTACAGTGTACACTATACACACATGCACAATTGAGACTGAAAGCAACTTAATCTTCAGTGCAACACTAAATGACACAAAAACAGTAATCTACAGACTACAGCATCCAATGTTCCACCAACTGGCATCTGCTGACTCTGAAGTATCTGTGGGTCAATAATGATCAGTACCATGCTGTAGAAGTTGTAAATGATATTGCATTCTACTGTTACCCATCATGTCAACTTACCACGCATGCCAATAACAAAAAACTCAAAAACCTACATAACTAATCCAACAGTTTTATGTTGAGCGTAATTTAATCACTTTTCCACCCAACGACGCTACAAAGGATACAACGGGCCTAAAGCACAAGTCAGATCAGCATCTGGCAAACGCTCTTCTGACCTCACGTCTGCAGGTTGCTGCCCACACAAACAATAACACCAGCCAATAGTTTCACGTGCTGAGGACATGCTACCAAAGTGAAATCACTCAAGCTGTGATAAGCAACATCAGGCTGTTAACGTGCCACTCCTCCAACACCATACATATTCAACAAACATGGCATGCTCCAATTTACCCACCGCAACAAGCGGATTGAGATACATGGTCTCGGCATGAAATTTACTGCTAGCCCTGTTAAGGTCCCTTAAGTTGGGCTAACTAGCAGGTACATATAGCTGGCTAGCCAGCTAAAGTTAGCGATTTCCACACTTTTTGCGGCTGGCTAACTTGCTATCATTAGCTGGCTAAAAGGAAATCATACTCAGTAGTTTAATATTAGCAAACAAATAATATCACCGACATACATCTCATGACAAAGTGTCTATTGTAATAAATCAAGTCGGACTTTGAACATTCCACATTACGCCTTCAGCGCACCAACCAGCGCTTGCTTGTGCCTTCTACATTCTTAATATAGAAGGTGCATTATTGTTTTCCCAAAGAAATGTTGGCTTGCTAAAGAGCTTGCTAGTTAGCTTCGTTTGGATTTGCAAAATCAGCTAACTAGCTGCTAACTAGCAAAAGACCAAGCACTTAAGCAAACTGAATAAAAAGTTAAATATCTTGTATAAATAACTCCGAATGACCTTTACAGAGAAACGTCTGGTTAACTCAACTGCGATGTTGCGTATGCGGAAACTCTGGAGTCAACTGGTTCATAGAATTTGCAGGCCTGCCGCGGTAGGCATCTTGTGGCACTCGGGGGATGAGCAGCTAGCTAGCTGTAAAATGGCCGCCGCTAGCTTCCGCCCTTCACAACGCATTTAAGCACTCTGGCTATCTGGCGATCATCGTGGCGGCCGAGTGACCAACGTTGGCATAATCTGTCTCCAACTTACCAAAGTCGCTTAAAAATGCGCAAATGTGAACACATTAAATTGTTCGTAAAGGACTATGTCGCCAAGTACACCACGGCTAAGCACTAAGCATAACTTTGATGACAACCAGGAACAAAAATGGCTAACAAGAGAACAGTCTTCCGAAAAGCCCGGGAAAGGCGTCCCCCATCTTACATAATCCAAACGGGTTGAGCTACACAAAGCATTAAATAAAATCTGCCAAAAAGCAAAAAACACACAATAGTTTCCACGCCAAACAGTTCGCTGCTTACTGCTAACACGCATGCATCAATGACGCGCATATAATGCTAGGTTAACACTATTGAATTCCTTTAGCATATTTTCTGCCCACTCTCACAACATGGCCTGCCTCGCTAACTAGCGCGCTATCGTCACACCACACGATTTGCGGCTACGTGTGCAATTCTAATCGCGACCAACATTTGGCAAGGCAATTTTGTAGGATTTAGGGATTTTAGAGCCGTAATGTTAGACGTTAATCAGCTTCCACGTGATATTTATTTTCTGAAAGTTACTTTGCAATTTATGCTGAGATCAACTTTATGACGCTTGTAAGACGAAATAAAATAAAACGTTGGCACAATGTAAACTAGCACGATAGCGCGCTAACATTACCCGCTAACTAGCCGCGGGTTAAGGTTAGCTACCACAAGCCAAAATGCTGTGCGCTACATAGCTAATACAATCTATACTAAAACAACTTCTGTTTTTATATAAAAATATACCAACCTCCTTTCCTCTCTGGTAGTTCGGTGGTAGGCTTTGCACTGACGACGGCCCTTGGATGTAGCTACGTTGCCTTGCGTCTGAACTCCTTGCAGTCTTCCTCTCTCTGTACTTACGTACAGCTGGCGCCACTGATCTTCTGGCGCCAACAGTATTTGAGCGCATGAGCAAAGGGTTTGGTTTTTGTGTCCTTGTCAACTAGATACAGTGCTGCCACCTGTGGCTCTGGAGTATTGTGAAGTAGGTTGTAAACATGTCGTCTACACAATATGCTTTAATCGCAACTGAGTATACATTATCTAAGTACCCACAAACTGTCAACTAAAACACGTTTACTGATGTTTTAGCTGTAATCTTAAGATGTATTTACATTGAGTATAATCACATATAACTTTAAGACGACGTTGCGATACAATTATAATCCCCAAGCCTTTTGTGTTTTCCCAGGTTGTCATGCGTGCGCAGGCCTGCATATTTTGCATGTTGGGAGTTAGTTTTTGTTGGGCATGTCAGGCTTGTTGGATCATTCCAATTGTGAATATTTTGCCCTCGTGTCATGGCATGTTTTATGTTTACCACTAGAGCGCACTCTTTTCAAGGTGTGCAATGAATTGTAAGCCCAGTGTCCTCGTAGAATGTTTTTTTTTTGTTCAAAATCAGAGGAATGCATATTACACTAACCTCTGTAGCACAATTCTACAAAACATCATCATTAAAACTGTTCACTTTCATCAGCCCTAATGCCACCAGGTGCAGAAACACTTTATTAAAATAGTAGTCTCTGCCCAAATCGACATCAAGCAGGTTTGGCTTTTACATAAAGCATTCATGTTGGGATATTTACACACATTATGTCATTGTTTCACACTTGAGTGTTTTTATTTGGATTTCTTCAGGGACAATAGGCCTACATATGATACAAGTATAGCCTAATGTTTTTTATTTATTTATTTATTTTTACCTCAATAGACCTAGAGGTCTTTCACCGATGGATCTGAACATTAGCCTATGGTCTATCATGTCTTCAACATTGCTAATATAATTAGGCTACTTTGTAACAAAACTGTTTATATAGGTCTATACAGACAAAAGTATTTTAACATATTTATTTACATTTTGTACAGCAGGAATGAGCTCTTCACACATTCATGACAGGGGTGAGTTGAAGAAGAGAGCTCTGGGAGTGAATGCCATTGCTCTTGGAATGAAGTCTCTCGAGATTCTGTATGAAACTACGACGTTTGAATCCCTCTAGTATCGCAGAGTTGCTTGATGTCATGCTAATTCGAGTTCTGTAAATGACACAATGAACACACACATGCATTATATTCTATTTATCATCAGAAAGATAAAAAATATACACATTTCAACACATTCAGTCCATACTCTGCTCCCTGTAGTCATTTTCTCCTCAAATGTTGAGTATTTTACTAGTGACTGCTTAAATTTTATAGACACAAAATATTCACACAGTAATCTCTGCTAGCTGACATTACAAATGGAGAGAGCCTGGAATCCACATGAGAACACAAATAATTTGTGAAGTACTAGACTATACCTTTTACCTTGCCTTCACATCATTTGGTCTGTGACCTGTGACAGATTCTAATCTACAGATATGATAGCCCATACACACACATCAGATGACTAATCTGGAACAGCACATAAGTCTTATCAACATAATATCCAATTATATTAACATAAAATAATGATGTCGTGGATGTATTTATCTCATTCAACAAATCTATCCTTGCTCCTTTTTCCAAACAAGGAACACATGCATTTTCCAACTTACAACTACATACTAAACATTTGTATTTGTCTTAACCCTTCATTTGTGTGTAAAAAGCATGAACATAGACCAACATGGCACCAGAGCTTACCTGGGGGAGTCTATTCCACTGTCTCCTGTATTGCTCTGGCTTTCTGTAGTCTCGCCTGAGTGAGCCCCATTGGGACTGATATGGTTCTCATTGGAGCTGAGAGGCATTCCAGGCTGCTGTGTGTCGAACGGGCTCTGGTGGCAGCTCTGCTGCGGGTCTCCGACCTGGAGAGCCGAGAGATTCTCTAGGTCATCTAATGACTTATGCAGCGTTTCTGCATCTGAGTCTATTTCACTAGTCTGGCAGTAATCAAATATGCTACTGTCTATGGGCTCAGTAAGCTCCTTGTCCACCCTGATAGTTTTGTGCAACTGTTCATCTAGACATTGGAACCCATCTCTAAGCATGGATTCCCTTAGGGAGATGGATGACTCACTTTGGGGTAGTTGAGCGTTTGAGCCATTCCAGCCACCGTCCTCTTGTCTAAGGATTACTCTCAGGGGTTCTTTGTACAACTTGGATGCATCCAAACTGTTAATCCAGTTACCACCTCCAAACTGAGGTTTGACATATTGATTCATGCTGGGATGATGCATGGCCCCACTGCTGCTGACGGCACAGTCTTCATTCAGGCAGAGAGAGCTGCAGGCATCTTCATCTGTCTCTTCTGGCTTCATGTACAAGCGAATGTCATCCTCTGTGTAAACATCACTCTCTGTTACAACAGAGCCCCTGTGCTGTTCAGGGCTGCTGACCAGCTGCTGGCTATCCGCTATGCTGCCAGCTTGCTGATGAGATGCTAAAAGATCTGGTCTGTGGCTTGAATCCTCCTTTTCCACTTGTCTCAGGGACAGCATACGCCGGACAGAAGGTTTAGGCCATGAGAGGGGGGCATCTGTTGTTTCCTGGACAACGGAGTGATAATCTATTATTTTGTCATGATGCCTTTGGTCGGTCTCATGTCTCAAGTCAACATCTTTAAGCATTTTGTGTTCTGCATCTGTGTCCTTGTCTTCCCTAAGCTCTTTTCCCCTGCCACTGTTTTCCTTCAAATGCCTTACTTTGTCATCTATCCTTAGAGTGCTGCTGTCTGGATAGACAGAGCTGTATTCTCCTGTATGCTCCTTCACAGGGTTGGTGTCAAGCAACGAGTCCATAGCTAATTCTCTCTGGGGAAGGTGCTCACAAGATCCTTCCTTCATAGCATGTGGCTTTTCAGGTTCTTCTGCTGTGCCTTTTGTGTGATGTGGGTCCCATGACTTAGACCGGTGGCTGGTCCGCTCTCTCTTTCCAGATGTGTGATTTTTGCCATCTCGTCTCCTCTGTTCTCTGTGACTTGAGGTCACAGGCACCGTTTCCTTACTCGATACACCGTGAAACGGGTTGTCGATGCGTTTCTTGTAGAGGGATCTGGCATTCAAAACCGCATGATCGGTGTGATCCCCTGGTTCTTCTGTCTGTAAATCTGGCTTGGGATGGGAGGGTGTGATTCCATCCATATGTCCTTCCATATCATCTGGGTACTCAAGAGCCTTCGACTTCATCCTGTGTTTGTCCTTTGAAGACTGGGCTCTCTTTTTACTACGAGGGTTCTTTGATGCAGTCTTTTTGGCAGCCAACTTGGAAGAATGGTTTCTCGGCTTGGAGACCAGCATCTCAGTGGAGATGCCTTTGTCCACAGCCCGTTCACAGTCTCTCTCTTCCAGCTTCATCATGAGCGCAGTGTGTCGCACCAAATTGTCCACAGTCAGTTCTGGGTTGATCCGCTTGATTATGGCATGTTCTAGATCCCTAGGAAGGTTGTTGAGGTCATTCTCATCCCTCACTGGCCACTCCTCTGGCGGAAACTGTCCAGAGAAAGTCGCATATTCCCTTTTCAGCTTGCTCTCCTTCTTTGCTGTGCTTCGCCGGAACAGGTTAAGACCAAACTTGCGACCTCCTTTCTCTTTGTCCTTGCGACTTGTCACCGTGGACTTGCTTATTTCACTGGCCTGGCAGTCAGCAGCCGTGGAAGTGGACTGGTGGTGGATGGAGGGTTTGTGTTCTTTCGGCCATTTGAGGCTTTTGCCTGTGCAGTCACTGATGGAAACTTGGTCCTGGACTGATGGTGCTGCAGTGGAGAGAGCTGTGAAGCATCTGCAGGACTTGCAATGTGCCAGTGGGGTGGACTCTCCAGGCATATCCAAGCAGTTTTCATTGCTGACCAGGTAAGTGATGGGGGGCGAGGAAGGCAGCTCGTTTTCTCCTGTGCTCCACCAGTTCTTCTCCTTCACCGTGTTATTAGTAATGAAGTATGTTTGGGGTGTTACGATGAAGTAACCCTCTCCAGTATGGTAGATTTTTCTTTCCTTTATCAAAGATCCCAAAGCATTGTACAGGATGTCTTGAGTGGGGACTGTCATTCCTGAAGAGTGAAAAAAAATTTTATAGGTTTGCATGTATGTTGAATATAAATACATTCCTGGGCAAAAATTAGACAAACACAATGTATGAAAGTTTCTAAAATGTCTTTCTACTTTATTTATCCCAAGCTGGGAAATTAAAATGTAGCAGCAGCATGACATACAGCGACACACACAGATTATAACAACACAATAAAGAAAAGAGCACAACCTAGGCATAATAAAGCAATATACAATATAAAATAAATTGCAATAAAAATGTTTTTTTTTCGCCCATGAGTATACAAGAAACAGTAGATGTGTATGAAATGGAGTATGTAATTACCAGGATGAGCCTTCATCATATGAGCGATGAGTGCCTCCTGGTTCACAGTGACGTGGTCAGCATTCATGTCAGATATGAGGGAGCACAGCACCTCTGACAGAGGGATGAACTGGGACTGGGAGATGGGGCTCATCTGCACTGGGGACACATCACCTACAACGTGAGAAGATATAGAGAAAAAACATTGAGATAAACATCTTGAAATGTTCAACAATGTTTAAATATTCCACAACATAAAAGCGGAGGATGAGGTTTCGTGACTAACGCAAATAAGTTAACTCAGAGTGAGTTGTAAACCCACTAGTTGAAGTTTCATTCTTCTAGCAACACAAAGTCACATGGCTGTCCTTTTAGCAGGTTTACCAAACCAGCCCAGGTAAGTGACAAAACCTTTCTCGAATACCCCCTGACCTTAAGTTTAATAATAATGTAACACCTATGAGAGTGTGTTTTAATACTTACTCCATAATAGACAGAAGTCATAAACTATTAGTATGCCTTTTAACCCTTCCACAACACTGAAATTCAAGTTCAGTATTAGTGACTGACTGCATTGGGAATTTACATAGTCTAAATACTTGTTCTTAAGTTATTGTTAACAAAAGAAATAATATGACTACTTAATGGTGTCAAACATGTTGTTTAGGAGGCTGTTTGAACAAAAACTACTCTATGAAGAACTTAGCATACCAGGTAATCTTTAAACTGCTGTGTAAAAATGTATCTGCCATGTCGGCCAATCTGTAGCACAAAATGGAACAGTAGGTCTTTGGGTTGCTTTCTGTAGTTAATATAAGGCTGACCTACTGTGACAGAATAAAAGTCTCTCTCCCCAGTGGTAACTCAGCCCCACCTTTCAGATTAAGAATGGACTTTGAAATGCTGACACCATGCTCTCAGTGCATAGGCGCAGAGCCAAGTTGGCCACTTCAACTCATCACCTTAAGTGCGTTTCAAGAAATTGGCGGCTTTTAAATAAAGCCTGGCTTTGAGGGAAACCAACTGTCTTGGGGCCTACGGTCTTTTAGCTGTTCACTAGAGTCAAAGCCATTTTACAAAAAGTATCCAGTAACTAACCAATGTGCTGGGCACTGATTAACCATACTTTCCACTGTGAGTCAATCATTAGGTTGGTGCTTTGAAAATACATGCACTTGACTTTAAAAGAGAAAAAAAATGCAACATGCCCACAACAATGTTTAACTATATAATTCAATTCTGCTTCATAATTGGGATTACCTGGGGAAACATCCTGCTCTAAAACATCTGACATTCAGTTAGCACTTCTCAGATAAGAGAAGTCTGTCTGAAGGCAACTATGTCAGGGCCCCCTCTCCCACTCGCCTGGGGCACAGAGAAAAAATCCTGCTTGGCTTGCACTGTTTCCAATTAATGTAAACATTCACAGCCCTCACACACTTCAGGCACTTATGTCAGGGCTAGGCAAAATAAACCCTTAATCAACTGGCTGCCACAGCCAGACTGGAACGAAACCCTCACGCAACCAACTTCCCAGACTGTGAGAAGGTGGGAGTTGCACCCACAGTACTTCTAAAGGTAAAACCTTTTTTTTTTGAGAATCAATGATGCTTGAAGACAATATCACTGTGCAAGCCTTAAACAACTGACAGGGAGGTGTCTTCGGTGGCTGTATAATGAAAAGGGGCTTAATACAACATGACTGGGAGGTAATTTCTCAAAGTGTACACAGATTTAGCTAGATCTAAAAGCCGTTCTGTGGCAGACAGACAGCTTATCCCTAAATCGGCCCTTCATCCTTTTTAATCCCACTTAATTGGCATTATTAGGTCAATTTCTTAAATGAACCCCATCTGGTACGATGAAAGACACACAGGCTCTAACATACAGTGTGAGTGTAAGTTGTTCCATGCACCTGGGAGATGTATGGGGTAAAAAAAAAAGGGAAATCAGCTGTTAGCGAGTCATTTTTCGCTCTTCTGGGAGGACAGTCAGTGACACAATCATGGTTCTCAAAGGGATATCCTGTCTAAGGGCAGCCATTGTGAGTGTTCTTCAGACAGGAAAGAGCAAAGGAAAGGCCGGTGCGCTCAAGGCGCCTAAATTAGGTCTGGGCAACACCACACAACATAAATCCAACTAAGACTTGAGGAAAACATTGAGAATGAGAGTGAGAACAGCTACAGGACTATTTCCCACTGTCTTTAAAATGCTGGGGGGAGTTTGAGTATACAGGCATATGCTTTGATGGGACGTATTGTAAATACATCTGAAAGCCATTGTGCTCTGCGCTCGAATAATAAGCAGGGTTAAAATGAGAGCATCGGTAAATGGCAGAATACAAGCAGTATTGGGTTTCTGTAATGGGGTGCATGAGGTTGGGGGGGAATCTTTGTGAAAGGATGAGAGAAAAAGCAGATTATGGTCCTAATTCAACTCCGCATTAGAGGGTGTGACTATCATTGGGGATGATTGTAACTCTCCTCTCTCAAGGGAAAAATACTCTACACCCACTGTAACATGAGGCTGAAGCTTTGTCACGCACAACATGAATACTCAACCTAGTCCCATGGCAACTGTGAAGCATTCCGCATAGCGATAATGCGAAATAAGTCAAAGGATGAGTTTTAATATTTCTTCAGACACAATAATCGTTTCCATGTTGTGGGATTTATTGTTTGTCTCTTTTTTTCCAAAGGGAAAAGTGCAAAAGACTCAATCGACATACTGAGTGTTTCAACTTAAAAACATCTCTGGAGATTAAATCTGCACAGCCACCATCTTAAGTGCCCTCTCCATGGCTGATAAATGCCACATGTATTTGGAAAGGGGATAAGTTGGCCTGTCACATGAGTCCCCATGACTCCTATTACTCTACCTTACAGAGCAGCATCTACATGTCAGACCGTGGAAAAAACAACTCATTTCATCACATAACGAAATTAAAACTTGTTTTTTTGTACTGTACATTCTGTAGTGTAACAAAATTCGTGGAGGGAAAAACAAATGATTTCAGTAGATGTCCTAAGTCAGCATAATACCAACTATTGGTGTAATCTGCTTGGGCCTCACGTCTTGATATTTTCAATCATAGCCCAATTTACTGAAGCCCATAATCAGAAAAAGTCCATGTCGTTTTTTACAAAGACAAAGCACTAGGCAATTTACTTATTTGCTTGCTTGCTGCTTGAAGTAAGTACTCAAATGCACCAAATCAACGATGGGGGCCAGGTGTTGTCCATGCTAGCCTCATATATGACATGTCTGGTTTGCTTGAACTAATAAGGCCGAAACGTTAATGAGGTGGTTTCATTCCTGCCTGCGACCACAAACACCAAACCCCATCAAGGCCGCCCCTCTCCAGCCTATGTGAGCAAACAAGCACTGAGGTCTGCAAGTGAGTTACAAAAACAAACACAGGAATGGTTTTGAGGGTGAGAGATTTGAGGAGGGAGTGTGAAGGCTAACGGATGAAGTGTAACTTGAGCACTTCACACATCTTGGACATGTTGTTGTTGTCACCAAATCCAAAGAGGGGTAAAGACAGCAGGCCGCCAGTTGTACGTGAAGGTATTCCTAATTCACTTTTATTTTTGTTAAGCACATTGTACTGCCTTTGTGATTGAAATGTGCTATACAAATAAACTTGCCTTGCCTTGCCTAATAGGACTTAGGTCCAACGGTGACCCATGAAGTCAAGTAACAGATATGGTGACAAGGTCCCTTACACTGACAAGATTAGGAATATGAAATAAACAGACCGCAGATTATCTAATGTTATGTCTTTGATACTTTTTAGTTGTTGGAGTCTACACATGCCGACTATCTACTTTCTTTACACAAAACATGTCAAAGGCGCTTATAAGCTTTTTAGTGATCAACGTGCAAAAGCTGTGCTAAGCATTAAGTTTGACTTGACAGTAATATAAGATAATGACACCTCCTCTGCTGCCAAATTATAGTTTACACCCACATGCCCTTCAGTTGTACTTGGCACTGTAGGCATCAATCCAGGAGTCATTTGAAGTGCTAGCCCTCCACAGTTTTGAGGAATAATAATGAATAACTTTCAAACCACTCAAGGACTATACAGGGTGACTACACAACAACAGTGTTTGAATCCTAATCAGATGATCACATTGTTGTATAAGAAAAAATAATGGTAGGCCTGATTTAGTTTATCAAGATTATATATGAGTGTTTTGTTTTAAATTACATTCTCAAACGCAAAATAGACGTGATAAATGCCTCACAAATAGACCATTTTTTTTGTAGCCAAAAAAATAAAACATGCCAGGCAGATTCATGATCAATTCCAATTCTAACAGCACTATCTGATTGATTTAAGGTCTTTTTACAACCTAGTTTTTTCAGCTGCATTATAAACTAATTGGATTATACACTCTGATATGATCACACATTAAACGAGAACTTCGGTGTAAAATGAAAATCGGCATGTTAAAACATCATACCGAGTTGGTATGTGTACGGAGGAGCAAAATTGATTTAGCCTGTTGCATTCAGAGTTTAACTATTTTTTATCGTTTGACCCAGAAGGCTTACAATAGAAGTGGTAGGTGCCCTTAGACGAAGCATGACGACTACGCTATTTTTAAACCATTAAAACAGCTCAAAGAAACTCCACATTCCATTGGTAGTACAACAAAGGCTCTGGCATTCAAAACGAACCACTGAGAATATTGTAAATGTACACAACGTTTATTTAAAAAGCTGTTCTTACATGCAGTCGTTTGCAGTTGTTTCTCGTTGCCGCCATGATGAAAGTCTAAACAAGTTGATTGTACTACCTCTCCTCCTATTCTTCCTGCTGGTTCGTGTTCGTCAAACGACCTGTGCAGACTTTCATCATGGCGGCAACGAGAAACTACAGCAAGGTACTGCTTGTCAAAACTGTTTTATTAATAAATGTTGTGTACACTTACAAAGTTCTCAGTGCCTCGTTTTTAATGTCAGGGCCTTTGTTGTACTACCGATGGAGTGTGGAGTTTCTTCGAGCTGTTTTAATGGTTTAAAAATAGCGTAGCTGTCATGCTTCGTCTAAGGGCACCTACCACTTCTATTGTTAGCCTTCTGGGACAAACGATAAAAAATAGTTAAACTCTGAATGCAACAGGCTAAATCAATTTTGCTCCTCCGTACACATACCAACTCGGTATGATGTTTTAACATGTATTCTTTTCAGATTATGTTAGTGGGGCTCTTTGCCACACCTTAGCAGCGTGGTTGTGCAGAGGACTTTACGAGATCGTGCTACTCTGGCGGCCATGAAACTGACAGATGTGGAGGGAGCCATAAAAGGGGCCATAAACCCGCTGAAAAGAGCCTTCTCCTCTGCCAGCGTCTTTAGATCTGCCACACACACACAACACAACAGTCTCTGAGGAAAGCCATTTTGTTGTTTTGTGACGCCAGGCAGAACATGTCTGCTTTAGCCAAAGCCATTTGGACCTCCTCTTTGCTCATGAAACTGCTTCTGTATCAGTAACAAGTGCCACAACACCAGCTCTGCATCATTGAGGGGAAGCTTTGTAACACACTAAATGTGTTATCTTAAACATCAAATTCATGCCTTACAAATTTGGCAATATGGAAATAAGCCAAACATTTATATCTAATACACATTCCCACTTTACTGATAACAAAGGGATGTCCCTCAGTAATTACAGTCCCATTACACACCATAAAATGTGTTGAGGTGAGCGGTTTATGACTTTCTAGATGTTTACCCTTTGATACCATAAGAACCTCCCTGAACAAGCAAGTCCAGGTTGTGTGTTCCAACTGCGAAAGATGTAAAATTGAATGCAAAGTCTGGCCATGTCCTTATCTTGATTAATGTATTAGAAACAAGAATAGATAAAGCATGAGGGACAGGAAAGTCACAAGGATTTTCCGGTGTTTACTACCAAAAACACTGTGGCTGTTAATTGAGGGATGTAACATTATATTTACTCAGCCTGATAATCCATGTTATTTGATGTTATCATTAAAATTGCAGTCCGAATTACAGGTGTTCTAACTGCTGTGTTGTGAGGATGACACTAATTCATTCCTTATGCAACCATTTAAGTTTGAATTTAAACTATTTTGAAAACTTGGTGAAACTAAGATTTTAGTGTTCTGCAAAGGTAATGGTATGAAGTAATTTTACATTGCCTAACTAAAAGACAAATGATTGATACTGGAGACCTGTAACAAAAGAGGCTTTGATTTCCCTCAGAACATTGACTTCACCTCATTTCTCAAAGCAAAGTTTCTCTTTTGCTGTGAATGATACAATGAACTTCACAATCCTCCTGGTTTAGGTCTGTCATTTGTTTATGGTATGGTTTAATTTTATCGTTTCCCTTTCAAAATGACCTGAGTTCCACATCCATCCTCACCCACTAGGATGAACCCTTCTCTTGCTTGGCAGCTAAGGCTTAGTGGAATGCTGGAGGGTTAAATTTCATCAAGATCCGCATCAAGATGTTTGGATATCCCAGGTGTTGCAACGTGCTCCACCTAATTCCACATTATCCTTCACAAGAGTTCATAAGCACTCTCACTTGCCTAATCAGGTCCTTGGTGTTAATTCACAACAGATGATGCCTATTTCCTCTACACAGAAAAAAGTCATATTCAGCATCTGTTATCTCTCTGTTTGGCAACCTGGTTATCTGAACTGCTCAATTACAAGTCGGAATGGCGAGCACTTTAATTGCGTGTCTGGGTTTTTAGCTCCATATGAAGATCAGGCCGGCGGCATCACCGTTAAATGGCAGCTCAATGAAACACTCCTTTGGGAGGTCAAAACCTATCTCCTGTTTCCACTCAACTACACAGTTACATCACCTCTCCAAACCACTTCCTTTAGCCAGCAACAAAGTGCGGACTGAAAAAAAGAAGGCAAAATGTGAAATCCAATCAGGGCTGGGCTGCAGACCAGCTCTCTCATTTGTTGTTGTTAGCAACAGTCAAATGTAGGTTTAGATCTCCACAAATGTGCCTTTCTGTCTACATCCTGTCAAGGGGAGGCTTCCTATCTAATAGGAAGGGAAACCGTTCCTGCATGCTGTCAGCTACAGGTGTCAGGGTTTGCAAAGGCAGGGCAAGGTCTCCTTCCATATCTGCACTAATAAAAACATTCATAAACAGCACTTTCCTGGCAAGACAACCCAGAAGAATTTGAATGCTTGAAACGCAGTCTGAAATATCTGACTCACAACACTTAGGGCAGCTAAAAACATGTTTAAAAAGACAGCCAAAAAGCCCTATCGTTTTGTGTTTGGAAAATATTCTGAATGGGTGATTTCAAGATAACCTCAGTCACAAGGAGAAATTGGATTTTAAGTTTAAGTTAAATTATCCAGGACTTGGCGGAGACAAGCACATGTTTTGTCAGAGCATAAGGCAGCAGTCTCAGGCTAAGATCCATCCATCTCCTTAGCTTGTCAAGGTTGTTTAACTACACTGATGGATACAGGGTTTGGGAGGATTTCGCAGAAAAGTAGCTTGTCTACAAGATGCTAACTACTAACAGCTGGATGTGCCTGGGTCTAGGGGGTGTTTTGTTACATCCAAGAACATTCCAGCTTTGCTTCTCTTGGAAACACAGTGGCAAGACAGGTCAGGTACACTTCCAGAGGACTTTCTGTGCTGGTGTATGTTTACTTCTGATTATGTAGCTGTAAAGACTGTTGATTTACTATTTACTATTTCATTACTACTGAATCCATGACATAATCGCATATTACTTTTGACCTCACGACTCAAATTTGCGAAGTGACTCAAAATTGCTAAGCAACCACTTCTGTATCAGCATCGTGAAATGAGCGAACAACCAAATGACAGGCTTGTTTGATTTTCAGATTATTTCAGAAGTCTAAAACCAACCTTCTCTTCTGATGAGAAAATGTCTGTGTACATTTATGACAAGACAATACTGTCACTCCACCTCTCTTTCTCAACGAGAAACACCTGGCCCCTCTGTGTATAAGTGAGGTCAGCGATGAACCCCTGAAAGAGGACTTCTGACCTCTGGCAACTAGGGCCAGTAATGCAGACAGGCCACCCTCAGAGCAAGAACTCAACAGGGTGCTTCCCTTTCATGTTGAATCACAGGAAACATCAATGCTAACATGCTAAATATGTCACTTTGCCATTAAACATCTTCCATGCCATAATAGATATTTTCAACACTAAAAACGTTGAAGTTACTGGCCAAAAGTAATGATATTGCTGTGGGTAAACCTGTTACTCTTAATAGAATCTGTAAACAAGAAATATAACGAACCTTTGCAAGAAACCAACTGGTACATCCAGCATGAACAAAACTATGTGAAGGGAAAATATAGCAGATGGATCGATTGTATTTAGCGACATGGGACACCTAATTACAACATAGAGCAGCTCGGTATAAATGTTTCACTGGGAGGCTCATTCTGCTCCGAGCACAAAGAAGCATCATTTAATAATGCAGCAAGGGCTGCTATCAGCCAAAGTCAGGGCAGCGTCTCGTTTCAGACATACTGAGAGGCCAAAGCACTTCAACGCCATTAATAAAACCTCAAGACAACACCAATGGGTCACTGTTTATCACGGTTTATCACACACACTCATCCGCTATCTACAGAAGGCGTTTTGATGAACTGTCCCACATGTTTATCACCAGACTAAATACCAATAGTCCCATGAATAATTTAAAGGAAACTGACTGAGGTTCATGGAGTAAACACAGGTACAGGTATTGGTCTTGACCTTGGTAGCTTAATAGTGGCATTGTAAAGACACAAGAAGTGCTTAAATTGTTCTGCCAATGTCAAAAACTCTGAGGTAGACCTTACAAAAAACTTTCTTCAAGATAAGATAAGAAGTGAAAGGACTAAAGAGGGCCCCCGAGTGATTTCACATTTTCTAACAGGCCTGCTACACTGCTACATGGGGCCCTCCTCCCCACAGTTCTGTTCTGCACAGCGCAGCCCAGCAAAGGGCTAAACCCCAAGAACAATCCCTCTTTTGACTTCATGTGCTCTGATAGTCAGGACACAGATGGGGGCTAGGCTGATACATCACCTCATCCGCCACTGGTATCAAAACTCAGCTCCTCACTCACTGTGCCCACAAAAGAGGGTCAATGTCTCTCAGAGACAAAAAGCCAATTGTGAAAAATTAAGTCATCGACATTCCTTCTCCTTGGGGAGGTCAAACAGGACTTTTTCTCTCTGCGTGACGTAAATAGGACCTTGAACACAAGTATACTTTTCTGACAATGTTAGTAGGGCTCTTTGCCACACTTGGCAGCATGGTTGTGTAAAGGATGTTTTCTTTTTGGCAGTTTTTAGTTTTTACACATTCAGCCTCAAGACAAAATTACTCGTAACTTGCTAAAACCAAGCTTGGTATGTTTTAAAGACGTGTCAATGACAACATAGTGTCAAAACATTTGTCCTCTTTACAAATTCGCCTCATCAGCCTCTCAGAGGCCATGAAGTGGGAAGACATGAATTTAGAGGGTGGGAGGTCTATACTGTCTGCCTGGTGGCCACTACTATAAGAAGATGGGAAATAATTTACTGTGGTGTTGGCCTCAGGGTGGGAAAGGCTGTAAAGGATAATGCCGCTGTGACATGATTCATTTATTTGAACACATCATAGAGGCTCTCTCTGGTCAGATAGAGAGGGGGTCTGTCTTCTGCACAATGAACAGCATGTGTGTGTGTGTGTGTGTGTGTGTGTGTGTGTGTGTGTGCATGTGTGTGTGAGAGAGAGAGAGAGAGAGAGAGAGAGAGAGATAGAGAGGTAGAGATAGATAGATAGATAGTGTGTGTGTGTGTGTGTGTGTGTGTGTGTGTGTGTGTGTGTGTGTGTGTGTGTGTGTGTGTGTGTGTGTGTGTAAAAAAGATGTAAATAAGAAACAAGAAGCAAATTCAAGAAATCAAAATCAACTGGAAAACACTTCGAAACAAAAGCTATGTCTGTAGCCTATAAATTCCAGAGGCGTTTTGCTCATTCTTCAAAGTGCATTTTTGCCAGCATGTCTCTGTGTTTGGCTCTGTAACAAATGGGCTGTTCAGTGTTCCATAGTTCTCCACAGATCAAAGGGAAACTTCCTCATAAGACGTTACATGACATGGTTCACCTGTCACCTTGGCATGTGTCTCACAAAAACTCTCTGATAAAACCACCTACTATACTCAGACAGTACTGTCTGTCTCTACCACTTGTGGATTTTTATGAATATAGTTTTTATGTCATTTCACAGTCATGCCATTCCATGTCACAGTTACACAGTTTATACATGACTGAGCTGTTCTACTTTAACATGTCTACCTAGGCTAAGCTAATAACCTAACGTGTGTAACGTGTGTAGGTATTTCAGTATGCTCCATGGGTCTAAAATGCATGTTTGGTTATATGCTGGATGATGTAGGGTACAGACTAAAAATACATATCTACAATGTCATCTGAACATCATGTGCAAATGTTGCAAGTTTCCATTGCAGCTAAAGGATTGTACATATTTTTTAGGGCATTGTTTCTTTCATGAAATTTGTCGGGCCATAAGTAAGATTAAAATATCATTTTGTAATTTTGACTGTCCGGAAAAGCAACAAACGATTGCAAGGAAAACAATAAAAGAACATATCTAAGAAACTCCCAGAACACGAATATGGTAAACCCACTCAACAATAAAGTGATCTATATGCAGGATATCTGGGAGAAGATAACCCTATAGGTGTTTAAATCAGCATTTAATTTCACTGGCAGCCTACCTGGTGACTAATGATCTTACAAAAGCTTATCTCGTCAGCAAAGAAAATAGCTTTCTGGTCTAACAGTAACCTTTTCCCAAAGTATCCGCACTGAGCACAATTAAAACACTAAACTAGCACTCTTAAGAAACTTTGACTGAATTATGTGACACTGAAGCTATTCCTTAGTGACATATTTTAGATACGGGTGCGGGTTATCTGAAAATGCAAAATATTGCAAGATGAAAAAAAATGCAAACATACCCACTGCTTTAATGACAAAACCTCTGGGTGACCTTAATGCCCTGCGCATCCATGCTTCCCTCAGCACCTCCAAATTATTTGCATTCCCCTGGACGAACAACACCAAATTCTCCATCCATCCCTGAAAGTGAACTTCAGACACGGCATTTACCAGTCTCTTATTCCAAAAACTCCGCAGATTCTGCGCTTTGAAATCGGCGAAAATTTCCTGACCATTCACAGCAATCGAGGTCTGTTTTTCGCCACCGGCTCTTGCGCTCTCCACGTCTTTGCACAGGATCACAGCAAGCGACGCCGCCGATAGTTTAACGATCCGCTGGGGTTGAGACATTATCCTCGTGTATGCTCACAGAATAATGGAATCAAAGTGAAAGCGTGTTGCAGAGCGTCCACTGCTTAGCTGAGTTTGCCTCTCATTAGCGTCATGAAAAAGGAACACAATCTGACACATTCCGACAGAGTTCCTCTGCTCTGACAGTCGCCCGGACGTCTGAATAGTTATTCTTTGCTCCCAAGGTAACCAATGCTGACTGTGTCAAGGGAGGGGGACTGTGTTTGTTGCAAACCAATCAAACAGCATAGCTCGGTACAGGCGTGTTCTCTCTTGTAAGAGTCAGGTGTATTCCTTTTATACGGGTGGTGTTTGGCTGCTTCTGGCTACAAAGTCTTGAAGAAACATAAATAGGCTACTCTTCTTTACTTTTCTTCTTTACTTTTACAAAATAAGGTATACAAAGTGATTGGGCTATTGTTTTAATTATGTTTTTATAATCTATTTGGCCTAAGTACTGAGTTAATTAACATTTAATAATTTAAGACTATACATATTGTAAATACTAGGTTAAAACAGTAAAAAAAAAAAAAAAACCACTAAATAGGACTCTTGAGGACTCGGACGTAAACTAAGAACTGTAAAGGTTTACTGGCTTGGCAAGATATTGACAACAGGCTTGGCAATAACCTAAACAATGTTTCACTGCACACACCAAGTTATCAGTGAACCACAAACTGCAATCTGAGTTAGCATAAAGCCCACTATCAGTGCTGTATGCTGCATTTTTCACATGGAATTGTAAACCTTCAGTCCAGACTTCAACACAGAAACCTATTAGTGTCTCACATGCTGCTGATTAATGACCAGTAGAGCAAGAACAGCGGCACCTCATATATCTGCTTCCTCAAAATCAAAAGAACAACAAAGGTTTGTACTCAGAGCCCCAAGGTAAAAGCTGTGTCCCTATGTTTGTGTGTGAGAGTGTGGGTTTGAGGGGTTTGCCCCTAATGCCATGACCCTTTAGAACACTGCCCTTGCAACCGGATATTACATTTCCCCTCTGCACCACATACGTCACCTCTCCCCATAAATTATGCCCATTGTGCATTACAACAGAAAAGGGAATAGAATGTCCAACCAGCTGGCACACTGTGTGAACTGAGAGTTAGTGTGGTTACATGCAAAGGGAAAATGGATTTTAGTCAGATTATTCTAATTAAATGATGTCATTTAAATTCAGTAATTTTGGAATGTTGACATTTTCACTAGTTCACTTAGCAGGTAAACTGGGGTGTTCCAAATTCTGCTTTTAATAATCCAACTGTTGCTTTCAGATTCATCAGATTGGTCTGCACATCTAACTGGACTGACTGATGTAGCCATAATTACCCACTGACAATCTTAAAGACATTTTTCAGAAAAGACCACCTCAATGTGCTGAGCTATTTCATATCATGATTCACTACAAGCTTTTCCAATTATGCACGATTAGGCCTCTTGCTGCCTCAGTGACCAACACAACTTGGCCGGTGACTTAAAGGGCTTGCCAGATTTTCAGTTCATATGATCATCCAACTGCACCATTTTAATTCGGTCTATTTACATTGAGGGTCCAAATACTATAAGACTTTCCATCATTATGAGAAAGCCACACTTGATGGATAGTTAAAATTCATGATGAATATAAACAATGATTTTTTCCCCCCAAGATACTTTCATTTAATTGCACATTTTTTCTCCAAACAATACACATGTCAAAAGCTCTCAATGTGTTTACTAGAGTCATCACTGGAAAACAATGGCAGCTTTTGAGGTGAGCAAAACACAAACATTTTAATAACGTCATAATGTTTTCTCATCAAAAGTAACATGGCCTCTTCTGGCCTGGACACAAAAGCACCCAACCCCTCTTCTGCCATTTGTAATGAAAATTTCATTATGCTCTGTTAGTTTGGTTGTAAAACCAGATTTCTGGCCTTCCATGCAGGTTCAGACTTCTGCTCATTACTCTTTCATTAGGAGCATGCGTTTCTGCTGTGCTCTGCTGTAAAGAGGATCAAAGAAGCCATACTCTGGCTGTGTGTTCAGATTTACAGCACCTACATAATAATGCTGAAGTGGGACTAGACACGCAGGATGGATCAATTATCAAATCATTGAAAGACACCATTAGGTCATTTGCATACAAAGTAGGTAATTTTCATATAAATCAAATAATTTGCGTATAAAAATTGAATATAAAGGTGCCACAAGGCAGACTATGGTAGGCTACATTAAAAGAACATTTTGCTAGTGTAGGAACTACTTGTGACAACAGGTCATAAAGTGCACAAGATTGCAAACAGTTATTCTTTATCACCACATAATCACCAGGTGTGTGTTATTCATGGGGACCACAGTGTTGTAAGAGGGAGTGTACGGACATAAACAAAGACACCGACTTTCGTGCTGCTGCCACCTTTGTGACCGCCCCCAACCCCAACACCTTTCAAGTTTACGACCTTGACTGTGTTTAGGGTGCAATTATACAGGTGTGTTTAGGCACTAGTTCTTCCCCTTTAGCTCTCCCAAGACTTGGTGATCTTAACAGCAATGTGAGAGGGGATATTGCCACACTAGAGTGTCCCTGGCAAAACAGCTTCTTCAAACACACTGAGGTCTCTAACATGCCTACTCCCACACACACACACACACTCTGGTACATACTCACAGTAAGACCACAATTTCTTTAATAACTGTGAATGTAGGATTCAAGGCATTATCATGTTCTTCTCTGCATGTACCATTTTATTTGTTGGTTTGTAGTGGACATTTTTTTAATGAATAACACTTTGTAGAGGATAATTCCTCCCACCTGACTTTGTGGCGGCACATTTTTAGTTTAGATATTGAAACTGCATTTTATGCTGATTAAACAAACAGGTTTTTCCTTCAGCTGCATGAGAATTTGTCCTTAATCAACGGCACTGGCCAGGATGCATATCTCATTCTTCATTGTGATTGAAATGCAAAGCATTTTAGCCGTCCGGGAAGTCCATGGGAGGTGTTTCCTGCATTCCACTTCCAGAGGTTGCCTCAGCAGAGGCTCTGTGAGAATAGGGAGGTTATATACATTTTTGGTTTTCCCCAAAAATCCTCAAGGTTTCCTAAGAAGATATGTCCTTGGTTGTGTTTGGATTTAGGGTGACCAGATCACTGAAATGAAAAACAGACATTTCTAGTTCTGCAGTCAATATCATTATTACTGCAATAAGTAATGATTTAGGTTCAAAAACTGTGAACAATGTGGATTTTCGCATGTGTTACCATAGACAGACCATCAAAAACGGCACAAAAAAACAAGTGACCCGAGTTTGATGTTACTGATAGTTCATCTCAGTAAGTAAAGCCTATGCCAGCCAGGCTTTGTCTAGGTGACAGCTGGCATTGACTAGATTGACCCTGATCTGATGCCATACCCGGATTAGAAAAGCCTGAGTCAGTCTGCTTCCTGCTTTGAGTTTGTTCGTCATTAATGAACCTCTTTGGGACTGGCTTGTCGTTTGGAAACCGAATGACAGGCTTTGGTGTGCAGTGAGCATGAATTTTCACAAAGACATAAATAGCGACTCTACAAAATATAGTCAATCTGTGATGGTAAACACATCATCTCTGAGACACCCCATCTTTTTTAAATGAATATTTTTCCTTATCAATTTAGGGTACTTAATTACTGTATTTACAAAAATCCATAAGCAATGTTTTTTTTCTGGTAATCATAACAGAAAGACAGAATGGAACACAGACTACAGTAATAGAAGTAATATTACTGATGACACTAATCGAAAACTTTATCTAACCCTACCACGGTTTTAGTACTGATACTCCGGACTGGCCATGGTATCTTATGGCATGTCTACTCGACAGGCAAAACTCTCCAGACTGTAAGAAGCCCATCTGCACGTTGCTCTGGACTCTGGACTGGGGTGCGGTTTTCTACCCAGTGGGATTTTGCCCCCGGGGTGAGTCAGAGTTTCTCACACTGTAACTCAGTATTCCCCTGGATTGCGGGCCAGGAAAGAGGATAATTTCCTCAACAACCACACCACTTTGCCTGTTCCTCAGGCCCCCTTGGCTCATTCAGAAGCCGCACAACAGGGCTCTTCACGTCTAGCCAGGGCCGGGGTGTTGATAAGAAAGGGAACGCCAAACTTAGCCATCAATGGCCCCTCTCACATATCAATTACCTAAAGTATCAAACAGCACGTAAGTGGGTGGTTTCGCGTGTTTGTTTGACTTTAGGTGCAGTATGCCCACGACGTCGTCTTGCTGGAAAATGGACGAATCTGTGTGCGAACACAGCATTCCATTCCAGGGACCTTTTACTGAAAAAAAAAAACATTAAAAGATATCAGGTATAGTTTGTCACTGGACATTTCCCACCATCATTTGTTTAACATTTTAACATAATGTTAAAAATCACTTAGGTTTTGACGTGCTCTGTTAGATGTTGCTCCAACAGCCACAAAATGACCTATAAAAAGACACCCATAAGCATTCATGATCACAGGTTTCAGCGAAAAAGGACATAACTCCGTTGTCTGCCATGTCAGAAGGATTAAATTAGGAGTCAAACTTACAATTGCGTAAAGCCCGCAGACAACCAGAGAGCGCTGACAGGTTAAGAAAAGCGAACAAGGCATGCCACCACAGGGTCTCAGGAGGGGGGATAAGGCCTTTTGTCATGGTAATTATAGCCACTGCACGCTTGAATCCCAAAGAATCGCCAATGGCCACAGTCAGCAAGCACAAGTAGTTAGCCCATGAGTCCACGCATCCTGCATAGCACAAGGCTCTCATGGAAACCGTGGCTTGGGCTAAACAGACACAGAGAGGGGGCAGTGGTGGTGTTGGTGGTAATAGACGAGTCTTCAACAGGACGGTGGGTCCGACACATGGATGAGGGGTAAATGATCTTTCCAGGAGACAAAGGAGCTGAGATTAGCCTCCTCGGCAGCCATGGGGGCCGCAGACAAAGCAGAGTGGCGGGGGGTGAAAAGGGAGAGTTGAAAGGCCACATCAAATGTCACCTTACAAGCGTGCAAAAAAAAAAAAGGACACAGGCAAGTCACTGCAAAATAAAAAAATCAATAAATGCATGAAAAGAAACTCCAGAACATCACAATATTTTCCCTGAACAGAATGACATGAGAAAAAAAGAGCGAATGTACCACACAAAATCAAATTCTTCTTTGCAAACAACTGCAGCCTGTACCTAGAGGCTGCATGAAGCTCCGGGCCTTCCTGTGGCAGACAGGCAGAAATAAGATCAAGGAGGGAAAAGTGCAACCTGATAGGCGATCTCGTCCGTGACAGGAGCAACCCAACTCCCGGGCCAACTCCCTGCTCTGCATTGAAATGGGCTGATTGTCCCCAGACTGTGCAATTTTTTACCCGGCCTTCTGATGGGACTTCTGAGCAGGGTGGAAGGTGGTGGTGAGGCTTGGGGATGGGGGCTGATGGGGGCATAAAGAGCCTCTGTTTGAGGCATGAGAGTCAGGGTGGGAGGGTGTACCTGTGCAAGTCTGTGTGGCAGAGTCTGGTTTCACAACATGGCCTCCAGCCCCTATGGAGCAGGCAGCAAGAGCAACAGGCTTACAGCAGACTCTGCACAGCTACCTTTTAGACCGCCAGTAACAGTTACACAAAAGCCCCCCCCCTTCCTCCAATGCATGTAATGCATGGCTAGACCGCTGTTTGGAGCAAGGCTGCCTGTCTTGCATGGGAACGGGGAACAGGAAAAACAAGCCATTGTTTTACAATGTCTTTGTTGTGTCTAACTAGCTAATGTGGAATCCATTCAAAATGAGAGGAAACATCTTATTTTTTTTGCTCTTTCTTTAACCATGGACATCTTGCTTGAATCTACAGAAAATGACACGGCAAATTAGAGTGAAAGTTTTTGATCACTTGTAATGTTAATCTCTACAATCATGGCTTCTTCTTCTTCTTAGGGTGGGGTACAAATGGAAAGCAGCCCCCCCCCCCCCCCCATTACATCCGAAACAACTTCCTGCATCTTAAGTATGCGTGCGGTGCACCCCTGGGACTGCGAATGTCTGGGGCCAACCGAGGGGACAGAAGAAACTCTTTAAAATGGCCTGAATTCATGACATATGTCTCATTTGCTCCCAGATGGTCTGTTTTTAAAGGACTTTAAAAAAGCCTCTGTCCCCTAAATGTTCATAGCCTCTCAAGCAGCTATGGAGAAACAGGAAGGAGAATGCCTGCCCTGCCACAAAACACACTACAGTTCTACATTTTGTTTCATAAATGTGGACACTTTGAGCAAATTGAAAAGTGTTAACAAGTATGTCATAAGCAATGTTATGTACAAATTTAAGTTAGTGTTGGTGTGTTATCCAGTTCATTAAATTATGTGCACCACTGCCATGCTAAGCGACAAATAAAAAAATCACCATGTCCGTTTATGTTAAAAAGAACCACATTTATTTTCTGCACGAGACAACCTTAAAGTACATCTGAAATAGAAAAATAATATGCACTTGGCTGCTTTGGGTTCAGTTTTTACTAAGTTTGGCTCTTCTCTATGTATCTAGATATCATTCACAGCACCTTGCCTTCATTTCAATAAACAGGACCAAATGTTAAGGACCTTGGAGTAAGAAAGTCATTGGTTCTTGATCCATTCTTGAAAACATTGTTCTAGGGTGTTCTCTGAGTACTGTTACAGAAACAACATGTTGTACTGTATATATCTGAGCGGAACAGTAGTTTTCTATTTTTTTTTTGTTCTTCTCTAAACCATCTCCCCTTGCAATGACAAACAGAAAGATAAATCTCCAAAACCAAGTAACCCCTAAAATAATTTGCTGACCCACAAAACAAAGCGGAAGGGTTTTTGAATAAAAAGCAACACATGCAGAAAGATGTCTCCAAGTGTAAGACTAACGGGCAATGTGTTAGTAAGTCATGATTGGGATGTCACTGATAACACCATGTCATTGCAACTTCAACTCTGAAAAACATCTGGTTTTAAATCAGATGGTCTTTTTTTTCAGGGTGTTAGTTTATATTTCATTCGAACAAATTTTCTACATTGAACCATACAAACATAAATAGAACTATTGAAGAATTATTGCTAATAAAAAGGCTGAAAAACTACAGCGGTCACATACTGGCACGAATGTTGTACAGATTATGTCAAGAGAGGTTGGCTTAGCACAAAAAAATAGCAACTGGGAAAAAAAAGTAGATTTCAACAGATTTTTTGTCCATATTAATAACAACGCTTTAAATATTAAAAACTTGTTTCCATTTATAACTGCTTTTTTTAACCAACATAAATAATCTAGACATTTGCTCTGAGCAAAATGAAGACCCATGAAATGTGAGTTAGAGAAATATCACCAAGTTTCAATGAACCCATCTATCTGCAAAACTGTACACCACAACATGTGTCAAAACACTTGTCAAAATAAAATCAGTTTGAAATTATATTTGTTTTAGTGCTTATATACAATTCTGTAAGAAAGGATTCCTCCTCAATCAAAAAAAAAGGTCATTCAATCGTCGGAGCCATTTGCCTGGAGTTTTTGGTCACTGGATTCAGTGGGTTCCTCCTGTAGAGAACAAATGGAAGTTACAGTCCAGATATATGACTATGTAACATAACAGAAGTGGGAAACCATGTGCCAAATCCAAAATAAAAATGAAGAAATAATAATAAATAAATAACAATAATTCACTCAAAATACATCACTAAAAATGTATTATTGTTCACTGCATGCTAAATCTTAGGCTGCGTCCACATTAGTCTGTTTCTAAATAGAAACTCAACAGAGACCCAAACACTCAAATGGATAGTGAGTGTATAATCTGATTTTACCAAGTAACTCTGAAGGGATTTTTTGAATCTGGCTCCGTCCACATTACTTCATTTCTAAATAGGAACATAATAAAATTGTCAGCTTTCGGCTTGTCGTCCACACCATGTCTGCCAGTTTCCCGCTCTTAAACCATGATGGGTTAGAAACAGAGCCATCTGAAAACGGCAGGGTATGGAGGTAAAACGGCATTAAAATGGCAGCTGTGTAACACTTGTTTGAAGTCTGAGGGAGGGAAACAGCAGTACTAAAACTAAAATAAAAAAGTACTAATGGGAGCTTTCCTGTGTGCAGATTTTCATTTGTCTTGTACAGTTTTATTTATTTAGATCCTGCACCCGATTTACATGGATGTGCATGATTAAACTTTGCTTGCTCCACAGGGTATGGAGGTAAAACATTGTGTGTGGACAGTCATTCTGGTTCAGAAACAGTAGAAACGGACTGATGTGGATGTGGCCTCACTGCGCTCATCTTCCTCACTGGGTCATGTTTCCAAGAGAGAGATTGTGGAGTGTTTGTTTAGTTTATTGCCATTTTGAGCAACTACGGCTATTTAATGGCAAAAGGAGGTAAAATTAAATATTACACATTAGGCTTGTCCCGATCCAATATCGGCATCGGATCGGCCGCCGATATTGGCAAAAAAATGCGTATCGGTATCGGCACGGAAAAAAATCCGATCCGTTAAAAAAAAAGAAAAAAAGAAAAAAGTCCGGTCCGGGTTTTCCAGCGCTCAGATAATCCATTCCAGTTTTTTGCTGTGGTTTCGCTAAAATCCGGTCCGCATTTTCCAGCACACCAGCATTAGCGTCTCCCAGTTTGTAGATAGAGATGGAGCAAAACGTGTGGAGGAGATTGGGGAGTAGAGGGCATTTTTGTTTTTAAATAGTTAACGATATTATTTGCACTGGTTTTTAAAGCCTTGGTTTACACCTGCTCAAGAACAGAGTACTGATGCTGAGAGACTATTTTACACAGAGGTTATTTGTGTGTTTTGCTTTTTTTGAGTTAATAGACTATTTTACACTCAGGTTATTTGTGTGTTTTTCTTTTTTTTCCATACAGTTTACAGTCTGATTTGCACTTTTACTGACCACTGATGCCATCCCTGTTTGTTATTTTTAATGTTGTCTATTTTCTGTTTATCCCTGAATAAACAGGTCAGTTTCTTGTTACCAACCATTGTGTATTCAAACTCACTTAAGTCAGCTAGTTGTTATCAAGAGTACTAAAACCCTTTTCAATATGAGTCTAATAACTAAGTAAGAAGGCTAAATACATAATACATTTAATACATGCTCGGTTGGATAGGCCGGTATCGGTATCGGCCACCAGTATCGGCATCGGCTTGGAAGTGCAAATACAATACTGGTATCGGTTCAGAAGTGCAAAAAGCTGGATCGGGATATCCCTATTACACATTTTATATACAACAATCAAATTAATAAATAAAATGCATGAAATGATTTTTTTAAAATAATGCATTGAAACGTTCAAACCTTTAAACGTGGGACCTTATAAAAAATGTTAAATGCAGTATTTTATTTAAAAAAACTGCTGCCTTTTACTTCTCAGGGCAGGGCAAGAGAATAAAATATGCGTAATTGATAAAGGCCTATTACAAAAATTGACAGAGTGGAAGTTGGAGATTGTGTGGAGTGTACGTGCTACAGGTGTGGGTGGGCTACCTTGGTCAGCACGCTCTGTAGATCCTTCATGACGGCGCTGAGGCTGGCGGAGGTCTTGCGCAGCTGCTGGTGGAAGGAGGCCCTCTGCTCCTGCGTGCTCCTCAGGCTGCCCTCCGTGCTGCACAGCCGGCTGCGCAGATCCTCCAGCTCCCTGCTCAGGCTGCGGTTGGCCGCCTCCAGCTCGGTCACGTGCTTGGCATCCTCCTCTGGAAAACAAGGAGCGATGCAAGTTAGCGAAATAACCCAAAGTGTCAACAGGTCTGACAGAAGATATCCAGTTACCTTTCAACTCAGCACTTAGGACTTAGCACTTAAGTCAGTTGTATAGGCATTAAGCTCAAGTGACACTGATGTGTTTTACTCTAGTCACACCATTCAAAATACATCTCCCTTCAAACTAAAAGCAACATTTTAAAATGTATGGTCAATTATGGAGTTATATTTTAGATGTAAGGCGAGTTGGACACATTAGTTGGGGAATGTTTTGGTGGAAAGTTGTCTGGCTCGGGCTGACCTATTTTAGTGTCCTGAAGCATGAGCTTCTGCTCGATCTCCTCGCGGGCCTTCTCGCTCTTGTCCAGCTTCTGCATCATGCTGCCCACGTCCACCATGGCCCCGTTGTAGACGATCAGGCTGCCCGACTCGCTGCCCTCGCCCGACTCACTAGTCCGCTTGGCCTTCAGGGATGGCAGCACGTTTCTGTTCCCTGTGGAGCACGTTAGCACAATTACCACAGGGACACTCAGGAAAGGGAAAACCAGATGTGGTCTGACATGGAAAAATATAAAAAACTGAGTCTGGGGAAGAAAAAACATAAATAAATAAATAAGTAAATAAAAGAAAGAAAGAAAGAAAGAAACCCATTTGAGTCAGTTTTACTGCATTGTGGAGTTATGCAGTTCAACAGCTTTTCATGGTGTAGGTGTAAATGCATACTGTTTACATCATGAGAATATGTTAAGCACAGTGTGCATTGCATGGATGGTGCCTTAGCGCGTTCAGCCTATACATACAGCATCCGAGCACAAGACGTACCATCTATATCTTCACCACTTTCAGACCCAAATCTACCTTGTAGCATACTTGTTTTAACTTAACAAGGTAAGTAATAACTATTTTCTTCTATTCAGAACTTGGAGACAATATTATTTTCACTTTTTGACCATATTCTTTTTTTCAATGATCAGGTAAAGACAGGGTAAGCTTCCTTCAGGTGTTTTCTTGAATGGAAGACAGCTGTATTGGCAAGGACATCATGAGAGCATGCTCTAATTCACACATGGCTAAGAAAACATCCCCATCACCTACCTAAAAGGATTTCTAGCTGTGTATCAGTGGTCAGACTCGGAGCTGCCTCATCTTTTGGCCCGTCGGTCAGCTTCCGGTAGAAACACGCATCCCTCACCATCGGTTTGCTGACCAGCTTTTTCACCTGCACACACAGAACCAAACATTCAACAAGGTAGAGATGGATATTGGCAAGGAGTTCACGATACGACACATATCACGATATATATTTGTCACGACACGATTCGATCATGATACACTGCGATACTGGGTATACTGTAATATATTGCCATATTCTACATACTTCGGCAAAAAAGTAAAAATAGAGCTTCTGGATAGTCTTACATCTTATCAAAATGATATTAAATCAACATAACTCAGAGCAACTCAATCTGTAACTCAATTTATTTTAATATGGTATTGAAATAAACATGCTGAGGTAGCTACCATTACAACAAAAGTGTTTACTCTCTTACACAAACAAAACTAACTGAACCAGTGGACACATAGATGTCAAAAACATACTACTGGGGGACAGAACTGTAATACAGGAACATAAAATAGTTTAAATAAAGTTTTTAATTTTATTAAAAATCAGTTTTTGGAGTCAGAAATTGAAATAGTATACTGTGATAAGAGGCATCATGATGCATTGCAATATCAATATTTTTGCACAACCCTACAACAAGGCAAACTATAATATTACTTTACCAAGCAATTTCCCAGGCTCTTTTGACAACTTTGCCGATGCATGGAGCAGCTTTTTGAGCGATGTTGCCAGGCAACACGATTGTCTCCTAAATTTCTGATGGGATGATTGTGAAAATGTGCCTGCTGATCATTCAAGTTCTCCTGATTTAATTATGTTGCCAAACAGCAGCGGTAAAGTTCCCACAACACTTTTAAGGACCTGAGGCCTTTCCCAACTCCTGTGTGTGTGTGTGTGTGTGTGTGTGTGTGTGTGTGTGTTACCTGTGCCCTGGAGAGGTGTAGCCCAAGTGTGTACAAGATCTCCTCCACGTCCTTCTCATGCAAGTAGCCACAGTGGCTCTGATCAAAGTACACAAAGGCCATTAGCAGGTCCCGGTGATAGGTCACCATCTGTTTCTTCTTGTCTTCCTGCAGGAGGCAAACAAAGAGCTTTTTAATGCATGCAGGAAGTGTGCCACGCGTCTGAGAAACAGCTTGTAAAAGTCTCTCGCTTTACTGGAGGCTGCTTGATGAAGTGGAGCAATCGGTTGAGGAACAGAGACGTGTGTTTACCTTGTCTTTAGAGGATCTTTCTTTCGATTTCCTCTCCTCTCGCCTGTCGTCTCTGCGATCTCTCCCTATCGAGTCTTCGTCATCTTTGTCTGAAGAGTTCAAGGACACACCATGGTATGATTTTAATTATAAGGTCAATTTAACTATAAGGTCAATTTAACGCAATACAAGCAGTCAAATTTCCCTTCTTAAATCTTCATTTACTTATGTATTTTCAATAACAAAGACTGATGCTTTCACACCCTGCTGGCATTACTAAGAGGAGTGTTGCAATAAAAACATCAAAAATGATCTACGGTAGAGCTGCGGCCAGAGCTGTGACTTTGCAGACCAGGACAGAGAATAGACAGAGGGCAGCAAGCGTGTGGCGAAAGCTCTTACTGTCGTCGTCATAATCGTCAGCATCTTCGGCCTCCATGGGGTCGTACTCCTCTGCGTTGTTATTGCTGCCCTCGTCCTCATCGTCCTCGTCTCGGGACTCCTCCTTCTTAAGCACCTTCTCCTCCTTCTCATCCTGACACAGGACCATACAAGAGGATGTCTTACACTTCATGAATGGGTATACAACATGTCCCACCAGTCTAAGAGCCTAATGACTTAATACATTTTTTAAATATTATACAGCAACAACTTATGTCACTGACTAGAGAAGAGAGAGTTGTAGTTATTTTGCTTTGAATACATTGCATAGTAATCTTTGTACATTGTACACATTTATGTAATACATCTTGGGACTCATTTTTTTCCCTCCAATAGACCACAGTTATGAAACACCCAGTAGGCAAGTTAAAAAGAAAAACGTATGATGGTTGCTTTAAAGACATTGCCTAACAATCTTTGTACATTGTATACATGAATGTAATACATCTTTAGACTAATTTGTGGATCCATAGGGGAAAACAAACACAAATAAAACAACAAAAAAAAAAGCAGATGACAGTTGTCACTTGCACTAATACTGGTGATTACTTCCTCTGGTTTACTCAGAACTACGAGGGAGTCACACTCACCCTTTTCTTCTCCTCATCTTCTTTCATTTTCTTCCCGGCAGGCTCCCCATTTTCTTCGTCCTTCTCCTTCTTTGCGTCCTTTTTCTCCGCGTCTCTCTTCTCGCTCTCCCTCTTGCCCTTGTCCTTCTTGTCCCTCTTCTCGTCCTTGTGAGGCAGGCCGGCCAGAGCCTTGTAGATGCGGAAGCCAAAGTCTCTCTGCAGCATCTCGTTAAAAATCTCGGCAAACAGAGACACCTGGAAGAGTTGGGGAGTAATTTAGCCACGAGTAATTAAGCCTTACTATGTGTGTGTAATTTATCCAGGAGTAATTTAGCCTTGCCATGGATCTTTTCCCATAATGGCACTGCAAATTAGTCTGGCTAGACAGCCATGGGCATTTTCAGTGCAACAGTTATATCCTGCCTCACTGTTTGTCAAAGTCTTTTGTCAATGTTTATGCAACCGGGTCCAAGATCGAAACATGTCTGCCACTTAATAACTGGCACAAAAGTCCATTATCTACCACCACTTACATTGACTGCCATAGTGAAATGCTGTCATTCTTATGAAAAGGTCTGAAACTATGATGGAAATTTCTGTGAAGAACTCTTAACACACGTTAGTAAACACCAACAGACTGTAATTCAAGACTATGAAGTAGATTGTCAGACACATCTCATCCACAAGGGGGCACTGGTTTGCTTCTGTTCACCCGTTTTGCTAGCAACAGAGTGTGACAACAGAGCAGGCTTGATGATTTGCAGAACCCACCTTTTTGAGTCTACTAAGGCCACATGATTTAGGCAGAAAATATATTGCCTACCTTTCTGCCAACAGACGCAGCAATTGAGATTTGATTCACAATATTTGTTTACATTAAGCTTCAATTCAGCATTCCCTTCAGTTTCTCTTTAAGTTGGACTGCTTCTGACTGGTGAGCATGCCTAATGCCTGACTGATCTAATGTAACGTATATGTGTCAGGAGTGGCGTCATGGAGATACTCAAGACACTCAAGGCGCAATACAAGGTGAGCCCATGCCCCTTGACACCAGATGGCAACAGATTGGCTAATGGCGCCTGCACATGCAAACTGATGAGCCCGAGCCAGAACTCTCAGACTTTGTGGTCAGGACAATTTACAGATATAGCAATGCTAGGGAAAACACGCGGAAAAACACAGGGCCTTATAAATAGTTACACTCACACAGAAAGAACCAGTATAGTTGCCCTCATACAGGCTGGTCAGGTTTCTACATTTTGAAGCACAGAATTCCTGATAGATAAGCTTCACTGTGTCAGACAATGAGGGGTGACAAGAACATATTGATCAACTGCAGTCCTTACAATCTGATAACTGCATTTTTTTAATTGTGATGCTGATTAAAAATCAATATACTGTGCATCCCTAGGGTTTTACCATGCCTGTTAAATTTCGTCAAACTACCCCAGTCTGGCTGTAGCCTTAAGCTCTATACTTTGGCTCTTTGTCCATCAGAAGCGTTGCCTGGCTCAAGGCCTTGACGGTAAAAATGAATTCCCCCTAATTCATTCAAATACTCAGTTCTTTACATAACAATCAACAGACCTACCAAAATAAATACTGGAAACTTAGACTTATTTTAGTTTAGTTGCTGGTACCAAAATGTAATGTATGTAACATATTGTGAATGCTGTTTTATGTTTCAACATTTTTCATTCTTCTGTATTGTTAATTATTACTTCATTTGTTATTATAATTTGATATGCCTTATATACATTGTATATTTGGATTTTCACATTAATTGATAATTGGTGTCAGTTGTTTATTTAGATGTAAAATTTACATTATAAAATCACTTTGTTTCAACTTTACTGTTGTGTAAAATGTGCTTTATAAATAAACTGACCTTGATGTTTCCCAATGACAGCAGGTATTTGCAGACATGTGCCCTCACCTCAAAGGAGTGCTCCTTGTTGTCCTCCAGGCGATAGTCCAGCAGCACGCTCAGGGACATGATGCTGCAGTCAAACTTGCCGTTCTTGGCGGCCCAGTTGGGCTGCACGATGATGGTGGGCTCGTCAGGCAGCATGTACCGCCGCTCACGACGCTGCCGCTCCACCTCCTCCTGGCGCTTACGCTCCTCCTCCTGAGACAGACAGACAGGGAGAGAGAGAGAGAGAGAGAGAGAGAGAGAGAGAGAGAGAGAGAGAGAGAGAGAGAGAGAGAGAGAGAGCGCGAGAGAGAAAGAAAGAGAGAGAGAGAGAGAGAGAGAGAGAGAGAAAGAGAGCAAGAGAGAGAGAGAGAGAGAGAAAGACAGCAAGAGAGAGAGAAAGAGAGAGAGAGAAAGAAAGAGAGAGACAGATAAGTTATACCTTGAAGAAAAGTACACCGGTAATTAGGCCTGTGCTACAGTAATAGAACCTGTGCATCTCAAAAACATCTCTGTTCAGGCAAATGACAAAGGCAATCTAAAATGCAGCTATGGACAACCTACATTCAAAAACTACAATCGACTACCACATTTTACAAATCCCCTACTTCCACTTGTGCTCTTAATACAGTTGATTTCAATAATTCACTTCTCCACCAGGCTAAAGAGTTGCGCTAATTAGAATCAGCTGATGAAGTGAATGGCTAGAACAAACGCATGGTACTGGATGGTAGCTTCTGAAGAGGTTCTGTAGCTTCTGAAGAGGTTCTGTAGCTTTTAAAGCCAGACGGGCCGTCACGGCTAAAGCGCTCCAGGCCCAGCCTCATCGCCAGCCTCACCTCGTGGTCGTCCTCCAGCCGTGAGGAGTCGTCCTCTTCGGGCGCGGGGGGCTCGGGTTTCTCTGGCTCCTTGGCCTCCTCCTGCTGCTCCTCCAGCTTCAGCTGCTTGGTGAGGCGAGCGATCAGCTGGGACTTCAGGCCCTTGGAGCTCAGCGAGCGACTCTCCAGCTCTTTGCGCAGGTCGTTCACCTGCACACAGACACACCACAACCCTGCAGCGTCAAATACAGCCCTGTAACTCTGGTTGATGTATTACTTTAAATGCACCTTAGTTGTAGCAATGCATTTTCTTTGTACAGAAGTCTGCATAATTACATTAGAAATAAACAAATAAAAACACTATTCATCATTATCTATTCATCCAAACATCTATCCATCTTTCTATCCAAGTGTGCATAGCATAAAAGTGTGCATAGCATAAAAAGAAAACATCACAGTGAATGAAAGTTGGCTGGGATGGCCATTAGAGTCTTCTCTGACCTTCATGGATTTGGGGTCCAGCTTAGCCCAGTGGGTAGGAGTGGTAACCTCCTTGGTGTCCTCTTCATCCTTTTCCTCTTCCTCCTACAAGGAGAGCCAGTGAGAAAAGAGGAAAGTGGCAGTGATAGAGACGATGGAGGAAAAGGAGGACACAGATACAGGAAGAAAGACACAGAGAGAAAGAGAGGGAGAGAGTGAGAGAGAGCAAAAGAGAGAGAGAGAGAGAGAGAGAGAGAGAGAGAGAGAGAGAGAGAGAGAGAGAGAGAGAGAGAGAGAGGTACAGTAGGAGAGACAGAGAGGAAAAAAATAGAGAGAAAGTGTGTAAGCACGCAATGTATTTTTAGGGCTGAAACAAAAAGAAAAAGTTGATCCGTGCAAGAAGCAAGGTCACAACTGTCTCTCATTGTCTCCTCCTATTAAGGTCTCGACTGGGCAAAAAAATAAAAAGGTCCACTGCTAGCATACATGGAAACTCTCTAGCTTTGATAATAACAAACCGAAAATTCCACCCCATCAGCCAATCAATGCCCGTTCTGTGGAACACAAAAGATAAATCAATGACAGAGGGTCCAAGAGATGTGTACAACAGATGTTCTCAAATGCTGCTTCTCCCAAAACTGAGTGGTGTGTAGAAGAGCCCTACAGCTACAATGAGAGTGCCTGCATTTGTGCAAGTGACTGCGTTTTGTTTGTCTGGGTTATATATGGTCTTACACCTAGGTCATGGCAGACTGTCCTTGGGGTCAAACCCCGACTGCTCTGGAAAAATCAGCTGCTTTCCAATGCTCTAGATACAGTCCAATCAATCAAGAGAGTCAAATAAATCAAAAAGGGACAGACAAGAGACAGAACTCTGAGTATTTTTTTGTTTTTGTTTGGAGCAGATACTGAATTAAAGTCAAATGAATCAGAGCAGTAAACGACAAAAACACACAAATTCAATTACAACTGGCTCTCCAGGTTCCAGCAAGTGGGATTGTGGGTTTCCATTTTCTGCCAATTAGTGTGTTGGATTTCATGCAAAGATTACAGTGATTTTTAAAATGAATGTCATACATCCCGCATGCAAGTTTTTCTTTACTTTTAGTTTTCATTTTTAAGATTCAGCTCATGGCAAGAGTCTTAAAACAAAGAATAGAATCCTTACAGCCCGTTTTTTAAAAACAAAATGCATGTCCAAATTAATGTTTAATCAGCTAGTATTTTGGAGGCAAGCTGGAAGCTGTTTTACCAGTTGAAGCTCCTTCCACTGAGTGTTACTGCTGGCTGGGCTTGAAGCTGAGATGGGTAAGGGTGGGGAGGAGGATGGAGGGAGAAAGCAGGTGGAGGAGGAGGAGGGAGGAGAAGGGGGTGAAGGGTAGTGGAGAAGGGGGAGGAAGGGAGAGGAGAGGCCTGTATGATGCCTGTGGTACTTCTCTGCTCTGCTTTTTTTGGGGAGGGTGGACTGTGTGTGTTTGTGAGTGAGAGTATGTGAGGGAGGGGGGGTTGGCTTTTGTTAAGTCTGACTTGTTTTGTTTTTGTCTAAGTCCTGTGCCTGTGAGAAGCGGAAATGAGAAGAAGGGGATTAGCGTTCAGTGCCTGGTCTCCATCCGCCTCCTTGCGCTCGGCCAAGAGCTTCTGCGCCAGCTGCTCCTGGAGTCCGCGCGACAGGCCCTCCCACTCTGAGCGGGTAGGAAGACAATGCCAAACATCCGGCAGAAATAAAACCACTGTCTCCACATGTGCGGGGACTGTCCGCCCTTTGTGTGTCTCCTCAGGGCGGTGATAGCGAATCTCTGCAAAACGATACCTGTCGCAAAGGAAGAAGCGCATTGGAAAGAAACATTCTGTCAGACATCACAAAGGGCCCTAACAATCTCATACACATCTCTCTCACACACACACGCAACAAACACACACATGCATTCACACACACACACTCAAACAAATTCCCATCTAGTTCAAAGAATGTCCCCATCAATCTGATAAAAACAAGACCCCAACATCAACAAACATGAGAGTACAAAGAGTCTGCAGATCTCCACAGTAGATTCTCACGATGAGCAGCAGCCATATTGTTTGGGAAAGTTTAACAGGCGATAAACAAATAACAACAAACATAAAACCAAACGACGACAATAACAACAACAACAAACAGTCTGGACAAAACACGTACAGGTGCTAGCCCCACCAACATGTCTGAACTGGATGCTTGCGTAGGATAGGTTCTTTTTTTTTTAACGTACCCCCCGGGGAAGAGTGTGAGAAAGAAGGGGACAAGAATCAAGGACACAGTGAAAGCAAAAAAGTTAAATATGTAAGATATTTAACAGAGTCATAGGCAAGTTCCAAATCAAATAAAGAAATGGAAAGTAAAATGGTGCGCGGGCGGCTGGCTCCTCCATCTGGCCTCTTGGTCTCGGAGCGACAGAATTCAACGCATTCAACCAACACAGAGAGAGGCAGGACTGCTAACACACATTAGCCAAAAAGGGGACATTGCAACAAAAAACAAAACTAGGAAGCAAATTAAAATAAGAGGTCTAATGAATTACTGAATTATATAAAAAAAAAAACATTAAAAAGCTTCCAAATGAACAGATTTAAGCGCTTGGTGTCAAATCCATGCAGCATGTCAGGAAAATGTCAGATGTGTTTTTTCTTTTCTATTATTATTATTATTATTATGATTATTATTCAGCATCAAGCTTGGTGCAGAGTAAAGCAAACAGATACTATTTTGCTGTGTGGAGATGGGAGTCAAACAGCAGGGCGGCACTGTACTTACCACTGCGTACATAAGCTCAGGTCGATGCCCGTCAGAGCCTTACAGCAGCGTATTGCTGTCTTTATCAGCACTGAGGCATCGCGCTCGGGGTCGGCGCCGTCCAGCGAGGGGGACCAGTGGCCCCCGATGGCCATGGCCTCATCTTTGCCCCGCATGCCAACCAGGAACTGAGAGTACAGGAGGGCAAACGGCAAGAGGATAAGGGCGCGCACACACACACACACACACAAGAAAAAAACAGGTCACTCAGTCTGAAAATTCCACCTGATCTGGCCAAGCCAGAGAGTAGCTGCAGTGACTGACACAAGAGCGACATCAGACTGAAAGCGTTCCACACACATGGTGTTCGGAAATGGAATAGGAATTAGTGCATCATTGTCAATCAAGACAAGGCCCAGAAAGAAGCACTGCAATCTGCATTGCACCACAGCCCATTTCACACCAAGCAGAGCAACACAGAGAAAGTGTTGTCAGTACCCAATCCATGCAGTCTACACTATCTGTTCTGCACATGACTTGTAGAGAATGTTAATCAAGTGATTTTCAACAGCGGTTTTCTAATTAATAGTTTATTTACTGCTTCCATTGGCAACACAATCAGAACATCTATAAATAATCATTTTTTAAAACACCAAAATGGGAAAGTAGGCCTAAACAATTTATGTTGGCTGACATTGCTCCCAGGCAATGTCATTTTGCGCATGTGCAGAACGAACAGTATAGGTGGTACGGATCGGGTACCGATCAGTGCTGCGAGGTTCCCCTCCTACCTTGATGAGGCGGGCCGGGTGCTGGAAGGAATCCCGGATGTCTGACGAGTCTTCTGCTAGAGCGCACGACTTGTGATAGAGCTCCTCCAAGCTGGGGCTGGCTAGCAACATCACCTGCCACGAGCACACAATACTTTGCATCAGCACTCACCATGCACAGTTCTGGCATTACAGTGAATTAGGTACAGGGAAAGTCCTGTACCTGGAGCAATGCGAGGTATATGCAGGTACGCTGTGAATGAGGGTGCAGGGGAGCACTGGTTATTCATTTCCCCACCTACATTCATACATGTCCAGGACTTGAACCTGCGACCTTCCAAACATCAGCCATTAAAGCAACACTAAGTAGTTCTTTCAACCTTGAAATAACATTTTCAAAACCGTTTCAGTGATTCATCAACTTGTAAAAGGGTGAAAGGCACTTCTGCATACGCTTTTCCCGCCCTCCATGGGCTATAACCGCACTTAGAATTAAGTTTACTCTCTGTAGTTCTCCATGACAGACAATTCCACTTCTAACCTGTAGGGCAACCGAAGACTAAAACTACGTAGTGTTGCTTTAAAGCCACAGCTGCACGATAAAATGGATTTACTTTTTTTTTTTACATTCACATTTACATTACACTTAGCTTAGCTCTTATACAGAGCGACTTACAGTCATTTACAGGGTTTCAATTACAGTGCCTGGAGCAGTGTGGGGTTAGATGCCTTGCTCAAGGGCATTTCAGCCATGGGTAGGGTGGGATCCGAACCTGTGACCCTAACCACTATACCACAGCTGCAAAAAAAAAAAAAAAAAAGCAGCTCGCTCACCTTAGCACTGTAGGTGTGGTTGGCATCGGGTGGGTCCAGCACGGCCGTGTTCTTCACCAGCGCGTCCACCTCCTTGTGCATGATGTGGAAGTTGCAGTAGTTGCCGAACTGGAAGGGCCTGGTCAGAGGGAAGGCGTCCACCCAGGTGAAGACGGCGTCGAAGAAGTCACTGGGGATGTAGAGGCTGTGGTAGCGTCTGCGCAGCTCCATTATGTCACAGTTATAGCTGGAGACACACAGGAGGAGGATGTGGAGTACGTATGGGAGTTTATGAAGCAAAGGCAAAGAAATAATAACAATAAATATAAATTTTATTTTAAAGGCACTTTTCATGACACCCAATGTCACTTTACAAATTGAAATACACAATTTATTTAAAATATATGTGACCGTTTACTAAGACTAATACTGAACGAATAATGAACGAAACCAGCTGAAGATAATGGTCCCACATTGACTCAAATAGTTGAATCAGCTGAAGACAGAAGCTAACACCTAGCAGTGTATTCAACACATTATAATGCAAATTTCAAAACCCCTTAGTAATTTAAAGCAGTTGCTGCCAACCCTTTTCCTGGGACCTCCTGTTCTACATGTGCTTGATCTATGCATATTCTACTACTCTAACGTATAACTGACATACGTGTATTTATAACACTCACGACTACATAACCGAAAAACCAGCGACCAAAAACATGGCATTATTAAATCTGATCAAGCCAAATCATATTTAGCTAAGGTTTAATGGTTTTCATTGAATGTAAGAGTAAGACTACATGTGATGCGCTGTTTTACACAATAATTCAGCATATTAGAAGTCATACAATTACTGGTATCTGCGTTTGTACTGTGTCACAGCTACTTAACATCAATCATCCATACGTATAAGAGGACACTCCTACCCATCCAGGGAGAACTTGGAGAACTGCACAGTGTAGCGAGGCAGGGCCCGGCGGGGTCGTCGAGGCGAACGCTCCCTGCGAGGAGAGCGATCTCTGGAGCGCTTGCGTGTCGGGGAGCGCTCTCTCGACCGTCTACGCTCACGATCTCTGTCCCTGTAATAACAACATAACGCGTATTTATTAATACAGGACAATACATTTGAAACGTAGAACTGTGTCTTCAGATTTACCAGACATTTTTTTCCAATCAATCATCTGTGGGTTGTGGTGGAACAGCAATGTAGGTTGTGGTAGAACAGGAGCAATGTATGGTGGCTCAACCTCACAAAACTTACTGGACTCTCAGTATCAGTTACCCTACTACTCCTTTGCAGGTCTTATCCAAACCCCTGCTTGTAGAAAGGTACATTTTATGAGATAAAAATAGTGATGGCCTAGGGGTTAGATGTGTGTGTGTGTGTGTGTGTGTGTGTGTGTGTGTGTGTGTGTGTGTGTGAGACACGAGTGTGTAAAGCTGCGGACCTGCGGTCGTCCTTCCTGAGGATGAGCTCCGCGCGGTCGCTGCGGCTGGGGAAGCGGGGGGCGGGCTCCATGCGCCGCACTGGCTGGGGCTGTGCCATCATCCGCACCGGGGGCTGCAGCAGGCCACCCGAGAACACAGACTCTGACACACACACACACACACACACACACATTAGGATGCTGAAATACATGTTTTGCATATGCCAAAGATGGTTTGAAGGCGTGCCACGTCACTAACTGAAAAAGAAATAGGGATTAGGGATTGACAGAGGGAATCTGCAATGCTAAACATTCAAGAATTCTACCCAGAAGTTCTAGCTGCGTCACAAAACATCAGGTTCAGTGAGCAAGCTAATGCTTAGAATGAAGTCTATTATAGCTTTATTTGAGCAGTTGGGGAAAATATGTTCATATCATTTATATGATACTTAAATGCAGATTCACATTACATACCTTTTATGGCTGCTAGACTATCTTACATGTGCTTACAGATGTCTCCTGATTGCTTTAAATAGGGCCTTAGTCGTGTTAACGTGAAAGAACTGTCCAGAAGCATTGCCTTAATGGCTGCCAAATGGTGTAATATGCCTCTTAGGACTTTGTATGAGCCCCAACATAAGCAAATTAGGTCTAATTGCTTACTATAAAATCATTGATGATGCAATGACCATGCCTAGATTCTGACTAAGAGTACATCTAGACCCTTACTCTGCCCTACAAAGCCAAAAAGCGGTAACTACATATTTTGTCAAAGACTTTAGACTGGCATTTTTCTCAGTTTTAATGTTCGTGTACTGTAGTGTACTTTGCCTTTGTAGGCCAGTACTTCTGTTACAGATATTGTTTAAACCTATAGAGTGAGGTAAGTTAAGACACACACACACATACACACACACACACACACACACACACACACACGTGTTCTGTGGTACCTTTGGGTGGAGGCTGGGGCAGTAAGGGCTGAGGGGGGTTCTGCAGCAGCGGGGCCAGTGTGGCGGCGGAGATCTGGGCCTGCAGCAGGGAGGGCGGGGGCCCCTGGGCGGGCATGCTGAAGGTGGTGGGGGGAGGTAGAGACTGCAGCATGGTGGGGCCCGGCTTCATCATGTTGGGCCCCGGGGGCTGGCTCTGAGATGGGAGGAGGAGGACGAAGAGAAGGAGGAGGAGGACGAAGAGAAGGAGGAGGAGCAGAGGAAGAGGAGCAGATGTCACACGTCTCTCAGGGAAAATCACTACTGTCCTCAAAACACCAAAGTGTTATATATGTCTCTGTGGCACGATTATGTGTTGGGCTTAGATATTCTGCAGAGTTTAAAGGCATAGTTGGTCTGTATCACTGTTTGGGAACCTGACTTCAGAGGCTAGAATCCAGTGACTCAACTAGCAAATTGAGCTGATTGTGATTAGCACAAGTCTTTAGTGAGGTAAAAGAGAGATCACCTGTATTGCATGCACAGGTGAAACCCAGGTGATTGTGGGAATATGTGGCACTAGATCGCAGCTTTCAAACGCAGGTTGTCAATCACTCATCTATATGAAAATCTGAGGGACAATTTGGCCTTCTTAGCCTTCATACAGCAGCCACATAATTTCTGTTACGTCAACCACCCATCCACTGTTGCTCCCCTTTCTACTTTTAAATTACTTACTTTCCTAAATAAAAGTTTCTTATTTGTACACGATGCTCCTGTTCTCATTTCAGTCTCCTTCAGGTTGGGTAGGTGCTATAACAGGCCTGACCTTGCGGTGCTTGCACAGGGCATAAAATAGCTCTCTAGAGGAAATGCTGATGGGTCACTGCTGCAGCCTTACTAGCCTCCCTCTGCAGTGCCTGTAAACAACCCCCAGTGAAGGTCCGTTCACACCAGGAACTATAACGGCAACGACAGCTATAACTACAACGATAGGGGCGTCCGCACTGATTTTAACGGCGACATTCTAGTTGTGATTTAAACATCTAATAGAACCTGACGGCCTGTGAATTCTTATGAATTCTAATTGGCTGACAGTGCTTTTATAGTTCATGAAATCACTCTGAAAGTGAATTGTTCAGCATGTCGTTGACGTTATAGTTGATATGTGAACAGTTATAATTATTTTTATAGGTATCGTTCTAGATGAGATCGTTCTAGTGAATGAGCCTTAAATCTTAAGGCTTGTGTTACTGAAGAGCACGTTATGAGGAGAAAACTAAAAGCACTAAACTTAGCATTAGCTCATTAAATGACACAGCCTCGTCACTTCTGATCAAATCTGAAAAAATTTGGTGACAGTGGACTAGATTGGTAAGTCTTAGTAATAAGCCATTGTACTCAGTACAACAGTAACTCTTGACAACAGAAAAAACGCATTCTAGACTTTTTAAAGCTAGTTAGAGAGAGAAAGGCCTCTTTTATTAATGACTTAAGGTGTGTGTACATCCTTGATAACTAGTGTTGGATTCTGGAGTAAAAGTTGCGATCTCCTCTGCATTGTGTTTTTAGTTCAGGGAGCAGGAGTAGTCAAAAAGATGACTGACTAAGGGGCCAGGATCAATAATAGCAGATGTATTACAGATGAAGAGAAAGAGCCTTAAAAGAAGGCAAAATGCTAAGTACACCAACTGCGAGTGAACACTAAGTCTAAGACCGAGTCCAAGCTTCACTTGCTTCTATTTTCTGGGTATCTGCTAATTAGCATATGTTTGCATATGGGTATAACTGATTGAACAATTATAACATCCCTCACTTTCATCAACGAGCAACATCATGTTTTTTTTTTATTTAGCTAAGCATTTAAGTTCAGTTGCAGGGCTACTAATCAAACTGATTACATACACGATTATTCCAATGGATTCTATTACCCAAGTAAGTGATTTTATCATATGAAGTGTTCATACAGAGTTCCATCATGAAACCATGTCCTGTTAAGGGATGGGAGAAAGTGTCTCGGTGAGTACTGGTTTGCAACGCATCCACCAGAGAAAACAAATGGTTAGAAAGAAACGAGAGGGAGGAAATGCAAGGGAGCTTTGTACCCTGTAGAATAGACGTATTAGGAAAAAAACAAAACAAAACAGGATGTCTGCTTTGTCAGGGCCGCCCAAAAGCAAATTGCAAAGAAAAACATTCTTTGTGTTTCATAAACATTTGAGAGATAATTTAAAGAAATCATTTGGCCAGTCAATGTATTCTTACAAGAAAATACTGTATATGCTGCTATAAACTATGCTTGAAATATTTAGTACACCAATACTGTACCATATAATCAATTTCAACCAGTAACATGAAAGTTCCTATCCACTGAGGACTAGTCATAACACTTACAATATTAATTGATAACTAAAATGTATGAAACACTGCCGAATGTATTAAGAGAGAGAAAAGGTAGAAGCTTCTATCCTCTCAAAACCCAAAAAACATGACGCTTTGAGAAAGATAAGCTTGTTATATTGAGAAACAAACATACTTTAACATTAGAGATTAATCTAAAAAAAATAAAAAGCCACTTGATTCCCCGAAAGAGGAAGCAGCAACGCATTTGGAGAAGTAACAAAAAAAGACGAGCGCTGTGACTTAAGCCTGTGTGTGAAAACAGAGAGTGAAGGAGGTCAGGCAGTACCAGAGAAACAGAGGAGAAGAGGAGGGAGAAGAAGAGAAGAAGGAGAGGGTTGGGATTGGGGTTGGGGTGAATGCCCTAGGAGGAGTGTGGGTTACATTTTGTCTCGTGTCCACCGAAGAATGCATTTCGGGGTAGCGTGGCATCCCAGCGTCCTGCGGGTAAAAGCTGGACAGCTGTGGGGAAACCTGAGGTAAGGTCTGTGGAGCCTGATGCTACATGGAAATCGAGAAGAGAGTTAAAGTCACAACAGCACGACAGCACACACACAGTATGAGAGATGAGCTGGCTATGTTGGCGTGGTTTTGGGCCAAATTGGTGGCTTGGCTTCACATCTAAGAAGCAATGCTTACCGACTGCTGGTTCGGCAGTTGAGGTAAAGTCTGGATTCTCTGGGCATTCCATTTGAAGGGCATGTTGGGATTGTAGACAGCCTCCACCAGAACGCGATCACCGACCTGAGGGGTCTTTCCCTTGACCGCACTGAAAGCCACAAATCAGTTTACAGCCTTTATTCACAATGCCAAACAAGACTTTGACAAAATGTACATGGAAAGTCTAAACATTACTAGAGTTAAAGTTTATTCTGAATCAACCAAGATTTTGTGACACAGGAAACAAAAAATGACTTGATTCCAGATGTTAAAAATAAATCTCAATGGCACCAGCAAACCTTTTATGGAGCAATCGCTGCAAACTTTGTTTTAACAGAACAAGAATACAAGGCAATCATTCCCTGGTTACCCACCTGAGCTGGAAGAAGACATCCTCGTCCACAAAGCCGAAGGTGTCGTGCAGCTTATTGACGACCCCGGTGAAGACACGCTGCTTCTGGGGCTGACTCTGCTGCTGGTGGCTGGAGCGCGGTGTAGGGTAGGACACGGTGATCTGGGCCGTCTGCTGCGGATTGGACAGGCTCAGACTAGTTGGCAGGGCTACTGGGGGCTGGAAATGTGAAAACAGGACTCAAAGGCCATGGATGGAATATTTTTTGCATTATAAGACAAGCTTTCACTGCTTGTAAACGTTATCTATAAAATCACAGTTCTCTAAGGGCAACAGATGTGCAACATGGAAGATGTGACCAAAATTTGCTTCTACGGCCTGTACAAAGACTTTAGTCGGATATTGGGTCAGAAATAAGCACAATATAGACTAAATGAATAAGTACTTCTCTAAGCCTAAACACACACTCAAGAGGCTTTCTAACTACAAAGAGAGTGAAAGTAGATAGTGTGTGTTGGTTTACCTGGGACAGCAGGGCTTGTTGAGGCTGAGGGAGCTAAAGGAAACAGAAGAAGTGAAAGCAGGTCATGAGTTTGACCTCGAAAACATACACCACAAAGAAATAACAAGGAGAGTTTTTTGGGACGTTTATGAACAGATTTATTTAAAGAGTAACACATGCCAAATGTAACACAGTGTAACACAGTAACACAACAAATGTAACAATCATCTTAAGTGATTAAATAAAATATCTACACTTAAAGCCCTGATGAGAATACACCCACATCACATAAATTGTCTGAAGACATCGCTAAAGCCTAAGAGCTTTAGAAAGCAACACATGGAGCTTGCTAGAGATAAAGCATATGGAAAATATGCAGCCTGTTATGTACTCTGGCCTGCAGAAAGCCTGGATCTGGGCCCAGTCTCCGTTTTGCTGACACAATGCAATTTGTTTACTGCCCAACGGAGACACAAGAGTGCCTTGCCAGCCAGCCAGCAGAGCAGCACAGGCCCTGGCACGCTATTCTAGAAGCTGCCTTCAGTGGAGTACAGTATATTACCCTGACCACAGAACAGTTTCACACCTGCCGTTTTGCTTTCTTCTGTGTCCATTTGTTTAGTTTCTAAATGTTCCCACGGTGGCATCAGACTCAAATATTGTCTTTTTACCTACCAGAGGTCGCGATTGCAGCTTCAGAAAGTAAAAACCCTGCTACATATTAGATGTAATCATTTAGCTAATACCAGTGAGCACACAAATCAGCAGACAGGTAGATCAGCTGTGAAGTCACCTGTGAGGGGCACAGGCAACAGGAATTCATAGGAAGAGGTTTACTTTTTGAGGCAGGACCATCCCCCTCCATTACCTACAACCTGTAAAGCTTATGTCTACCAGTGTTTTTGTGTCAAATAGAGTCTATTGAAAAGCGTGTGCTATGTTTGTATACCTGGTGAGGAACGTTGTAGAGCGTCTGCTGGGGAGGAGGCTGGGGGGGCGGCTGCTGCTGCTGCTGCTGCTGCTGCTGTTGCTGTTGCTGCTGCTGTTGCTGCTGCTGCTGTTGATACTGCTGCAGCGCCGAATTGATCTGTGACTAAAATTAAATAGGACAGAAGGACTCCAGATGATGGTCCTGCTCTGAAGGAGGGGTTAGGTTACAGCTGGATCTCTGGGCAGTGGAGGTTGTACTGAAGAGCAGACAGGCCTGAGGAACAGTAGCACTCACAGCAATGTTTCCAGACAAGGCTGGAGCTTTCCTTTGACCACACATTAGGCTACTACTTCACTTTAGAACAGACACAATATTATATTAAAAAAGGTTGTGATTTTTTCCCCATTTAATCATTGCTTTCCCTTAGCTCTGTACAAAAGGCACTTCACCAGGTTTGTTAAGCTTAAAGGTGTCATACCGCAAGAAATCATTTAGTACTTGCTCTTTTGGAAATATGATAGGTCACTCTGAGGTGCACATGCATGCTGCACGTGAAAATGTTCTTCTACCCAGATTGCCTCCATTAGTCAATGAAAGAAAATAGGTGGAAAACGAGCAAAAGAGAAAAAGGCAAACAAAGTGACGCAAGTTTGTTAATTAGAAAAACCCATGCAATAGTTGTGATTACTGGAGGAGTTTTGTTGCAGCACACATTCACCTACCAAAACATAGCATTTTTTCACCAAAAGAAGCTTACAGGGCATTCATTAATACTACAGACCACTGCAAAACTAATGAAAAAATGATGCAATGACACCTTTAACATTACATATATGTGAATGCTTTTGAGCCCTGAATTGAGGGCTGAAACCAAGTTGATTGCAACATTTCTACAGAATTTTATAATCTATCGAACTGAAACATCCAATTACAACACTTCCTGAACCTCAGAGTTAACATTTCTGTTAGAGAATTCTTGAATTTTATCATTATGAAAGAGAAATGCTATGTACAATATGATTATAAGAGTTGTTTTCTACAGAAGAAAAAGGGAAATGTAAATGAAATTAAGAATGCTTTTGTATTATCACATAATGCAACATATACTGCTTGTGTGTGTACGTGACTAAAGGGTGCAGCTTAAAGCCCTTAAAGCCTTCATATGATTAGAACATTCTGCTCTCAGAATAATTTCTAACTTGCCCTTGAAATATTCCCACATGAAACTTGTGTGTGTGTGCTGTACTCCCCATTTTTAAGGAGCTGGCACACCTGCCAGAGCTGAAGATAAGAAACTTGTGTTTTTCTTTCTTGTTCAATAAAAAAGCTCTGTAAACTGTGAGAGTTGAGAGTTGGGTACTGTCCGTTCTGACGAGCAGACCCCTCTCTCCCTTTGGCAGCCAAAGAGATGAGAAACTTATTCAACCGTGTTGAGTTTTCATTATAAAGGGATATTTCCCCAACAATTTCAAATGTTCTTCCCTACACATCACAAAGAAGAATTTGTCTTAAGGCAGATATGGCCTGACCTCCAAACGGCAATCACGAGTGCACATACAACATACAGCACAACCACTATAATGACAGGCTCCATACAAGTATACATGGAAGACAAACTTGCCAAACCAGCTGCAACATTAGCTTATACCTTATTCAACCTCTAACACCGCCGTCAAGACAGGAACAGCCTGAGAGCACATCTGGTTTTCTTCACGGCAAAACACTACATCTTTATATCAACAACGGCGGTTCATCAGACAGAAGCAGTTCTGGGCATAAACACAGGCATGAACATAGCCACATCCTGACCTCCATCGCTCTGGGGCTCACCTGCTGTAGGGCAGCTGCTGCAGCTGCTGCTGCTGCTTGCTGCTGCAGGGCAGCTGTCTGCTGGCTGAGCTGGTAGTTGGCGGCCGTCTGGGTGTTCAGGGAGGCTGCGGCCAGGGCTGACTGCTGGGAGTACATGGAGGGGGAGGCTCCTAACAACGACGACTGCTGAACGCTTAGAGCTGAAATCAACCATATACCAATCATCATTTTGAAGCTCAATGCATGCGCCCACACACACACACACACAGCATTACAGTTTAAATAACTTGGTTTTTGACCAGTAAGACCAGTGACTGCTGGGAGTGCTTACACTTGCAAGGGAAGACTCTTAACAATGACAGCTGCTGAATACCTAAGGCTAAATACAAAGAAATTAAAGGGTGGGCCATAACTTTCCATATGGTTTCTAACATGTTCTTTTTATGTTTCAGATACCCTAAAACAATGTGTTTGCCAAAAGTTATATTTTCCGTACCTAGGATAACTAATGGCTCACCCTGCAGAACGTATATCTCTCGAAGAATAACTGTGGGGGATGACCAAAGTTCTAGGCTGTAGCTCAAGACGTAGAATAAACTCCAGCACACCAATTTTGAAACCAACTATTTAATACAACGGTTCGGTCTTCAGACCTTTATTAGGTTATTTTACTTCATATTTTGCCTGCAAAATCGACAACATGCTAGGGTTTATGCTACACCTTGAGCTATAGAACTTTGGTCATCCCCAACACTTACTTTGACCTAAAGCTGAAATAAACTATTCAGCTAAAGAATCCTGCAGTTGCCAGACAGACTACTGCCGCTGCTTACATCAGGACTTATTATAAAGCTACACACACACAAACCCCCTTGCTGTTTATGAAAACAAAACCCAGTCATGCAGAGTCTGATCAAATCTACCCCAAATCAGACTACGCTAATGTATACACAATATCAGCAGTGCTTCTCACTGAATTCTTGTAGACATCATGACAAATTGTACCAGAAGCCTACAGGGGCGTTACCTATTTTTACAGATTTTATAGCAGGTGGTAGGCTATACTTCATAGTTTAAAAATTGTGTGAACTGTTGACCAATGTTACTACGTTTCAGTGGTGCTACTTTATACTAATGTAACACAACTACAAACACAAACGTAAAATATCAAATCAAGGCGTACATAAACGTGCAAAGATCACTCACAGTGTAAACTGCTGAGGTCCAGTGATTGCCCTGTGTGTCCCGGTTGCGACACCGCGGTTGCGGCGAACTGGGCTGCCCACGGAGGGTTCTTCTGTCCCCCAAACTGGGCCATGGACAAACCGTCGTGGTTTCTTTCGGGATCTCAATATTGGCGATCACCTGTTAAAAGGTGTAATTCAAACTGAGAATAAATCAAAGCATTAACGTTACATACATCGCTGATATTGCCGTTTGACGTCTAGATGAATAACATTTGAAAACCAGCATAAGCTCGGCCAAGCTTCAACACGACCGTTTGCCAAACTTACTCTGGTTCGAATATTGTTTGATGAGTGATGGTACAAATCGGATCTCTCTTTTTTACTGATTGTGTACACATGAAGATATGAACACGACAGCAGACAGTCAAGCCACGACTCAAATACAGTAGCATTAGCGAAGTTGATGGATAGCTAATTTGCTAACGGAATCGCTTGGTAGACTGATAAGCTTTACACTGGCCGACAGAGCTAGCTAACGCTAGACTTGTGAGGTTGCAAGAGAAGTTTACGTTAGAGAAAGACTTCAGACGTTTTAAAAATTTAACCTTTGCTAACATTTATCAAAAGCTTGTATATGGTGGTTGACTAACAGTTGCGTGTGCATGGTGAAAATAACTAAAAAATTACGTGACAGTCAGAGGTTTCAGGTAAATATCAAGGAAGCTAAAATGATAGCAAGCTAGCTAACTTCGTTTACACACTGGCTGCATTAGCTAGCTTTCTTAGCAGCCCGAAGAGCTAGACTGGCAAAGGTGAAGCAAATTTGCAAAGACACATTAACTAAACTTCACAGCATAACTTTACATATTTGAATCCTTCACACCACCACAATGAAACCAGCCATGTCCTATGAATGGGTATGATGTAGAAATTATCTTAAAAAACGGCGGGTGAATTTTGGATAGCCATTCATTGACTCATTAGTGTACGAATAGCTGTTTTGTTTTCATACCCCGTTAGCTAGCTAGCCAAGTTAATCTGAGCAGCTAATTGCGGCCCTGTATTCTACATGCACTGGCTAGCAACTAGCTAGTTTTTTGGCAGCACCCTGGATGTCATGAGCATTTTGCAGTGTGCATAATAATGCAATTACCTATTTAACCTTTGCGTTTTGCAGGCTATATGAAAAGTTATCGAAAAAATATCATGTTATGTTGTCCTTATCCAGCTGCCTTACCACTGCTGTTCTTCGACCGGTGGCGACAAACCTGCGCTGGGACTGTCTACAATCACTACAGCACGCATGCCTACAAGTGTAATATCGCGCATGCGGTCATCAGAGGGCCAAGAACCTCCTACCTGAAGTTGTTGCCATCCTTTTTCATATTCATCTCATCACCTGCCTGTCATACTATAGGGGAAATATACTGTCATGAGTCAGTTATCACACTGTCAAATTAAATTAATCATACCGTTGCTGGACGGGATTTAATGTAGAGGCAGACTCGGACTAATGTGCTAAAGTGCCCCCAGGTGGACAAATGAGGAAATGCAGTTCGCCTCAACTACAAAAACACAATCTGGACATGGTGGTCTGTAATATGTGCATACATCACTACCATAAACCATATTACCATACAGAGTAGTTCATTAACTTTGAGGTCCATATCAAATATAGTGTGTACAGCTGGTTATGTGAGATGTGTTAACAAGGAATTTGGTGCAAAAGCAATGTCCCAAAACAGGATTTCCATTGGGGCAGCATATCATCTGGTACATGGTTCATGTCAATATAAAATGCAGTTGAACAAGTACATCTTAACATCAACACAAAACAATGTAATGCAATTTTTACATACTTGTAGAATGTACGTACTGTCTCTTTCTTGGATACTCTAACAATACAAATTTCTCCATTTGGAGACATTTAAAGCAGTATCTTATTTTGTACTGGTATTTTGTTATTCCTTCTATTATATTCTGAACTACTATGCTGTGCTGTTCTGAGCATACATAGCTTTCCAATTTCTTGGGTGGGTAAAAAAGGAAAGGAATGAGAATATAGCAATTCCCTTACACTACAACATTGCAGCATATGACCTATGCAAAATGCTATAGTAAATGCACAGTTCACATTCTAATCTCTTTTTGTCCAACTTAGCACTTCCTCCTATGTGTCCTTTCTGTTTGTACACTAGACCAGTGTTTCTCAACCGGGGTGCCGCGGCACCCTGGGGTGCCTCGCGCCCCCCTCAGGGGTGCCGCAGAAACGCATCTGACAGTAGGCTACGCAAAATAAGCAAAATAAATAAATAAATAAAGAATGTAATATAATAAATATAATACAATAAATAATTGTCTAAATTTATACTTAAATACTAAGGCAAATACTAAGGCAGTGGAATCTTTCATGTAGCATTAAGTTAAGTAAGTAAATTTAGGCCCGACGACTTAGACTTAGGCCCGACTGACAGCTGCAATATTTGATATTTTCTCTTGTGCAAGCATTAGAATTACAATTAGTTTAGTTGTTCTAAAGACAGATTTTCCTTACACAGGAGCTAGATTTTATTCATCCCTTTTTATAAAACAATCCTTTTATTAATTTCTTTACAATTTGCAGACTCATTGTTTACTCATTGTTTACCACTTGATCTGTTCACCAAAGAACATTCCATATCATTCGTGTGTGTGTGTTACATGTGCATTGTATTTGTTGGTCCTCTGAGACGTGTGTGACAATGTTAATCTACATTAAAATAGAAAGAAAAAGTTTGGGGTGCCTTCAGATTTGTCATGAATTTAAAGGGTGCCTCGCCTGAAAAAAGGTTGAGGAACACTGCACTAGACAGCAAAAAACATACTGTTCTGCTTTCATGAATGGGATACATAAAATGGCTTGGACAGAAGCATCCATTATTTCAATTAAACAAGATACAGCTTCAGAAGAACATAAGGAAGAGGTGCGATGATAACATTTGTTGATATTAATGACAAATATTCTGGCAGAATCACAGACTATGGCTATAAGTCAGAACTGAATTCACAGTGTATAGAAAATGATACCAGGTTTTTTTTTGTTAAACTGAATTTAAGGCAAACGCAAATGACAGCTGAACATGAGCTTTTATTTACTCTTACAAGTAGCAGGTACTGTTTTTAAAGCAGAACGTTACAATAAATAAGCGAAAGTAACAGAATGACACTGTAACATCCACATCGATCAGTATGTTTTTTGTTTTGTTGTAGTAATTTAAACACAAACTTACATTTTTTGTTACTTTTGTGCATTTTACAGTGTAATTTACATAAGCCCAAGTCTGAACGACTGTGTAGCCTTCACAAAAATGATTGTGTCCATCCACATCACAGATATGTGGCCTTCTGGAAAGGCAAGGTCATTCTGGAATTTCTTTTCTTTCCACTTCCTGTTTTTGACACTATAAAATTGGTCTTTTTGGATGCAATGTTACTGTAGATCCCATTTTGAAACAACAGAATGCATCTCCCACACAAACCCCCTTCCAAAATGTTACTTGCAATATGCAACAAATATCATGACCATCTTCAGAGTTGCAACTTTCCAAGAACAAGAATATCTAACATCTTATTTGCAAACACCATTGTAATATATATACGGTTCATTACAGAGGCAGAAAATGAACACAGAAAACAAAAAAAATATACATAATTGGAAAGTGCAAAGCTAAAAATGTTACCTACTGATAATTATATTGCCCTAAGTTGAAGAGTGATGCACAGAAACCTGCTGTATGCCGGGGGTTGTTCTACAAGTAGTCTGCCAAACATGAAGTGGCAATAGTAGGCTAGGAGTCCTGCAATTTGCGTTCCACTTCGGAGAACACTTTTGTGCTGATCTCATCCAGTTCATCTTCAACCTGTTGGAAAGAGAGGACACTTGTTAAAAGAGAACATGTTCCTTAATAATCTCAACATCATTCTGATATGAAAGGAAACAAGACATTACATCACCATGTGAGAGAAAGTTCCTTCAGGCATGGCATCTAATGCATGCAGTGACATCACGAGATTAGACATTTCAGTTTTTCAGTACATAGCATGGTGTTAACTTTCTGACGCCAGGACTGATAACTTCGTGACCGTCTAAAATGTCTCTGGTGTAGGTATGTATTCAAATTCCTATCTGGTGCTAAACTGGGTTTATAGTTAAAGTGTTAGTGTAACTTCAGTCATATCTAAACCTTTGACATTATTAACTGTGAAACTGAGGTAACGCTAAACACTACAAATCTGAATTCATAACAGATACAAAATCATGTGCGAATGCCCATAATTTATGAAATTAGAAAACAGCAGCTTAGCTAAACAGCTCCATTATGTTAGTGATGTGACAACACTTTCAACAAAGCATCTATTTACGTAAACACTCTGTTTTCCATGCACGTCCATAGGCAGGTCTGCTGCAGGTTACTTATTACCTGTTCCACGTCATCTACTTCAGGTATGTAGAACTGCAACATATTTTGTATTCCATTTTTCAAAGTCACTGTGGAACTGGGACAGCCTGTGCAGGAGCCAACCAGTTTGAGCTTCACTGTACCGTCCTCAAACCCCTTAAAGATGACGTCACCTCCATCCTCCTGGACCGTGGGCCTGTGGTGGCAAGAAGTAGCCAAAACACAAAATCTGCACATCATACTGACATTGTGTGCACTGTGTGCAGACTTTTATCAGTTCTTCACCAAAGTTCTTTTTAACATACCACACTGCCATATAAAGATAACCCCATTACTCTATGCCAAAAGAGTCATACAGTATGTTCACTGGCTGTTGTTTCATTTCAATAACAAGACACTGTTGACCGGGTGTTGTTCAGACGTTCAATGAAATGATGAGTCAACAGGGTATCTGTAAAGCCTTCTGGCTATCTGTGGTAAATGACTTCCTGTTACATAATGACAATGTGAATCCTACCTGATCCTGGTATCCAGGAGCTCCTTAATCATGGAAACGATGTCATCATCCTCCTCAGAAAGGGCTATGGAAACAACAAAGACTTGTTTACAGGTTTCAAAACAAAGAAACAGCACATTTCCACATTGGACACTTCTTAAGCGGAGCTATTTAGGGAGTTTGCAAGGAGGGCAACACAGTGATGATTAACACAAACATACTGTTGTCCGAGTGAGACTGTGTAGCTCCAGTTGTGATGGGTTCTCCACTCTCAAAAAACTTTGTAATGATTTCAATAGCATGTCGTTTGATATCGGTCCACTCAACATCATCATCCAGCTGACCATAATAGGCAGAAAGAAAAAAAACACAAAAAGATTTTTGAGGGACTACCAGCACTAAGACGTAAATATCAAAGCAGGGAAAAAGACCTCGTGCAAAAATATGATTAGTCATTTCTTGAATACCTTTGTCACAGTAATAAAATCTGGCCCAAAGAATACACTCTTCACACCCTCAACTTCAAAGAGATTACTGGGAAGACAAAATGGGATGAAAACAAATAAACCTCAGTTACACCTTTAAAAATAGGGTAATTGCAAAGTAACTTGATAAACTGTATTGGTTGTAGGAAAAGGTTTTGTTATCTTAAATACATCAAGTAGCCTACAATCAGTGCTGAAGTAACAGTGACATCGAACCATTTTAGAAAAATGCAATGACACATGACTAATCTGAGGGAGTAGCCATGGTGTTCAAGTACAAAACACATAGTATCGTGGGCAATACAGAATGTGAGCACAGATACTCAATGTCAGAAATACATATGGTAGGTTAGAACTCATTACTGCAAAATGCTCCGACTGTCACTGATATGTTACTTGCCTTGCTAAAGAGGAGCATTCTGCTGAATTAGAAGTGGGGAAATCTAATGTTCCCTTTCCCAAGACAGGCTTGCCGGGTATGAATTTCAGGCTTCTGGGGTTTGGTGTGTCTTGTGTTTGGATGGACAGGCATCGTACTGAAATGAACAGACATCGTACTGAAATGAACAAGTAGACACTTTTTTACTAGTTTGGTTCTACCACTTTTTGTTTAAGGTTTAAATACATTGTTTAATACAGACATTTACTTTAAGACAAAGCCATAGCTTCTGATGTATTCAGGTGGCTAACATAACTTGATAATACATGTTCCAAACAAAAGCCTTCATGTGCCGTTATTGGATTTACTAATATGTGATCATATAACTCAGGGCAATGTTCTAAGCCCAACACATGTAGAGATCCTTCATATTGTATAACACTGGCCATATTTACAGTCACTCACTACACTACCTACTACAAACTAACGGTTACAAGTGCAGGGAATCTATACTTGCCTGCGAAACGTGTACCTGGTAACCTTGACAGATGCTGAAGCTTCCCAAAGTGATGAGCAGCAGACAAGGAGAGGGCCCTATTTTTCTCCGTGACTGGGCACCTGGTAGAAACGATAGACTAATCTTGAACTACATAACGAATATTCAACTAGACTAGACATCTTACCAATATTACATGTAGGCACTGACGGCCGTCTACCAGTATCTGTTCAAAGCCTACCATTACAACGTTAATGAAACTGAAAGGAAAGGCTAGATAGCCCGTTGGTAAGACATTCGTAGTTGGTAACTTGGGCTAGACGTTGCTTCGACTAACGAACTGTTAACTGAAAATTAAATATATGTAAGAGTACACAAATCAAACCAAACAAAACATTCCCAAACAAATCACAGCTGCGCAATCAACAACCGACAATCAGTGAAGTTAGCACTACTTTAAGATAACAAGATAACGGGCTTAGTAGTCAAAACTAGTCTACTACTTTTAGCAGACATGCTAGGTCAGACATCTGCTAGGTTACTGCTGCTCAATTCGGTACAATGTTAGCTTTCAAGTGTCGACCTTAACATTAATACATGGCACCCTCAAGACTTGAACGGGTTCTTAATGAGTATATTATTTGTGTTTTCTCTGTGTAATGATGTGTCACTGACCGTGACCGTAATAATTTCAACAGACTCCATCTTACAGTCGCCGCCATTTTAATTGTTTTGGAATTCAGGACCCACTCTGAGACTACCGCACATTATCCTAAACGTAATCGTATTTAAAACGTTATGTGTGACTTAATTTTACACGTTCGCTCATACAAATATATTCCGTTAAATGTGTTACTTAAAAATATAAGTGCCACACAGTACTGTTACGGTTATATTCTCAGTAAGTAAAAATAATTTCTTTCGGCATCTACGTGGACACCTACATTAATGTCGTTGCCCACGTGCGAGGTGTTAATTAATTAAGAAATGTGTGGTTAGTTTACCTGACGCCTAGATTTCTTGCAAGTTTGCTTTGGGAAAACCTACATTCACGCCAGATCACAAGGGCACAATCACAAAAAAACGAGTCAACACCCGTGTTACATGGCTGAACACTTCTTCGTGTGAAAATCCTTTTAACAATAGTGTAATTGAGTAACAGAGTTAGGAAACACCAGGTTGGTTTCAAACATTAAGATGTGGCAATGGAGTAGGCTATTGCTTAACATTTAGTTTTTTGTCTGCTACATCCAACTGGCCTAACAGAATGTGAAGAAACATGACTTGACAGAAAACAAAATTAAGCATGACTGATTCACAGTCATAGAGAAGTTTACATTTTAGTATTAACATTTTAATTAGATGTCCATTTTATAGAGTGTCATATGGTATAAACCAACACTAACTTTTTTTTTGCTCTAGACAAGATAAATGGTAATACAGTTTTTGTTGATTGGGCACTTTCTTGATGTACACTACATCTGATATGACATGTCTACACAGAGGGCATTCAAAAGTAAGGCAAACAAATGGCCTTCCCTGGCAGGAACTGAAGAGCATGATTGGCTGTGTTGTGTCGGCATAAAGCAAACACGATAAGGTTTTCAATGACCCACCCAAGCTTCCTTGTGGCTGTTTTCTGACAGGGCAGGAAGGCACCCTACAAGGAGTGGCCTAGAACGCACAGAACATTAAAGCAACTTTAGCTCCAAGGAAAAGAATGCTGCTTTACTGGAAGAAGAAGCAAGTCTGTCCACCTACATGTGCTCATGCTCCATCCAGACCTGAATGACATGGAACGTATTTGATGGGGGTGCAGCAGTTATGTCAAGTGAGGTAGTGAAATGACTGGTGTGGAAGAATTCAAAAGACACTTGTAAGTCTTGCACTTAAGATAAACACACTTTCGTGGCATCTCTACATCTTCAGATCACAAAACATGGTGTTCTGGATTATTATCCCTATCACCCTTTTTTCTGTCTCCTTTTTTGGATCCTGGACAGTGTAAGTATGCCTTTTATTGATTTATCGATGTTATAGCATTTTTTATAACTTATATAACTTAATGTTAACAGTTCGCGCACTTGCTCAGTCTTAGGGTAAAAAGGAAACTAAAAAGTAAATAATTTAAGTAAGTAGGCCTGCTCCATAAAAAATGACACCTTTTATGCTAAACCATTTGAACTGGAGAAGTCCTGTTGCTATTTGTCCCAGGCAATTTTTAATTTTGAAGACTAGAATATAAAGCAGGTCATACAAGTTCAGTGTAAGCTAAAATAAATTAGATTTTATGCCATAATAATATTCCTTCTAAAAATGACACCAGTAAAGTACGCAGACAGTTGACATGGTAGAAGGTTGAGAATAATAATACTCTACCAAAAGCTGTCTGTGTACACATCCTTATCCAACATTAATTGACTTCCTGGTTATTTATTAACAGTGACTCCAGTAGCCTAGCGGTATGGTAATTAGATCAAGACATTATATCACTTGGTTTCACTTACCAGACTGCCATAGCCATTATATACAACAATATCTGCATTTATCAGTATTTATCAAACAATATATTTGTATTTCAAAGATACTGAGTGTGATTTTTTTAATGTAATCTTTTAGATATGCACTGGCACTAAGAAATGGGCATGTGTGCTCACTTCAAAACTGGTAAGTGAAAGTGCTTCAGATTCAAAGTGCGTACTGTGCATAACCTTAATAATTATTGCTATATGGTACACAACTTAATATTTTTTCATGTCTGTAGGGAATACAGGAACTCATGCCAGACAAACGACTCTGAAAGATGCTGTACAAACCACCATATCCCCACTATAAGGTATGGAAGACTGAACTGTACAAGATCCTCCACTGAAAAGCATATTTTTTTCAAAATCCCTTTTTATGTTTATTTGTGATCTAAAAGTGCAACACTGCTTGTTAGATGGACAAACCACTTTAATGATGAACTAACACCTACTCTAGTTTTTGTGAATGTTGTGATTTCCCCCAAACCTTTTATTACTGAACATTATCTCCCAAATCCAGCTGGAGTGGTACTACTGCCCCGGAAAACTCCCTGTTCTCGGCCACCATTAATGCGGGAGCATTCTTGTGTGAGTGTATCCTCTGATAACACAGGCAGCCAACATTAAATGGCCTTGTTTAATAGCTAAACCATGTTCGCTGTATAAAGTTATCAGTCATGGCTCAGATTATATGTGTAACTGGCTGATTTTGTTCTCCCCTGTAGTTTTGGTATTCTGTATTTTTCACCATGCACACATCCTGGGCAGAAACAGCAATCATTCCCTGCTCAGTAAATTTGCTTTGGTCTTTGGCTGCGTGGCGTCTTGTGGGGCCTTCGTGGCTGGGAACTGCAACGTAAGTGCCACTGGCAAAAAAGTGGTCACACCCTTAATAAACACAAACAGTAAAGATATTGCGCACACTACAGTGTAAGGACAGGAGCCAAGAGGAATATTTTGCAGTGAGATTTGTTTTATTTAAATATAAACAATGCCTAGGTATAGCACTACCAAATAACAGCACAAGATAGACAATTAAACAGTGTAATTTTTAATTCACAACATGTCAGCAAGTTCAGTGACTTACCTGGGAGCAAAGGCAAACCTACTAACCAAGGGGTCTATTGCGTTATTCCTCTAGTAAAATAAAGCTTTTGGGCTCTTGAGTGGAAGAATTACCACTTGCTTTGAGTCAACTTATCTGAACCATGTACTTTGAATTAACCTCCAACAAAGGCGGATATCCTGTGTTCAGAAAGTAAAAGTCCAGCCACATATATGTTTCAGCCAATTCACTGAAACAGCTGATCATAATTAGCACCACTCTTCATACAGGTAGATGAGCTAATTAGTAAAATCACCTGTGTTAAGACCACAGCCAGAAGAAAGTGCATGCCAGGACTTTTACTTCCTCAAGCCAGTTTGTCCGTCTCTTACCCCTAAAGAGTCCAAGCAAGCTACATTGTTCTGTGTACTGTAAACTACCATTGCTGGACTGCCATGTGTTTGCCAGCAAGTCTTGGCCTGAAAACCTACAATGTTATCCACTGCTGTGACATAACTATCAGTGGGTATCTAACCTCATGTTCCCGTGTGTTCTATAGCCTGTTGACCTGTGGTTGCTGCATTACCTGGGTGCCGCCAGCAGCTTTGTGTGCCTGTGTTTCTACTGCGTTCTCCTCACCTCACTCACCAACAGATGCGTGCTGACTGGACTGGAGCGCTACCTCTATCCAATGCGAATAATATCTTCAACCATCCAGATTTCAGTCACCATCCTCTGTATCCTTTCACAAGTGCAATCCACTTGCACATTACATTCTCCAGTAGAAAAACAGTGCAGTAGATTCATTTCAGTGGATATTGCAAGAAACGCTAGTGTCTGTTTAGTTTCTCATTCATCCAGGCCTTAGTAGTCTTAAGTGTTTAGTTGTAAGGCAACTGGACTTCTTGGAGATTGAAAACGTTTTACCTCTCCTCCAAAAGGTGTCTTTAGTTCACTATTAGTTCTCGGAACGTCTTCAGTCTCCACAGAGAAAAAAATCCTAGTGAGCACAAACTATTCCAACCTTTAGGGTAGAGAAGTATTCTAATGTCGGGACTGATATCGTTGCCCTTAACTTGAGTCATCAGATTGCATATTTTTTGTGCAAGAGGATTACTTTTTCAGGCATATTTCTGCTATTTTCGAGTGGACGCTCAGTGTGAATGTAGAAGTGTTTGAGCTGAGCTTTGTGGTGGAGTTCTTCTTTTTCTCCTCATCGATGATACGTACACTCTTGGACAAACGGGACGAGGAAAAGCAACTAATTTTGTCCTGATAACCAGACCCTGATTAGGAGCACCTTTTCCGTTATTCATATTTATTTTCCACCCACACCTACACATGAATGGATTATTAACCTTAAGACAGAAGGTCTTTGAGATGCTAGCCTGGTAAACCTTGGGAGGTTGTTACTTACTTCCTTGTGAGAACATCTAGCCTTTGGGCATTACAAGTGTCAGAGCGAAACCCATTATGTTGCATCATGAGCAGATCAGTTTGACACGCAAGTGCTGTTGAAAATAATAGAAGTAGTACATGTATTTCCTCAAGAGGGGTCATAAAATGCTACATTTTCATATCACTTTGTTTTATTACCACCAAGTCATGTGATATGAATATTTTAAATCACAGGGTGATTACTAGCAGGACTAAATTGGTCTCTTAAGGTTTTAAAGCATACATCAAGCAAGTAGCTGATCAGTTGTTAGACAAGATTCATTGGGAGGACAACTACTTCTTCAGTTTCATTTAAAGATGTTAACACATACAAGCCATGACAATTCTACTGGACATTGCAATTTCCTAAGGTGGAAGACTTTTCCATGTTTTTTTGCACTTTCATAAGCAAAATGATCAACTTGATTGCAAAATGATCAACTTGATTGCAAAATGATCAACTTGATCTTCATTCTTTTCAAATACCTTTAGTCTTATACTTGAAGTTGTTTGAATCTGACTGACTGGATTAGGAATGACTGACATTGTATTGCATGTGGTATATCACCGCTTGTTCGTAATTTGTACATGTTCCAGTGTGTCAATCATTATGTAATCATGTAATTATAGCCCCAAGATGCAAATCTATATTTTGAGGCATATTTAAAAATAAATTAAAATTAAAATAAAAAAAAAGTTGACCAAATGTTATTGCCAACTGTGTTTGTCACAAATGGTTTATTTGGAACATCTCAAAGCCTGTTTTCCACAATGTAATGTGATAGTTATTTAAGACGGAAAAATAACTGGTATATACAGTTAGTTATGAATTTAATGGATTTTCTTATTTACAGCAAACACAGGCTATTAGGACATCCCATTGCGCATGTACTTAACATTGAGCATATTTCTTTAAAATATTACTACATAATTGAAATGTCAAAGGAACATGTCTGTCAACGTATTATACAGGTTTTACAGCATAATTACTATTGTTCAGATCCTGGAATGTCATGTCTTGTTGGAAAAGGAGTGGCAGTGACATCATTTAGAGGAAAAATAATCCAGTGTTTTTAGACGTCAGTTGTAGAGCTATGTCTGTATGTGTGGTTGGGGGTGGTAAGGCAGGTTTATTCATTCCAGTTTCAAGCACACATACTTGTTCAACCCCCTTTCCCCACTAGTTAGTCATCATCTGAAAAAAAAAAAAGTAATTGGCACCCTTTACGCAGTTAACAGATTAGGCCCTGGTGGCTTGGATACAGGGTGTTCCTTCCACCATGCCCTTGAGTCTTCACATGTGCAGGGCGTCTACCGTTGGCTCATATTTGTACAGTGACAGGTGCGTGAGGCTGAAAAGAGGGAGTGGATTTTTTTTTTACTTAATACCCGTCATCACAATAGCTCTTTGTTGACTTAACGATCTGCAAAGTTTTGATGTGTACATAAAAAACACATCACTAAGACCACAGTCTAATTACCCGTAACACGTACCGCGTTGTCCTATCTACTAAGCATCAGGTCAGAAATGTTCTTTTTCTTAGTTTAAAACAGATCTGTTGAGATCTGTTTTCCTTAAAATAAATGAAGACAATGATACTGCAGCAGGGGGGTGTTCCCGAAAGCAAGTTTAGTCACATATCCACTCAGAATGGTAAACCTCTCAATAGAGCTTCATATGGCTTAAATCACCAAGTAAAATATAGAAACAGGGCTCTCCTACTTGGAAGTTTACCACTTGCTTTAAGTTAACTTATCAGTCCATCAGTGAACCATGCACTTGGAGTATCCCACAAAAAATGAAGTCATAATTTAAATTCCAAAAACACTACTATTGTGTCAGAGTAAACAAAAGGAGACACGAGACAGATGTTAATGCAAAGCACTTAATCTTTACTTGAAAGAAGGTAATATACATCCTGGAATTACAGATAAAAGATACAATATGAGCAAAATCATTTCACAATGAGTAGCCTCTCTTCATTCGCACTTACCCTCAAAGTATCGCGAACGTGAAAAAATGTCTACAGTATTATTAGGAAGGAAAAAAAAAAAAAAAAAAAAAAAAAACAAGTGAAAGCACACCTAAAAAGCAAGGGTGACCAAGAAGATTACTGTAAAATATTTTGTGTAAAAAAAAAAAAAGTTTCTACATTAAGCAGTAGTCCATATTCCTACCTTTTTTTCAAAATGGAACAAAATGAAGGAGAAAAACTTTTTTCCTATTTGTTTTATTTCCACGGTCTTCCTCCCACTTAATAGCTCAACTGCAATGCATATATCATAAATAGATGTAGGTGGGGAAACACAAGAATTCAAAACATTTCTACAAGCAATTCCTTTTCTTTTTTTAATTTCAGCATGGCTGAAACAATAGGTGGTCTCTCCAGGCAAAATACCAAACATGGAGAGAGTAACTCGGGCTAACTTTTACAAGCCTTTTAAGTCTAGTCAGTCTGTAGGCGCATCTGCAAATTCTGTTCATGCCAAACGCCTCCAAAAAGCGATCCTTGTTAAAACTACTGTGGCCCTTAAAACTGCTGGGGTTGATGAACAGTTGTCATTATTCCTTCTGTTTGTAAAGCCAAAGAGGTGACAACACTTGTAACACTTTGTAACATGAAGCAGAGAAAGAGAAGAGAGAGAGATGACAGGTTAAACTCAAGATGGTCTCTTGTTTTAAGATAACCTCTTTTGCCTGGGATGTGTGGTATTAGTCTCATCTTTTGTGTCAGTAACATCTAACCCCAGATCCAATACTTTTCACTGGTGTAGTCCCTCAAAACACTAGGCTATTTAGTATTTAGCACCCCCTTGATAAGCCTAGCTACTGAAGGCGTTCAACAGTCAAGTTTGGGTTTCACACTTCCATTCAAAGCATTATGTTTCTGCCCCCCTCTTGCTTGTTCTGTTTAAAAGGAAGGACACTACAGTAGTTGACAACTCAAAACGTTATTAAATGTGATGCAAACTGGTAATTTCATAAACCTACAACAATCTGAATGAATCTTCTTCAAACTGAATATATGTTCTTTGTTGTGGATCCACTTTTGCTAGAGGTGTCATCGTGTGACTGGTAACCAATGAGACTTTTGATGGGAAGGTTCAAACGCTCTTTGTATTGTTGCCTGGAGGAAAAGACAGAACAGCGTTCATTCTATGGCAATGGAAAGCTTTGGGAGTAAAAAAACAATGAATAAAACATCTTATGACAATCTCAGGCATTGTTCAGAACATAAACAAGTTGTTTCCTCAAGCAAGTTGGAGTTGTTTTTTTATACCTAAGGCTACAATATCATTTTAGAAGTATACACAGTACTTCCAAATAGTCCTATACCATCTTCACACTTAAAAACATTCTCTATTCAAAAGAATAAGACACGAATACTATACACACAAGTGAGAAATTATAGTCAAACATATCTTTAGTCAAATGTGTCTTAAGTTAAGTATATTTCCTTGTACATGTATATACTGAGGCCTATTGAAAGACACCAGACTCTACCTACGCTCTCTTTATGTGATGCTGTATTCACAGCACCTGGCAACTAAAACAAAGGTGCAGTTTGCTTAATTCGTTTTTTTATGCAGTGCGTTTTCTTTTACTGTTGTCCTTGTCTGACTCTGGTTCATGCTATGTGTTGTGGTATTGTAATTTGTTTGGTCTTGTCTTCAGTAAATATATAGCTGTAAATGTGTGCCTGTAGATAGGCTATTTATGTCACCTGCCCAGGGACAACTAATGAAAATTGGCCAACTGTTTTTTACATTATATGTCATACTAATGTTTATTAAGATGCAATGTCCTAATCAGATAAACCAATAAAAATAAAACACTAGCCTCATTTATACCAGCAGTGTTTGCAGCTCAAATGGTGACCTGAAATTAAATGCTTTTTGTATTGTATGTGCAACAGCTCCCTCTAGTGGCATGGCCTCAATGACCTCTACTTCCCACCTCAAAATATCTGGTGTGTGTATATATAATCAGCTACTTCAACTACTTGCATACTCTACCATGTTGTGCAGGCCCTCTCTAGCCTTTGTGAAGAGTACCAATTCTGTGAAAAGCAAATAATGCCTAAACCTTCAAAATTCAACATTTAATTTGGAGAATGCCATTAACTGTAATATACATGACTGGCACTTGACCGTCTTCAGGCTGCAAAACTAAATGTCAGAGAAGCTGATCCTAACTGGGTCCACACCTCCTGACTGGGTAAGATTCAGTCATGATAATTCTCTTTTTCCATCAAAATGCAAATTAACAACTAACATTTTGCTTAGTCCAGATGTGACCTCCATTTCGATCCTGAACACCAAAAACAATTTCTACACAGGGTGATAGAATTCAGAATCTACAATCCAGTACAACATACTCTAAATAACTGTTCTACCTGTACACTCAATACAGGTGATTTCAATAATTAACTCCTCTACCTAGCCAAAAAGTTGTGGCAAGTAGAATCAGCTGTAACTAATACAGAAATAATGAACCAACCCACCCACATTTGTAATGCACTGAGGGTCAGTGCACTTACCCTATCGTCATAATTGCGTCCCTGTTTTGGCAGTTGCCGGTCCAGATGGCTATTTTGTCTCCTTTGGGCCTGACGTTCACCACAGCGCCGCAAACATCGTCGCTGGCCTCGTCAAACGACTCCCCAACTAAACACAAAAGCTGGGAGGTAGAAACAAACAAAAGTACAAGCAAGTTCAGGGATGGTATTCTAAAAAGCAGGTTTAATCACTTTACCTGGGTATATTACATTACATGACAATGCATTTAGGCTGGATGCTCTTATCCAGAGCGACTTATAGTGAGTTAGGTACAGGGACAGTCGCCCCTGGAGAAATGTGGGGTCAGATGCCTTGCACAAGGGCACCTCAGCAATGAATGAGGGTGCAGGAAAGCACTGGTTATTCACTCCCCCACCCACATTCTATCCTACCAAACCTGCGACCCTCTGATCCCAAGACCAACACCCTAACCAATAGGCCCCACTGTGTTAACTCAGAACAAGTGGCAAATCTCCTAGTAAGGCATGTCATGGCTTTATTCCCCTAGTTTAACAAAGGCATAGGGCTCTTCTATTACCAATTGTTTTGAGTTCATTTATCTGGGACAGACAGTGAATCACGTGCTGAATCACATGCTTGGGGTAACACCCCTGCCTCAGGACTGCATCAGTTTCAATGGTACAGCATTTGAATGTTTTTACTAGAGACACTGGGGCATATATAGAAGGGCTTACCGTCTCCATCCAGTAGCGGTCAAGGTCATTATGTCTCTGCTGTTTGCTCAGGGTCATCAGCCACCTGCCCCCCAGTTTGTTCCTGTCGTCCTCCCACATGGGCTTGATGCCGTCCTATTATTGGAGGAGAGGGATGTCAATCACAGCGAGTTTACTAACTGCATGACACTGCATGTCAGTCTCTGATTTTAAGCTCAGCCTCTACTAATTAAGTCTGAGGACTGAACTTGAAGGAGAGACTTTAAGTGACATAATGTATTATAATATACTGATATATTATTATATTTTTAGTGGACATAAGGCCCAACCTATGGATTACATGACTTAGAATAGAACAAAATTACCTTAAATAAGCAATAGTCACAGCCAAACCCCAGTTTGCTTGGTTGCTGTATGTGGTTGTATAATCTGGGAACAAATTTGAAATTACAGAAGTTAACATATGAATTTAAATAAAGTTCTCACACACAAACATATATATATATATATAAAATCAAACATTCAAGGAATATTGACAATGTATGTTTAACATTAAGTCAATCCATCTAAAACCATTAGACAAACTCAAATGTAAAACCTTGGAGTGCTTGTGTACGACTTTTTAAGACACACTTACGCCCAGAAATCCTCCACTGTGTCAAATTTGGCAATCAGACGCAGATTCTCTGTCCAGCTTTTGCTCTTGTCATTCTTGAAATACCACAGGGCCCATCTGCGAAGACATATCATCATCGTGACCAAGGCATCCCCTGACAGATAAATTAAGCAGAGCAGTGCATCCATTCCTGACATTTTCAAGTGGCCAATAAACAACAACAAATTTGAGTGTTTTATGATAAAAGGAACACTATCCAGTACAAAACTATTTAGTGGAAAAGAAACTTCTCTTAATACATTGCACCTAATACATTACACTTAGCTGATGCTCTTCTCCAGAGCGACTTACAGTTATTTAGGTGCAGGGTTTCAGTTACAGTCCCTGAAGCAGTGTGGGGTCAGATGCCTTGCTTAAGGACACTTCAGCCGTGAATGAGGGTGCAGGAGAGCACTAGTTGTTTTACTCCCTCACCCTCAGTCCTACTGGAATGGGATTCGAACCTGTAACCTCCCAATCCCAAGACCAACTCTCTAACCACTAGGCCACAGCTGGCCCACAATGCATTTATCTTTTTACATGCTACAAACCCCCTTGATTGAACTGAGTAGAATACTAGTTGATGCAGATTTCTTTTGTGAGAAATGTGAGACTGCAATCATCATCACTAACACCAGTAAATATGGACACAATGAACATAAATAAATGCATGTAATGTGCTGAACAATCTGCCATCCAGCAGATGTAGCCATTGTTTATTGCATACCATTATTGTCTCATTAACAAATCAGAAGAAGCAGGAGGTAGGGGTTGGTTCACGACCTCATATAACCTCTGTGTCAAAAGCAACACCCTCACCATGTCCAAAACCCAGCTGATGATTTAGTCTATTACTCTACAATCCAGTGGGGCATGAAGACCACTAAGGCACACAAACATGCTCACAGGTGAAAAGAAAGGAGGCTAAACAATATGCACGGTTGTACAAAACCAGTGTGTAAACGACACATACCCTTAACAATAGCATTTACAAAAGGGCAAGTATATGTTTTCTTCTTTTTTTTATTAAGTTTGTAAACAGTGTTTATGTGTGTTCATCCTGCGCTGCACACCCATCACAAAAAATAACCAATTGCAATAGTCCACCATTAGTCAGGGAAATGACACAAAAATAAACTGTTTGGCACATGTAGTTCCCTGACACACTTCCTATAAATGTTGTCCACCAGATCAATTTCTCATTACGTTGCAGTGTGTCCCTTGGTGCTTTAGACCTAAAGCGGCCACCTTAACAAAACATCCCTCCCACCTTAACTATGCTGTGCCAACACAAAACTAAAATTAGGCGTGAACTTAGAATTAGGCGAGGACATTATAGGAATATGTAGGCAGTATTCATTAGTTGTAGCCTTGTATTCATACTAGCTGAAAAACTTAAAACAAATACAATGCAACTGACTAATATGAATTATTTCTGAGTGATGGCCTACTTTTCTCAACCATAATCCTGCACCTCCACAGACAACCCTCGTCTTAACTAACAAAATCCCTGTGGGGAACACTGCCTTGTCACTAACCGACTCTTGCCAGTGTGCTGCGAGATATACAGACTACACTGAAAGCGGCAGGCAGGCGGACAGGCCAGCACACAGGCCGAAAGGACAGGAAGGTCTGCCCCAATGGATGACATCAGCACTTCTGCCCTGGCTACATGACTGCTCAATGCTGCGGAGCAGAAAGCCAAACAAAAACTGCTGTCTGATTAAGGTCTTTCAAGTTAAAAATGTCCATGCTGACACTTCCTCTCTCTTTTCACAGGAACATCCAAGTCTGCTCAGAAATCCCTATGGCTGCGCTAAGTCTACCGTAACAAACGTTCTTGAGAAATCCTGATAATTCATAGCAAATTACAGGGAGATCTCAATGTTGCACCTTTGAAGCTACGGTTCATTTATGGTAACCACATGTTTAGAGGAAAAAAGCTTAAGATAAATCCATGGGCACATACACACACACATATACATATATATATAACAGACAGAGAATACTGACATCACCACTCCAAACAACACTTCATCTAACTCTTAAGTAATAGATTTGATAGGTGGGTTTAAAGTCTTCCCAAAGTGAAGTTGCCACATGCTCTGAAGAATTTAAACTTTGTAGCGCTTACTGCACTTTATAACGGGGACAATTTTAAGAACATACCATGTAATCGCATACAGACAGACATTACCTGTTCTGCAAAGGGTGTTTGATGTACTGCTCAGAACCAGGAACGGCGGGTGCGGGTGTCGGTGTCTCATTAGGGCTATCTTCAGTTTCGTTTCCTCGCTGAATGAAAGGAACCCACAATGAATGAATACACGTTTGATGAAGGCTGCTGTTGTTGAACAATACAATATGTTAAGGCAGCCAACAGCAGCCAACCCAAGCACTACGAAAAATATGCTGGTTGTTTTTTTGACAGTTCAATAGTTTATATTAGAAACTTCACACACAAACACTTCATGCGGAAACACAGGTTACCATATGGAATGTCTAACAATGAATAAACCCCAACATCAAATGATATATGATTTCAAAAAGTTGAGTATCACTATTATATTATTTTAAAGGTAGATAATCTGGTAAACTGAAGTCCCTAGTGTCCCCAAGTATCCTTTCCAAAGTGTTAAGGCCGAGTTATCGTTACAGTAATTTAATGATACTCAAATCAGTAGCAACATCCTCGACTCAACCAGGTTCTTGCACCCTATCAATAATAAATTATACCTCCACACTGAGATTGAATGGCATGTCACGTTGAGATAAATTAGTACTAAAATACGATGACAGGTTTAATGTTGACATTCATTTGAAAACAGGAAAGATTCATTTCAATTTGCCAGATGTACTGCCCGGTACATCGCTAGCACGCTTAAGCTGATAGGAATGGCAAATGAATTGGACGCCAGATAGCTAGCTAGCAATAGGTAGCTTGTGAAACTAGCTAGCACGAAACACACGTGTCTAGCCCAGGTTTTGTTTCACATAACAGAATGCAGCACGACACCGTGTTCATCAATTATAAGAAATCATAGTGATTAATACAGGGTAAACTAGTGCATGTAAAGTAAAAGCGTGGACAGAATCTGTACTATTCAGCTTAGTCCCTCCTGCCAACAAAGTCGCCTCCAATGCCACCCCTAAATCCATTTGAAAGCTAGCTAGCTTTGGAGAACATCTTACCGGCGACATCACTACGCTCGTTAAGCTCGCTCAACAAACTCTTTTCAAACACGAACGGTTTCTCTTAATATACGATGTATACAAATATGCAAAACAGTTAATCAGTATCAGAAGCCATCTGGATCCCCATAATCCTGAACACCCCGTTCTCTCTTACCGGCTCCGAAGTCGCCATCTTGCCACTAAAATTCTCCTGTCCGCTCAACCATACGTTGATGCGTCACAAAACCACAAACGTTAGAAAATCTACGGCAGCGTACGTAGCTCAACCCCTGTCGTGGCTGGTGGGGATTCTCTCTCCAATGCAACAAATAAGCCATCTCTGTGGTCGCCTACTTAGACATTTCGACTGTTTTTATGTCATGAAGCAGTTTAAATCCAACCCAGTCTGTTCAACAACGTGACTACTTTGACATATCAGAAAAAAGTATCTTACGTTGGGTTGGCCCCTGATGAGAGATGTAAAGTAGCCTACTTTGACTAATGTACTCTGTTTACAGGGCCAATCTATCTATCTAGTTAGCTGTCTAGCTATCTATCTGCCTTCCTGTCTAATGAAGGCAAACATTTTTAAACATTTTAATTATTATACCGAACTGCTACAATGGCATTGGTTAGATTGGCTTATTAATGAATGTTCACGTGAATGAGCAAGATAGACAAAATAGCCTACCCTGACCAGGCCACGCTGCAAAGCGAAAATCGGACAGAAATTCAATAGGCCAATCATGTAATAGTTCAGATCCAAACATGTTTGATTAGGAGCCCCACATATTAAATCTTGCAATGCTATCTTGCCAGTTTAAAATAATGCAGTAAAACAGTCTAATGGTATGGTTATATCTTGGTTAATATATTTTAATCATCAACTAATATAAACTTAGAGAGCTATAAGTGTATTGTGTCCTGAAAAAAATATGTCCCTATTATGCCATTTGCTTGCTACTGAAAAAAAAAAAAAATATTCGGTACAAAAAACGTAAGGCATATGACATATATTCGACATATAGTTTATTTGTCTGTTTTCTCAAAATATCCAAAGCATTGCAAAGTTGATCAGAAAGAGGCTTATGACCAGAGTGAGACAACTAAAAAGTGCAAGTGTTTGAAACAGCAAATACTAGTGATCTCTTAAAAAATCATCTTCATAAGCCTACAAATGCCATAGTGGTCATAACGACCCTGTCACGCAGGCATAGTGACCTAATTTTTGAGTGACATTCTTCACATTTCAAAGGAAACTATGGGTAAATAATTGACCTCGATCAAGGCTGTGGGTAGTATATTTAACTGTTGTGTTACAAAATCAATACACCATAGAAGTTATCCATAGGTCAGTTCAGTTCAGCAGTTGCCTTGTATGATTTACACTGCAATTGCTCATGTTTTTTTATGTGTTGCTAATACAAATGAAAACAAACAGGCAAAAAAGCACCACTGACTTGTGATTTGTCATTGACAGCATAGATCTGAAATTTAAGCACCAATCATTTTCAGTCTTTCTCTGTAACACTGCCAAATGAACAGTAAACATTCATCAGTACAGCTTAATGGCCACATGGGAAACATAATTTATGTCAAATCTTCCTCTCCAGGGAACAGGTGACATTACATGTCTGATGTTGTTTTGAGGGTGACTGTAGTCTTGATAAACATGTCGTGTCACCACTGTTATGCAAGTAGGGTTTGACAGCTGGTCAGTGTTCCACGTAGATAGTTTAGTGAGTAACCCAGATAAGTTAATTCAGAGTCATAAACCTCCTTATAGAAGAACCGTACTGCTTCATTCTCCAAGCAAAACAAGGACACAGGGTTCTCCTTTTAGGAAGTTTACTACCTGCTCCGAGTTAACATATCTAGGTTAATGACCATCACTGCTTTCTGAAACACCTCCCTGGTCACTAAAGATGTGTGTACACTACTGTTGCACCGGGAGAGCACTGATGTTTATTTCATCCTCTTAATAGTATTACTAAATTTTGACAGTTTAAACATGTAAAAAGTCATAATGCAACAAATATATATATTGTTTTTTTGGGTGAACTTACCATGACATTAGTTTTTCAGCAGGTGAAGAATCTCACTGCTGATATGGATGTATGTCTAATCTAACACTTTTCAGAAGCATAAGTTCTGATTTAGAGCAAGTAAACTTTCAGTTAATGTTTACAAATAATCCAATTTGTTTTTTGGGCAAGATGTTGGATCTTTGAAGTAGTATCTCATAAAAATGACTATCTATAGTAAACAAAGGTGTAATTTGCATGTACTGAAAGGATGTATAAATAATCTCTTCTGCAGCATTCAAATGTAAAGTGGTGTCACATGTCAAAGAGTTTATTGGAAGTCTGTTAAGCACCAGTGACATTAAATGTGAAGATATTTTTATATCTAGTAGGTGTGATGTTATTTTCAAGTCATGTTCAAACACTTTGGGAAGGGTAAAACCTTGAAGGTATGAACTAAGTGCCACTTCTAAATTGTTTTCCAAAACATCTGAAACTTAATGCAGCACATAACCATGTAAGATTATTGCTTTGATAAGTATACCTTGTGGAAATTAAAAGCACCTGCAAAAATACTGTGAAGAGAATGACAAACATCATGATAGCATGTGCATATTGGAAATAGATATTTTTCAAGTTGTTTTGAAAGTAAAAGTGCTTTTCAAAATGACACGTTGAATGAAAACAAACCATGACCCAGAGGGAAATATTGCTTCTCAGAACTGTCTTGATTTTGCCCTATATGACGATCTTAGAGCTTATATCAAGCTGACCTTTGGTTAAGGAGAAGACGTTTAGAAGCTAGTAAGTTCTGGCATTTGTGTCATAATTTTTAAATTACACTTAAAAGTGTCTAGTGAATCACAATATAGTTGGGATTTTTAAGTCCAAACTAAATTCACCATAAGATCTTAAAATAGTCTTATGCTGTTCTTTTTCTCATAAGGGGGTTTTAGTATAAATACATCAGAAGTCAAAAAGATTTAATTTATTTTTGAAAGACTGCTGTAAGAAGCAATGTTTTCCTCTGAGGACAACCAAAACACATAGAAAGTGTAGTATGTACCTTCATTACCAAATGCATTGCAAGTGACAGAAGTAGGAAAAAGAAACAAAATGAAATTGAAATGCTACATGAATGTCAAAACAACCGGCTATGCTCACATGTGCTATATGTACTGTATATTTAGTTTTTCTATTTCTCATAAATTTACCAGTCACTGCTACAATGGCACCAAAAATAAGTCATTATATTTACTTCAGGAAAAAAGCACCCACTGTTTTAAAAACAATGTTCATTCTGAGTGTTTCCTACTTGCAAGTAAAATGCTTTTTTTACATAGTACAATTGCAGTAAACAGGCTAGCACCAGAAATTAAATTACAAAATAGTTTTGACAATGATCAGAATAAATAATCACATTTTATGCTCTAATTTCATTTCTGTGTATAAAACCAAGTCTGAAAGCACCATTTCTTTACAATATAAAACCATCAAGGACACACCGAAAAACAACTCACAGTAAAAAAAAAGAACCTTTTTTTCCAACATCATTTTTTTAAAAGCTGAGATGAAACATAATTTGACAATATCAACGCATTAAAAACACAAACTAATAGGTAAGTTGATTGAGGTAAGGCAGTAGCATAAAAGAGTAAAACGGTGTGAAGGAAAATGTCACATCCAGCGGTTGTAGGGGCCTGTGACCTGCGTCAGGGCGTAGGGGGACACGGTGACCACCCTGTCCTGGGGGAGCGTCTGTGCCCAGCGTGTTGGCACCTGGGCTAGCTCTGTCTCCCCAGGGCAGGGCTCCTCCGGGGCCTCCTGGCTCGGACCCTTCGCCACCGGCCTGTCCCTCTTGCCCTTGGCTCTGGAGGGGCTCAGCACGGCTGCTGGGTCGCCCCCCTCCAACAACAGCCGCTCGGCCTCCTCCTCTTTTTCCCGAGCCTTCTCTGCCATCTTGGCCTCCCACGCTGCCCAGCCGTGGCTTGGCTCGTTCAGGTTCTTGTGCTGGTAGAAGACCAGCGAGATGCGCGTGGGGTGGCTGCGGTTGGGCCGCAGTATGGGCGTGGTGGCGTGCAGCTCGCGCCGGGCGCACTCGATGAGAATGGAGCCGTGGGAGGGGGCCACCGCCACCCCCCCAATCTCCCCGTCCAGGAAGTTGTGCTCGCTGTCCGACCACACCTCTTCCACCTTCACCGACTCAGGTGTGTGGGGAGTCCAGGGAGGGAGTGAGCTGCCCAGGTCCGTGGGTGTTCCCGGCACTGGTGTACCGTGGTGGTACCCGTTGAGTCTGCTTTGGAGCCCTTCGGCTGGGTGGGGGTAGAGCGAACGCGGAGGTGTGCTCTCGCCAGGAGTAGGAACTTGCAAGAAAGAGGAGCAGTGCACTTCGTCTGGCTCTGACTTCAACGTGTGAGGGTGAGGGTAGTCACGGCAACCCTTTGCCGTCAGGGGAGAGACGGCCGGTCGAGGTTCCAGCAGCTGTTGGTCACAGAGCTGTGGGCAGCCACCAGGCCTGCAGTCGCTGCCATAGTTCCCTGGTGCTCCAGCAAACCCATACTTGGGACACGGTCGGCCAGAATCATGTGGGGAATGGGCTTCCATGGCCCGGCTGTGTGCTCCAGGAGGTGTGGGACTCCCGTAGTTATGGTTAAAAAGGTGTGAGGGTTTGCAGTCCAGTGGATAGTTCCCCACACTTGCTGTCCGCAGAGGGATGGAATACGGCTGGGGCTCTGTTTTGACCAAGGGAGGTAGCGGCTCCACAGACTTGCACTTGTTACCTGTGAGATAAATTATAATTAAATCACATGACATCTATGGGTGAGAAACTGTTAAAACTCACATTTAGTTATGATGTATCAGGATAAAATGGTAGATAAAAGGTATTCTGAGGTCTCAATCAAATCCAATATTGTTATTTATATTTTCTTGTCATCACCATCATCACATTACATGTAGCTGACACTCTTATCCAGAGCAACTTACAGTCAATTAAGCGTGAGGGGCCATGTGCAGTTATTAACATAATCTTGCCATTTGATGCATTGTACATGAGTTAGCCCTGGGCTCATTTATTATAATCAAAAGTGTTATTATAACATTAATCACAGTTTAGGGAAAACACAAGATGCTTGTGCACCTAGGAAGAACCTTTGGGAGAATAAATTGAAGACTTCCTGACTACAAACCTTATTCTAACATACTATTCTTTGGGAGAACACTGAGCACTTGTGTTGTTTTATTATTACTATTCTATTATTTCCTGACTCCTCAGTGAAACGACCTATTGTTGGGTTTGTTTGCCAAGTTGCAGGGTCTAGTTGGCTCTGAAGAGATGGGTTTTGAGAAATCATTTGAACATGGACAGTTATGAAGCATTATCTAAATTCAAAGTAATTTCATGCATGCTCATTCGCTTCTGCTCCCATGTTCCACCATTCCATGTTCCAATGGCCCTGTTGTCCAAAACACTGCAGTGGCTTCCCACCATTGTCCCACCACAGATGTGCCCCACAATGGATTCATTTCAAAGTCCTCCAATGCTGCCTTTCTAAGTAAGCATTTGGAGGCAGCAAGGCATCAAGGCATGTCTGAATTGAATAAATGCATAAGTTTCGGCGTTCTAAGGTACCTTAGTTTTGCCCAAAATTGCAGGCAGCATAAATGTTTCCTTCATGCTGCCCTCAAAGTCTGAAATTCTACAGTTATGAAGTCTGTTGGTCTCTTGACAAAGGTGTCAGCAATTAAATCAACAAAAGATGGTGTTGGATTAGATATTTAGCTAGGTCAAGCAAAGTTTTTTAGGTACCTTAATGGCTGCTACTCCAAGTGACTTGTTAAGTCAGTCAAGACAGCAAGGCAGCTAGTCACTACCTCTCCGTTTCTGACAGACTCGTTGTCTTCATTGATGAAGCTCAGCATAACCAGACCCCCTTCTACCTTACTGACCTGCTCCAGCATCACATTCCTCCCTACAGCCCCCACTCCTCTGATGCCAATCCCCTGTCTATACTACTCAGCATCAAGCACTGGACCTGGGCAACAGATATAGCTGTATATCTCCCAGAAATCCCTCCCCAAACACAATGAAGTGCACCCATCTGTCCATGTTCAAATGACTTCTCAAAACCCATCTCTTCAGAACTACTTTAATTTGTGCTCAATGTGGAATTAACACACCATTATAACCAAGGTAGTGTTGTATTGTAATGGAAAATAAGAGTATGACATAATATTGTTTAGAAATGGAAAAGCAGTAAAAACAATACATTAATGTTGTATTAACATTTTCTCAGAAGCTTATAAGGCTCTAAGTAAATTTGCTGGCACAATTTCAGAGTAAGCGTAAGTAAGTGCAAGCAGGGACCATCCAGCCCTTCTGTCCCATAATTACTTTACCTCTGTCCGGCGTCCCTTTGAAGAGCTCGCTCTTGACTTTGCTGGGGGTGGTCTGCTTCTTGTCCTGTTTCTCAGCAGAGGCTTTCTTGGCCTCCAGACGCCTCTTGCGGGCAGACTTGACAGGTTCGGCTAGCAGACGCACCTCCCTGGGGAAGGCCGAGAGCACCTGCAGGGCCCCAGTCTGAACCTTGGCCCACTGGCCCTCCGCATGGCCAAACTCGTCTGTCTCTGAGATTTTGTAAAGAGGCAGAACGTGCAGCTGCTCATCCTCTGGTACATTCCTTACTGCCCGGTTGTCCTCCTTCGTTAAAGTGCATACCTACGCAGAGCAGAGGGAATTATACAGTCAATCAATTCAATAAATGGTCAATTGACTTTAATTCATTGCGTTTCATTAGCATGACCATTCAAATAGAAACTGTGCTGCCAATGCACATATGGTGTACCCACATAGAATATATCACAACATCAGGGTATTTATTATGTGATTTAAACATAAATGGACACATAGGCACATAGTGCAGGCGGATACACACTTGCACATGTCATTGCATTCATGAATATGCACGTGGATGCATAAGTATGGACATACATACACACACACACACACACTCACACACGCACACACACGCAATCACACAGCCACCTAAAATATATCTTCATGAGAAAATATTTCACGTGGTCTCTGCTGGCCATTTTATTGACGGTTTTGCAAAACTTTCGATAAAGTATAATGTACCATATTATTATTAAATATAATAATTATTTTGGAAACAAATGGTACAACTGAATGTAATAACAAATGTATTCGGCAAGTTTTGGCTGTTTCAATGTTTCACATTTGAAATTGAAGTTCTTTGACATATCAATCGCAGATATGGTCATGTCGAATGAGCGTAAAAGGTTATCTCATTGTACAGTGTAAAACAGCCTCAATGGAGGATGACATGTGGAAGTGTTGCATAATTACAACTAACTGGTCTGTGCACTGTGCTGCACTGTTCTGAAGAAGGCGGCAGCACTGCATTTGACCACATGCACATTTCTCTGGAAAAATGTTGTAGGGCAAACTGTGATGATCTGCTATGGGCCTTACCACAGTACTTCCATTGTTCATGTTGTGTGTGTCCCTGTGTGCATGAGCACAGAAGTCCACACACGCGGTCACCCCCGAGAACGGACGGCCTTGCTTCATACCCAGCCTACAGTCTGTAGCCAGCTGCTCGTTGTCCACCTGTGACCAGGCATTCATTTGCATTAGCCATTCATTCATGTCTCACTAACTGCCACACTCCTACAATATACTGCGGCATCTACAGCACACGGTGGGTTTACACTATGCAAATACAATACTGGAGAACACTTTTCTGCTTATTGTACACATCTTTTGACACCACATGATTAAATACTATTGTTTTTATAACAGTACAGCAGTACTGTTCACGTTAGTGCCTTTCTAAAAAAGGTGTTAGTGCCTTTAAAAAAAAAAATACAACAAAGTTGTCACGATGCCTGTTGTCCACACTAATCTGTTATTTTCAGGCTCAAGAATCAGTTCCTAGAGCAAGTCATGGAGCCATTTGCAAACAGCAGCATATGGAAGTAAAAAAAACAATGCGTGTGGACATAAATTGTTTAGGCTCTAATACAGTAAAAACAGACTAATGTGGACTTATCCACGGTGACAGGGACACGTTTCATCTGGTTCACCTGGTTTTGGAAGGCCTGTGGTGCAAGCTGCTTGTACAGTGGCGCTAAGTCTGTCGCAAGGTTCTGAAGGTTATCCTCCAGCTTTTCCTCCTGAAGAAGAACAACACACTGTCAATACTGCAAACAGCCATTCACAAACTATACCTCAAAATGTTCTCAAATGCTTGAGAAGGCCTGTGCACCTTGGTAGCGTATTTTGCTGTTGTGGATATATATCTGGTAAAACCAACTAAAAGTGCAAATCTGTTTGCTAGACAGACAAACCACTCATTGAAGTATAACATTTTTTAATGTGATTTTTTACTAAAACTGTTCTCAATTACAAATCACACTAGAAGTGTTTTGACCATCTGTAACCACCTGGAGGCACCTAATCACAAGTGTACACATATTTTCATTGTACACACACAGGGAAAAACACACAGACGTGCTAGTCCCTATGGCCTATGGCATGCAACTGCTACAAGGACCACGAAGCCTTGCTCACCTCCCTTGGGTAGTCTCCAAGCAGGCGGAACTTTCTAGGGATCTTGCTGCGAGCAAATTTGCAACCGTTGAAGTACATACTCCAGGAGCAGCCAAATGAGAAGGAGGCTCCACAGGTCTCTGGGTCCAGACCCTGGCACGCACACGTGCGGCTGAGCAAAAGTGAAATAGAGAAACACAAAAGAAACCTTGGTTAGAACTGAAATATATTATATGTAGTATATAGTATGTAGTAGTATGTAGTATAGCATGCATTTGTCTAACTCAAAGGGGTACATAGTATATAGTATGCATTTATCTAACATCAGGAGTATATAGTAGTATACGTAGCATGCATTTTTCTAACACTGGAAGCTGCTCTGACTCACAATATACTACAGAGACAATTACTGAATTTGGATATTATCTTATTCTGACAACTGCTATGTGCTTTTGCATAAAGCACTACATTTACCTCCTCATAACATGGCCTATGCTCTTATTCAGCATTTTTTTCCCCCAGACGTTGATGGGTGGCCACTTACAGTGTGGCAGTAAAGTAATAGCCATGGCCAAAAACACATTGGCAGACTACTGTTGGACCTTTGGTCCTTAAATATGAAAGTTGAGTTGGTGCACACATCCAGAAACATAATCTCAGTGTGCTAGGCCAAGTAGCAGTACATAAAAAGAAGTAAAAGTCCATAAACCAGAGTAAGTTCCCAAACACCCTTTAAAGGTCTCATTCAGTGAGAAACCATTTAGTACTTGCTCTTTTTGAAATATGATAGGTCACTCCGAGTTTCATACACATGCTGCACATGAAAATGTTCTTCCACCCTGACTGCCTCGATTAGTCAATGAAAGAACATAGGCGGAAAAACAAGCGAATAAGGAAAAGGCCAACAAAGTGACGTGTGTTTGTCAAATAGAAAAAGCCATGCCACAGTTGTGATTACCAGAGTCTCGTTGCAGCACACTTTCACTTAGCTAAATATAGGTAAGTATGTGTGATTGTTTAGAATATTTAAATATTCAATTTGGTGTGCTATGACCAAATGGGCTTTGAATGATTGTAGCCTGTGACTAGCATAGCCAAGAACCTGTCATCCTCATCGCTCCATCTCCTCCACCAAACTAGAACAGTCTGTAACAGGAGCACTAAAGCATTTTTTTCACCAAAACTGGCTCACAGGGCATTCATTAATACTAGAGACCACCGCAAAATGAATGAAAAAGCAATGCAATGAGACCTTTAATGAATACGTCAATGTGAGCTGAAAAAGGTGGACTAACTTAAAATAAATACCTATTGTTTTTTTTCTACTCTTCTGATTTTGCGGTTACACTCAGTGATTGCTCACTTATACTACACAGTTAACAATTTTTTATCCTTAGTGTCCACTATGTTATAAAACCAGAGATGCTACATAAACATGCACAGTTTCCATGGTTTGCAATTCCCACAGCCGAGGTCCTACTCACTCTTCGTTGAGGCCGCAGCGGCGGCTGGTTGGGGAGCCGTACTTGCAGAGCGTCTGGGTGAGCTCGTGGTATAGCTGGTCGGCCATGGTGCGTGGGATCCCCTCCCAGGCCAGGATGAGGATGACCACCACGGCGTTCTGGCAGCAGTGGCCCATGCGCCGGCGCACCAGGCACAAGAGCTTCTCCTCCTCGCTGCCTCTCCGGATCACCTGCAGCCAAACACAAAACACCCAGTTATTCACACAACGCAAACAATGGAGCTAAGCTGAGTTTGGACTGGAGCTATCCTGAACCATTACATTACAATTTTACCTTACAGTTAGCTTTTATCCAAAGTAACACACAATAGAGGAAAACGATGAAGCTCAGCCAGCATTAGAGATTACAGAGTAAGCGCAGAGCAAATGTAGGTGTTACTAAGGTGGTTACCATAAACAGATATATCCACAAAAAAATAAATATAAATAGCCATGTTAGACTGATTATGAACTATTTTCTTTTGCAAGTATGTTATTAGGGTCTTGCTTGAAATATGAATACTGCTTGCATTTTAGAGAAATGTCCATGTAACAGCACAGAAACCGATGACGTTACCCATTTGGCAATCGGACAGCCCTGAGAGCTTCGGCCTTCTTTGCCGGTATAGACCACAACTTCCACACGCACTGCCTTCCCTTTCTCTCCGTACCTGCAACCAATCCACATCACTGCTAATTTAAGCATTTTTTTCAATGGTTTCTATAGAAACAGTTCACTCAACCTCTTTACACTTGTTTAAGAAAAGAGCTATTTCATAGCAGTAACTGTTAGCGACAGCAGTCACAAAACAAGGTCCCTTGAATCTATAAAACGTGGTTTGAAAAAAAAATAAGGACTCATAAAGTCACTCCGTGGGCCCCTCTGAAAGCAGGCCAGGGGTTTCCTGTCATAACTTGCACAGAGTGTGTATCGGGCTTAGCAATGCTTTCCTTTTACAACAGTCACTGTGAAAATGGGGCTTCTGTGAGCACAAGGCCCTCCAGTCCCCCAAGTAAAGTTCTACCTGTTCTCCATCAGCTCCCTCACTGCTGCCACGCTTGGGCCCGATCCAAGGTGCGTGTAGAATGGACCTTCATCTTTCTCAACGATATGCTCTGCACACAGAAACATCATGAAAGTAACCTTAAAACCAAAATAGTGTTTTGTTGGACACAATTTATATTTGGTGCTAAAAATAATGTTAGACAAACGAAGTCTCAATAATTTATTTGGTTACACTTCATTTTAACAGCTCCTGTTACAGTTTATCTATATCATGAAGTATGTAACAAAGCATGTAACAACATGTTCAATTATGTACTTACACTGTAACTTAGGTTTAGGGTTAGGATTAGGATTAGGGTTAGTGTTAGGTATGTGCAGTGTAAGTATGTAATGGTACATGTTGTTACATGTAGATACCAGAGGTGAAAATTAACTTAGCAAAATGTGGACTTTTACCAGCTACTGACAAATACATAGTAAAATTTAATAGCCACTCAACAGTAAATTATTTTGTTTCCATTTTTACCAGCAGTTGGCTGGTGGCTGGTGTAAAGTTCCATCCCTGGTAGATACACTGTAAAAAAGACTTTATAAATAAAGTGTTGCCACTTTATGCATTTCTCAGAACTGAGACACTGACCAAAAGCAAGGCTAACTCACCCATGCAGTCACAAGTGGGTACCTCCATGTTCTTTTTGGAAGTTGGTGTAAGCAAATTCTTTGTTGGTGTGTCCAAGAACTTCAGCGGTGACTCCAGGAAGCTATTGAGTGTATCCTTGGTAGGAGTGTGTTCTGTGGGATAATCTATCCCCGGTTCCGTGTTTATAGTTGACGTTGACAAAACAGTGACTGAGCCAGATGTTTCCACTTTGTAATACGCCTCTTGATCTTTGCGAGGCTGCTGCTGGTCATTGGAATAGCTGTTCGTTTTGCTGTGCAGGTCGGGGTAGCGGTGGTGGTGGGTGGAAACGGCACTAGGAGGGTCGGGTACACTGGGGTGACCCTGCGGCTTAGCACCATAATTCAGCACGTCACAGGGTCTGAATACCTGAGAAATCGACTGTCTTTCACATTCACGCCTCCCCTCCATCATGCTATCTCCATGGTCATTCTCCTGGATGCGATGTCCGTTCGGATGCAGCATGGGGTGTTTACCATTGGAATGATTAAGAGCATTGGGTCCGGTTACCAAATGGTTTATAGTACTACTGTTGCCCAGGCACAGAGGAGTTTGGGACCCCAAGTGCACTCCCATAAGCGGGCCGCCAAATGAAAAGAGCTGACATTTCTCCCGCTGTAACTGTGCTTCTGCGATGTACTTTTTCAAGTCTATTTGCGACTGTGGAAGAAATGGGTTCCTTTTATGGTTTAAATTCATATTCTGTGAGATGACTTTCTGACCCTTGGTCTTAGGGAGAGTCTTGCCATTGGGTGTTCTTTTAGATATAGTGATCCTATGGTTGCTCGGAGATTCTCCCATGAGGTCTCCGTTCATTTCAAGTGCTTTCTTTTTTGAAACTCTCGGTTTTGAAGGTGTTGTTTTCGCCCTTTTTAAAGGGGTCTTCTTCAGGTTTTCAACTAGTAAATGACTGTTGTACTTGATGGTCTGAACAGGCATTCCCTTCAGGGGATTATTCTCTGAACATGGGGAGGAATGGACTAAGTGTGTCTGCTTTTGGCGAGACTGGATTATAAAAGCGAGGTCTGCCAGCTGCAAGGCCACCTCTTCCTCGTCCTTGTTCCTCGAGCTTCCCCCCGGTGTCTGCTCCGACGGCCAGTCCTCCTTATAAGTGCCCTCTGACGTCTGTACTTTACAAAGTGCTCGGCTAACAGACTGCTTCATTTCTACTTTGAGGGGTAGCTTCTCGCAGCTTGAAGAGGCTTTCAGGAGGAGCTGCAGAGGAAGCATGTCTGAAGTGCATGCGTTGTGGTGGCTGGTATGGTTCTGTCTGTTTAAAGGGCTGTGAATGACCGAGGTCTGGTGCAGCGATGAACTGATCACAGATACCTTGTTTGAATCTGACATCGATTTAGCTTCCAATAGAGGTATGTTTTCTCTCGAGGAGACGTTTGCAGCTGGTTTGCTTTCTGACCCCGTATCATGGTGGCCATTTTCCATTTTTATGGGCATTTTTTGAGGGAATGCAGCCAGTTGAGTCAGGGCTTCAATGGCTATGGCCTGTTCCATACTTAGGTTTCTCTGCTCCACCAAAGACTGCACAGCAGGTAAAGGAGTCCCGGAGCCTTTAACAGACTTATCTGAGCTTTTTTGCTCCTGGGGAGGGGCTGTAAATGGACTGGTACATACAGATTTCGTATGTGACTCAAACTCATGTGAACTATCCTCAGGTTCGGTCTTTACTGAGCACAAAACCGAAGGTCGAGGCCCAAAAAGCCTCTCCTCTAAAGCCTTTCTGTCAGTAATGGAAAAGCACACTACAGCTGCCAGAGTGGACAGTGCATCCTCGCAACTATCGCTGCCTCCTGGATGTGACGATATCTGACCATCCATCAGCACCCATGGCTCCTCCATCTTGATTTTCTTCAGCGGGACAGCGTTCTCTGGAAGTGCCTCAGCTTTGGGTTGGGGGAGCACACTGTCCGTTGTCTCTACAGGTCGGGAAGCACAACCAGCAGGATCCCCCGCTGCCTCTGCCGTGTGGTCCCCAGCACCATTGGGTACGTTCAGTGAAAGGCTCTGAATAGTAAGTGCATTGGTGTCTGAGGTCCCAAACGCTTTCTCGTGGAGGGCTGCTGCTGCTGCTGCAACACCCGTCTGGAACGTTTGGGGGAAGGCGTCTGGTGGGACGGCGTGGGTTTGAGATGAGTCACCGTCCTTCTCTTCGACCGCTGAGGTGTCCTCCATCTGCTCCACCTTTGTGCCATTTACCGAGTCCCCCTCTGTCTCCCCCTGCACCAAATAAAAATGAGAGAGAGAGACACACACAGAAAGGATGACTCAACACGTTTGGCTCCAACATCCTCCTGTAGACTATTATAAGCCACATTGTATGACAGCCTGTGGCTCAGCGTGGTCTGGGAAATGCCTCCAGCCCTGCGTTTACAAACACTGAGGCATGGCCACTGCTCTGGACAAACCTTCTATTACAACTATAAACTGTTCAAAATATTTACCAGGGTTGTAAAAAGAAAAAAGAAGGTTGTGTTATGAACAATTAAAACTCATCTGTTTCCAGATAGCTGGAATTCTGGGTGGTTTGATTTCCTTAATAAAGTGCGGTCAACAATGGTATGTCCCTTTGAAGTACTACTTCTGTCTTTCCCATGCAGAGGTGGACAAACTGGCTTGACAAAGTTCTGTCATATATTCCTTCTGCCTACTCTTAACACAAATGATTACACTAATTAGCTCAGCTACGTGGCTGAAGAGTTGTGCTCATTGGGATGAGCTGGTTCAGTGAATTGGCTTGAACAAATATGTGGCAGGAATTTTACTTTCTGAACCCGGGATGTCCACCTCTGTTCCCATGCTCTATGTTGACACGTCCAAAAAAACCTTGATTTGTTACACCTGGACCCTCAGCGTCTCCTAATTACTTTATCCTTACAGAGTATTAATATTATAACAATATAATATTATTATTATAATAATATTATAAAACATCTTTAATAAGAAAATGCAGCACAATGTGTAACCTTTGAGAATAAAACTACAACAGATCAGGCAGCGTGTTTCCATTATGGCGCCTTGGCTTTTGTTACTAAAAACAGACAGAACCAATTTTCATGCTTATAGGCAAGAAGACCATAACAGTAGAACTGCTGCATCGCCCACATGTAGAGAAATGCAGACATACCCAATTACGTGATCTACAACATCTTAGACTGATTTGTAGTACCAGATTTATTTCCAATTGATGCATTTCAGTAACATTTCTGAAGCAACCAGACACTTGCTGAAGGAGGGGTCTTGTACAGGAGGGTTTCACCTGAATCATAAACAGCTGTGTTTCCTGGGCTGACCCCCACTGGCACAGATACCTGACCTAATGTCTTAAGCGTATGCTAGAAAAATGCTTATACCATAACACAATAAAGGGATTAAAGGCTACTGTACTTCAAATGGCAGTTTGCAACAAGCTTACCATATAGAGTGGAAAACACCCACAGGCTAGCCTGGGGTCCGTTTCCCAAAACCGTAGTTGCTAACTAAGTTAGCTACTTTGTTGGTTGCAATGCAATTTCCCATTGCCAACCAACTAAGTTGCTAACTGGTTAGCAACTATGGTGTTGGGAAACGCATCCCTGGATAGTACAGTAAAATGTAAACATAAAATTAAATATTTACAGAGGGGAACAAAAACACTCATTTCATACAGACAGACAGACAGACAGACAGATACACAGATAGACAGATGCCATGACAACACTAGCAGCAATTTTTACTGTTTTGACTAGCATTAATTCCATCAAATCAGTTTGTCCTCTCGAGACTTACTGCTTCATTTCAGGTCAGGAGAGTTTCACAGACTCACAACACGTCAATATCTACTGTTTGACAGCTTACAATGTAAGAACAGCTCAAATGAGGTTATGTCCTTGCGGTGTGTGTGACTAATTTCAGCTCATCTGATAATATCATCTGATAATATTGTCTTTATGCGCTCTCCTAGTCACCCTCTTTTCCCTTTCAACAAGAGGAGAGTGATGCAACAGCTCAGTCAACACAAGACTGAGGCAATCGTTTGGGAACCTATGCAACTGCTACCCCCCCGTAAATACAAAAGAACGAAAGGGAAGCAATCAGCCACTACTGCTTTCATTTAGTGGCAAAACATAAAAACAGGCAGTCTGAGGACGATAGGGTACGTCTGCTGACCACCTTTGTTATAGCAAAGCAGGTGGACCATTTGCAAAAGTATACATGGTTTAGCAGATTAGGTTCTTATGTGTATCTAAAAAGTTATCCTCAGGATTGTAGAGTCAAATCATTCTATCCCGCTCACCAATGGCTGAGTCTGTGCCACCAACACACAGGTGCTAAAATGTTATGTCTCAGTCATGTCCAAAGTCATGTTTAAGAACAGCCTTGTAGCTGAAGCCTATAGAGTAAGCAATCTTCAGCTTTCCCACATTTTGACCTAAAATATGCATAGAGTGTAGAATAGTACAGCTTTTGGTAGAATGTGTGGTATTACGTCTTTTCTTGAGTGCTGGCATTTTTTGAACAGATTTCATGTTCTATGGTTCGTTTAGTTTTCCGTACAGTAAAACCACTGTAGAACCAGGGTATTCACAAAAACATTCTCTCCCCTGATTAAAAATGCAAACATGCTATAAAAACAGTGCGAACACAAGTGCAATTTAAAGCACTGATTAAATGCAATCCCCTAACAGTTCTGATGTTTTTACATATTTTATCATATATATTTTAAAGGACTGTTTTAGTCTCTTGTGACATTTCACAACTCAGGCAGACAGAACAGTGAGGTTGTCTGTTCTCTGCCTAAACGGTCTGTCTGGGTCATTGAGGGATGTCAAAAATGGCCACTTGACTTTCACTTCTGTTTTGTGCAGCTCCTCTCTGCCCTCCTTCATGTACAGAATCACCCAAGCACAGTGACACGTTACCCCACCCCCACGCTAATGCAAAAACAATGTTATACTACAGTATATCCTCTACCATATTCTCCAGACTTCTTACACTTCAAAAACATCAGACAGTACAACACAGACATTCTTTAAGCACACATAACCAACTCACATACACAGTTAGCATTCCACTCCAAACATGCATCACACATAAACTTCCATCCTAAGACTTAACACTCATAACCAACTCACATCCACATGTACACACACACACACATAGAAAAAACAAAACATACATTTTCACACACATTCAAAGTAAACACTCAAAACCACCTCACATAGTATTCCCATGTAAACCTCTCCCCTATGACACAAACACACACACACACACACACATAGAAAAAACAAAACATACATTTTCACACACATTCAAAGTAAACACTCAAAATCACCTCACATAGTATTCCCATGTAAACTTCTCCCCTATGATACAAACACACACACACACACACATGCTCACACACACATGCTCACACACACACACACACACACACACACACACACACACACACACACACACACACACACAGCAACAAGAGCTGTGACTGCTCACAGAATCCTAAGAAGGCTCCCAGAGGAAGGGTTACCGGGGGAAGTCACAGAACAGAGGGAGTATCGGTGCCGAACACTGACAGCGGGTATAGCATGACTCTCTCTGCATCATATTAAGCTCAGTGAACTACATGCATGTGAGAACAAAAGCACTCACAGTTGTTTTAAATCTAATGTGTGAAACATGAGCGTTACACTACAAAGTCATTTACAGAAACAAGCTGTCATATCTGACTTGGCAAGCCAAACAGACATTTTTCTTGAGTTACTTAATTGTAAACAACACAAGATTTACGAGGGCTCATGTTTCTTTAGCCTGTAATTTTCATCGTATCATTATTTTAAAGCTGACTTACATGCGTGCCAAGTGCTTTCAGCTGTCTGCAATCAAACATACATTAGTAGCACAAAAAACTAACTCATTTCTCACACACACAGAAAGCAGTACTTGCTCTGTAATGTGAGTGTAAGAAAAAAAAAAGTGCTTCCTTCCTGATGTGTGTGTTTCTCTGAAGTCTTAGCAGAGTAGGTGCTTCATTCATAGAGTCTACCTTTCCTGCCTCTGAACTTCACACGATGAAATAATAACAATAAAATGGACTACCAAACATAGCACAGGTGGAAGTGCTGCCACTATGCCGGAGCAGTTGCCAACTACAAATACTGCATTCCTCTTTCAAAAGAACAGCAGGTGCTAGGATCGTACTGTTATTTGCCAAAAAAAAGAAGAAGAAGAAGAAGAAGAAGAAGAAAGAAACACAAGCTACATGCGCAACCATGCCCTGAAGATGAAAAAAGAGGTGTCTGTTACCTTGGAAACTCGCTTCTTTTTCTCTAGTTTGGCAATATCCTTGCTGCCCACCTGAAAAAAAGCAAAACCAAAACATAAGTCATTGCTGACGGGTGATACTGTGATATCAACACTATACACACACACAAACACACAGACACACATATAAACACACATTCATGCTTACAATTATTCATAGACAGAGAGAGACACACACACAAATACACACATATACACATACACATACAAAGCACATGAGATGCAAAGCCACACATACACAGAGCGTCTGGTCCCAAGAAGACAATAGATTTTACCAAAAGCCCAGGACGGACGGGGGTGGGTGTGTGTAGATTGTGTGTGTGTGTGTGTGTGTGTATGTGGAGGGGGGGGGGGTTACCTTCCCTCTCCTCAGGGGCAGACCCTCAATTTTGGGCAACATATCCTAAAAGGTAGCCATCTTGCCTCTCCTTCAGCGTCAAAAAGAATAACTGGCTACAGTAGCAGATCTTTGAGCGACCGAGCCGACTGCCCCGGGTGTCATGATGAAGAGAGCCGAGGAGCAGGACGCGGACTGCTGGTGCTGCAGACGCGTACCGCATGCCTCTCGCAGATGCAGACGGCACCTAGTCAGCCAATCGCGTGGGGACGTTAGCGGCTTGTAAATTATCTTCCATGCCTAGACCCTCCTAAACAAAGGATCCCCTATGTGGGCTTTTACTCTACAACTACGCTCGCAGGGACAGCCATAATCTGTGGAGTGGACACACGTGAGCTGGAACTGGACTGGAGTTGGAAAGGAGGGATTTTGCTGAATGAGCTTGGCCCCAGGGTCAGCATTAGCCTAAATTAACATAAATCAACCCACATGTGCATTCAAGGATAAGGAAACACAACAAACAATTTAAACCAATAATTAATAAGGATTTTAGGGCAGTTACACTGCTATAAAAATGACCTATAAAATGAAATTTTTTTTCACCTAAACTCAAAACTGGGAGACACGTTTCTTTCTACACTTCAGGCACATTACTATCATGTTATCACCTGGCTTTGTGTTCAAAGTGAATGTCCATGCACACAACCTCACCATTAGCAGTGCGACTTAAGTGCCAGCAAGCAGATTGCAGCAGTTTAATTCCGTCTGCAGATGAACGTAGCAGCAAGGGGTCACGCCAGGATACTAGAGCACCTGCTAGGTAACTAGACCATCACCCAGATCACCTGGCTTCACTTGCTAAATACACAAAACTCACCAATCCTTCTGTATTTTGTACCATATACGTTACATTAGTATCACACATACACACGCATGCGCACACACACACCCACACACACGACACACATACGTTACATAGCAAATTTCTAATTACTTTACCATAATATGCAAAGACTGTCAAATGATCCTACAGAACCTCTACGAAAATACTAGCAGCGTTTACGTGACAGGCTTCTGTGTATGTTTTTGAGATTGTGTAACAGGTTTCATGCCTCAGCAAACCATCCTGAACTGGTCTGGCAAGATTACCAACTGACAGGGAAGCTCCTCTGCTCGAGTTGTGAATGGAGGAATCAACGTTATCAACTGTAACCTCATGTTTGTGCAAGCGAGGACAATTGCTGCCAGTTGCAATGGGGTGTGTAAACCTGTGTTTAAACAGCAGCAGATGATACTGCAAAACATTCTGGCCACAAATGTTTAATGACAGCTGGCCCACAGCACGGCTTCTTCTTAACTTTTCTTCTCTACTGCAGTCCTGCTCCGGCCTCAAGAGCACATTATTTCACTTTAACCATTTCATCTTGTCAGATAAAATCTGGGGAACGGAATGCCACATCAAATCAGAGGCAGCATAAAGTACAGAAGTGCCTTATGCCTAGCCGAGTCACACAACATAACATCTCATGCTATCATCTGTAGGACACGTGGGTCCATAAAAAGTCTTGGCCATTTACCTGCCATCATGACCGTATGATCATCAGAGTTTTGCTGAAATGGTGTGTTGAAACATCACGTTTTTATTCACTAATCATCTTTATTCGTTATTGACTCTTGGGAAGTTTAGCCAGTAGACTATTTAGCCTGTCTTGTTTTGTCTCTGTATTTGCCTACGTCTCAAAGCACTAAGTGAAGTACTCTGTGCAGGTTACCTAATGTCTTTAAGGAAAAAGTAATTGAGCTGGTCTTGTTTCTGAAAATGTTCAGTGCTGGCAGTGATCTGCCTGTGCAATTAATTCCTTAATTTGACTGGCTACTTCAAAGAAAGATGTGAAGCTGTTGAATTTTATACGGCCTACATTTGTGAATTTGTGCCTCTGAAGTGTCTCGATTCAACTCTAGGTAGGCCACAACAACCTTTTCCACGTGCTTGGTCTCACTCCATAAATGTGCTATAATTGGTCAGTCTTAAAATGTCCCATATGTTAGTCTTTAACAAGCTGCCCAGTGGTCATTAGTCACCAACACTTTAGGCATTAATCATTCCCCTTTCAGCACACTGGTAAAGAGGCTCCAGAAGTGTGACTAAGCATCATCGGGCGAAAAGGCAGGTAACGGTGCTTCGTTGGCAGCCTATTCCTCCATCAGGTGTTGGGGAATAATTGTGTGTCCGTCCCCATTTTGTCTTCAATTGCCACGGGAGAAAAAAAGTGCTCATGGGGCAGTTAGCTAGCGTAAATGGTAAAAAAATGGAAAAGAGGTGGCTTATTTTTGGGGCTTCTTATATGGCCACGACTGGTCTGGTGACAAAGTTGGGAAAGCATGACTCCACGCCTGGATCTGTCCCCAGCTGTCACACACTGTTAAAGGGACCAAGTGCCAAAGTGAAAATATGGAGGTCTGAAATTTAATCCACAGTTAGAGACGCACAGAACCTATTAAAAATGGTGTCCTGACTCCTGACGGAGGAAAACCTGAATTGTCTCATTCAGGGGACACCTGGCAATGCTAACATTACCCACAGCATCAACAATAGCCTCAGACAGCTTTAATGCTACAATTTGAGTTATAGTCTAACGAGGACAAATATAGTAGAGAAATTTTAGCATATACCTACCAATTTTTATCATGTTAACAGCAAAAGTGTACAAAAGTATCAACAAAAAAGTAAATAAAGCTTGTAAGACAGTGATGAGCTTATTTGGTGTTGTGACTGTTTTAACACATATGAGCAGGATTTCTGTAGAAGTCATATTTAAGACCTTTTTAAGACTGTCATGACTTTTGGACTTAGGATGTTTTAGTCCTATGCTGCATGCAAAGAATATGAAGGAAAATCTGTATCCCTCAATGACCTCAGGGGGTGTGGATCTCCGCTGACAGATGTATAATCTCAGTGAAAGGGATTGGGCATTGCAGATGAATGCAGCCCACAACAGTCCTGGTGGGTGATTAAATGGGTTTGCTGCTGCTGGCTTTTAACGCTCGCGCTGCATTGTTCAGATTTACTATGCGACTCCAGTGCTCCAGACGCCATTTGCACCTCAGATTGGCAACTGTAATGTTTTCTTGCACAGTGTCCAATATGATTCAAATCTGTTGTTTTTAATGCCATTTAAAACTTTATACAAAATCTACTATCCTCAGTCACCAAGCCTGAGCACAGTAAACGTGGACTTCCCCATGACAAAACAACAACTAAAAAGGCTACCTTACCTTGTAATACAGAGATTAAAAAGCAAACCTTGAATATGGCTAATGTTTTTGATAGGCTATATTAGACAAACTAAAAGACAAACACCTTCTTCACAGTATTTTTTTACACACAATACACACACACACACAACACACACACACACAGAAACTATAATAAAACCATCTGCTCAGTTTTGTTACGGCCTTCCCAGGTCAAAAAACACATAATTCCTCGAGCTTTTCAGATTTCTTCTTACTGAGGTTTCAAATGCATTATTGTGTTTTTTAGCAAGTGCTGGATCTCCGACAGTATAGCAAGGAGTTTGAAGCTTAGGACACACACTTTGGATTAGCAAAATCTATGATGACAATGTCAGAGATACAATCAGTCAAAATGGGCTAGTCTGTGCAAACCACTAAGTATGATGATAACTTCACTAACCTCGAACAGAGGTCTACAGCAGGACTGGCAGCCAAACTGTTCCTAAAACAGGGATCGATGCCAACTGTCCAAGGCAAAGTTACAGGCAAAGGAAATTGAGTTTGTTGTGTCATTACACTCGATGTTTCTTGGGGATATGTTGTTTTGGTCATTTAACACTAACTTTTTATCCTTTTGGTATTTTGACCATTGTATGTCAGAGACACTTCATTCAAGTGTCAAGGAACTATGTCTAATTGTGCAAAAAGGGGGCATGTGGACCTTAAAACATACGCTGCAGATGATCAAGTAACACACTTTTTTAACTCTTCAGCTCACTTCAAGCATTTAAAATGACATTTTGCTTTTGGTTTCCATGAAAAATACAATCCATGCTGGTAAGTAAAATGAATCTCTTTAGGCACACGATAAAACAAATTTGTCTTCCAACATTGAATTTTGAATCATCATGTCCAAAGTGGTTTCAAAGATTCCACAGTCCCAGGTGGAGTAATCCAACACATACACACACACACACACACACACACACACATACACACACACACACACACACACACACACACACACACTCTATATCTACACACTACATCACTGAAGTTGTGCTTTGATAGGCTTGGCCAGATTTGAAATGGGGCTGGTATATGTAGCTGGTAAAACAACAGGCCCCCACCACTCAAGAGACAAGAGACTGTGTGGCTCCCAATTTTGCTCCCAGGTCATTTTTTGCTGAATCAGCATCAAGAGTTGTATGTAAGAAGACAAAGAGTAAACACAGAAAATGGGTTTGGGGGGGGAGGGGGGTGAACTCACACGCTCCAGGGTAAGACTACAACTGAGGAGGGGGGAGAGAGAGAGGCGGAGGGAGACGCTTTAGATCCCGTTTCAGTTTGCAAGAGAACAGGTCATAAGCCAGAGATTGCTTCGATGAGAAACAGATGTGGGGTATCTTAGGAGGCCAGAGGCTGCAGGAGTGCAGAACAGCAGGTCTAGGAGCTGGTGTGGGCTGTCAGGGGTCAAAGTTCACCACACTGCTCTGCCCTAACCAATATGGATGCTCATTAGTTAGGAACACAGCTGAATTTCAGTAGTGGTAACATTTCTTGTGCCAGCATTTTTAGCAATGTCTGGTTCTGGGGTTACAGTGGATACACCCCTACCTATCAAAGTCTAGGCTTGACTTCAATTCCGCTCCAACAGATGAATGTTTGAGTCACTTTGGACAAATGTTTTTGCTATATACCTGTCATCTAAATGGCAGACTGCAGACACACAATGTATCAAACGAATTCAAATATACACTATAAAATGTGAAGCATAGAGCCAACTTAAAAAAAAATCAGGCAACGTGCTGCATGTTTTTTTTTTTCATTCGTTTAACTTTTCATTTAGTTTTAGTTTTTTAGTTTTAGTTTCGTTTCGTCTAGCATTATCCATGTATGTTCAGGATACTTGAAAAAGAGTGCAATGTAAAAAGATCCATGCGACATCTTCCCTTCATTTTTAAAGGGTTAAGTTCAAGTTCAGTTTATTTATGAAGTACATTTTATAGAATAAAAGCTGACCAAAAGCGCATAAATAGAAGGTGATTTTATGCTTCACATTTTACAGTGTGTGTTTCATATAATACATTGTATGCCTGCAAGTCTGTTATTGTGTTGGCCACTCAAAACAAAACACAGAGTGTCATGAATGAGCAGAAAATACTTTGTTGTAGCAAGGGTTAGACAGGAACAACCTCGACTAGCCTACTCCACAGGATTAAAGGTGCATGGGGTTCACATTAGCAGTAAGCAGTGCTGTGACTAGCCTAGCATTACTAGATTATGATTAACAACCCCTCTCTAAGCTGATTAAGACGGCTGCATGGGTGCATCAGTTAGAAGGAAGGCTTCGAAAGACAAGCGGAAGGACTGATGTCCAGCTTAAGTGTTCTTGTACTGGGTTGTGTCTCATACAGCCACAAAGTATTTGAAGACCTTTGCTGTATATGAACCAAGAAACTGTTTAATTCTCATTGTCCATGCACAATTGCATCTCATTAAACTCTGAAAGACCATTAAAAATCTCTCACATTTCTGAGATCATTGCAGCACAGTAAATGTCAAACATATTAACACCCCTGGATTACAACATAAGAATGAAATTCCAACAAAGTGTTCTGCTTGGAGGCTAATGAAAAGCAGAAAGTTTGAATGAGGAGGACTTTTTTCCTTCCAATTTAAGTGTTTGATTCTCAGTCTGTCTTTGCTCATCCCAAGATATCCATTGTGAGTTTCTTACCAGGGCACAGTAGATGGATTCTATTCACAACAGCAAATCAAGTGGCACGGCTTCAAAGCTAAAGCTGAGACTCGGAATCAGCAAATCATGGCTCACAATTGAACAGATGAAAAAGGGCAAAAAGAAAACTCAGGGAGGAAGAAAAAAGTTAGAATCACAAACAAGTTTTTTTAAATAACACTCTGCATAGTAACGTTTTCTATAATTACAAGAATATCTTTTTTTCACTTGCTAGTTTGACACCTATTTTGCAACTGTTAATACCGCGTGTAATGATTAATCTATGATTGTCTAAACTCCTCAAACTGAGCTTTGTTTAATATTCTTTTCAGCAAAAGCCATATATCTGACACACTCAGAAAGCAATGAACAATGTACCTGGGTAAGAAATGTTATGCAGTACAAACTCTATACAATTCCATGTGTAGGCCTACCTTTAAGTGGAGTCTTCCTTGGGAGGCTAATAAAGACAAGCCTGGCAACATTATCCTCCTGCCCTTACTTTCTGAATGTCCAGACGTTCTACCTTCATTTGTAATGTTTACCCAAGCCCAACAGAGAGAGAATTTCAGCTCATTACCACCGCTGTGTCCTTACACACAGTTGGCACTGAGGTAATATAAATCTTTTTTAATGTATAATGGTCTCAAGCCAACTGCCGAGGCCCCAAATAAATTGAGAGAGGAACATCCCACGGCTGAGGAGATTTAGAAACCCTCCTTCAGAATGTAGGAGGTTTGTAGCACATCTCTGTGTAAAGCAAGGCTAACTACTTCGTGTGCTGCACCACATGGCCATGGTGAATGTTTCTCACGATGACATTTCACGATTCCCAAACCCTCTCCTTCCCTCCTACCACACCGTCCCACACGCCTGGCACGTCCAGGCCAGTCACTCTAAGTGTGTGTGTGTGTGTGAGAGAGAGAGAAAGAGAGGGTGACTAAGAGAGAGAAAAAAAGGAGTATGTAGAGTGTCCACTGCCTGTCAGCCCACTCACGTCCACTTCAGAGTCCTCTGGATCTTTCTGTCTTTCTGTCCAACAGGAACATACAATCAACTGAGCTTTTTAGACTACCACTAAAGGTGGAAAAACCTAAACATGCAATATTTAAAGAGCTAGTTCAATAACTAGAAGTTTAGTTGCATTCATGACTACTAGAAAGACTTTTTATATATTGTCCTTTGCTTTCATTATATTAGTTAAGCATATTGAACTGCCGTTGTGTATGAATTGTGCTATACAAACAAACTTGCCTCACCTTGCCCTGCCTAAAAAAGGGCTATGGTCAGTGCTTTCATTCAGTTATCTTAAAACAAGGAACCTCCAATGTAATTTCATAACCCCATCCATATGAATCATCTACTCCATCTACTCCACAGCCGATGGGGTGCTGGGCACCCATCTTATGTTTGAAGTCCCATTTTTGCCATTGTGATAACACAGCACACCACAGCACACAGTGCACACAACAAAATTCATTTCTTCATTTAACCCATCACACACATGAGCAGGTGGCAGCCATGACACAGCGCCCTGGGAGCAGTGCGTGGGGATGGTACTATGCTCAGGGTACCTCAGTGGTGGTACTGGCGACCCAGGATTCAAACCTGAAATCCTGCGGTCACAGGTCCGATACCTTAACCGCTAGGCCACCACGGCACGACATTGCATTGTTTCCCACAGGGAGTTGCTTAGTAAAGATGAAGGTTGTCATAGGAGGGGTAGTTGAGTGATATCACTCCAAAATTATTCATAAGTTCTTTGCATGTTTGTTTAAAGCTTTCCATTTGGTATGAATGGAAGGCAGTAGATGAAGTGTGTACTGTCATACATATTCCTAATAATGCCACCACCTAATTTCAAGCCCAAGTCTAATTTTAGCTGAGGTGGGAGGATTGTGTTGTTAAAGGGGCTGCCTTAGCTATAAAACACTGGGAGAAATGCTGCATTGCTGCAATACATGTACTCCAGATTAGGAAAGTGGGCGTGGATGGGGATGGGGCTGGGGGTGGGTGTAGTTCACAAGGAGGTCATGCCTATTTGTTTAGGATTTCCTCTCACACACTCCAGAGTCGGCCTGGTAACCGATAAAAACCCCCAGCCAGCCAGCCAGCCAGCCAGGAACTCAGTCCCTCCCCTGTAACACTGTGTCAGTTTCTAAAAGCATGTGCATATATAAGCACATCTCGAGTGAGACGTTTATTGCAACTGATAGCTTTATAAGTCATAGGCCCCAATGAATAATTCTACACCGCCCCTCCCCCTCATTACACATCTGCTCTAGCCAGCTCAATAACAAGCACGCGATGGCTGTCTGGTGCCTTAACTCTGCATCAGCCGTGCTGAAGAGACACATGTGTCCAAGGTCAGTGTGATATGGGGAGCCATGGCAACCATGACGGCTCTCTGACATGTGGCCATGAAAATGCCTGTGTGTGACAAGCAGGCGGAAGGTAAAGCTTGCCATCACATGTGAAACCAGCCCCAGAAAATAACACAGTCAGTAATGATTGAGTGCCAAATTAAAGTCTAAGTATGTGCATTTTTCAGCCTTACATGGATATATACTGTATTGTACAATTGTTTGATTTAAACACCCTGCACAACATTTAGAGTGTGAAACATACAGTTGAGAGGGTTTTGTATATTATAGCAGGCCTACGCATGCAGCAGTTTATGAGGAGATGAGCAGAATTTTCTTAAAGGTGTCTGCAAAAGACTTAAAAAAATGCATGAAAATGGCGGAAATGGCTATGTAACATATATAATGTATACATTTTTGTTTTATGTTTTCTACTTTATAACATACATTTTATCTATTCATGTATATCTATTATAACAAAACATGCTGTCTATTCAAGTTGAAAACATGAATTCATGGCTCATGTCAAATAAATAGCAATTTGTCATAAAGCCACAAGCAGGTCAACAGCACCACTTAAAATACATCTTAGATGGACTGTCAGAGTGTGTTACATGCGGAGTAATATTCATATAACCATTGTTGTTTTTTTTTTTAAGTAAGATGAGACTAATCAATCAGGTTGGCAATGACTTTGTATCATTGAGGTCAACCTCACGCTCCATCTGAGAATTCTGCTCATCCCTGCTGGTTCAAAGTCTGACTAAGGAAGAAATGACACCCCCATCTTCACTGCATTGCCTCACTCACCATCCCAAGAGAAAGGGAAAGTGCTGTCAGAAGTGATTGAATCCAGACCGGCCAGAAAAAAAAAAAAAAAAAAAAATACGCCTCTTGCCCATTCGGTTTGCCTGGTTTCACTTTTTCCTCCAGTGCCAAGCAAAGCAAAGCAAAGCAAACCCCCCTGCATCATTCACAACAGAAATTTGCAGCCGTCTCTGTCTCAGTGGCACACTCGAAGGCACACTCAATTGCACAGTAAACGCATGCCCACAGAAGACCTCCCTCCATCCTGCTACCACTACTACTGTTCCCTCTTCATGTGGCTCCTGTGAGCGCACGGGCTGTGATGGGCTCTGGCAAACGTTTTTAAGCTGGAGAATGTATGCCGGCCCATGACAAAACTTTTCCTACCATTACCTACCAAGAAATCCATATGGTTGTATGTCATAAAATATAACGATTATATTCTACAGCATACTCAAGGGCAGTTGTGGTGTGAGAAAATGGGTATCACCATTCTGTTAGGCTTAAAATACAAGGGATCCTAATATGGAAAATAACACCAAATACACCGTACAAAGTGTTGCTTAGAACAAACTTAAAAATACTTAAAAAGTCCTGACAGAAATTTAAAAATATTATGGCATGATACTTGAAAAAACAGTGTAAGAAGGAAAATAGTGGAAGATAAACCTACATGAAAGAATCATGCAGCACATTGCAATTAAGGCACAGTGCCTTGTTTTTTTTTTAAAGAAGGCTGTAAGCAGCACTTTTTTACAGTGTACAGTGATACCTAAAGAGGAGTCTTTTCAGCGCTTACTAATATGGCACTGATAGTGACCGACAGGTTACAGCATGGACTGAGAGAAATATGCACGCTATTTCAGCCCAGAGGGCTGTCATGTGCCTATGCACTGACAAACGAAATCACTTCGTTTGACAGCAACTTGCTTATAAAGCCACCACAAATACGACAACATCAAGATATTATAGGAGAAATCCTAATGCAGTTATCTGGTTATTTTTTGTGTGTTTAAAAGTAACAAGTTCAAGTTCAAATTGCTTTATTAAGCACATAATCATACCTGTCATTTAATCTGCTCCTAACCGTGTAATGTTATATCGGTTAGCCTTCAGGAAAGTACAGACTTCAACACTGACATCTGACAGTTGAAACCACACATCTGACTCTATTGTTAAAGGTGTCTAATGACTGTAAGCCGGTTGGGACTGTCATGACTAGTTGTGTGTGTACTGGTGTGGTTTTACTGGTTGAGCACACACCCATTGTGGTTTTACATGCCAGGACAGGTCTGAACTATTACTGGTGATAAATAGTGAGGGAACAGCCATTTTGTGCTCAATAAATCTTTGTGTCAGTCGCTATTAATCCCTCAAGGGTGATACAAAACAAGATGAAAACACTTTGTGCAACATGTGATGCTCCACCAGCATAAAATAAACCTGTAGGCCTAATGTTTCTGTTGGGACTACATAAAGATGCCTCATATGTAAATGTTTAGCATGTATAACAAGAAAAGCACTCAGGAAGCACAGACCTCCACCAGGGCAGCTCAGATGACCACCACAATCTAATCACTTTTAAGTTAGCATTTTTGACCTACCCTGAAAATGTCATCAAAATGTATCCATAACTTTTTGAGTTATGTTTGTAACTAACAAACAAACTAACAAACAACCACTGATGATTACATAACATCCACTGGCAGAGGTTATTATATTTACAGATGCAATTTTTCTTTTGCCAAAAAGGACTTAAAGAGTTGTAAAAATTACAGATGCTTTCACGCCAACAGGATTTTGTAGACCTATACAATAGTGCATAAGGAGGAAGAGAATGCCACATTATGCCACATCTGGGGATAAAACAGGACAATAATATCCTTTGTTGTTTAAATCAGTGTACTATACTCCCCCTCTCTTCCTTTTCCCCTCCACTTGCATGCAAACATAGTCCCCACAGCAACAGTCCAACATGGACATTTTCCAAAAAATCACCCACTCCCTTCCTGAATGGGAAACACTCCCAAATGGTCTGACAAAAAATGGCCCTGACATAAATTGAGACCACACTTTTAAAAATGACATGTGATAGCAGTTGAACATTGACCTACATTTCAGGGTATCAAATGATAGGTTTACAGAGCTGGTTCAAGCTTGTCACCATCCCCTGACTTACAATACCCAACCATGTACATGTGGACACATTGGTTTTTACACGCGGATGCATGCACATGCCCACACACACACACACACACACACGTGCAGAATGGCTATTGTTACACAAAAAAGCTCAGGTTAGTGCGTCATAAAGACCATGGAATACCCACTCTAAAAAAGAGTTTGTCTGACTAAGCAAACAGAACTCTGAAAAAAAGTTAATAATTTTAAGAATCACATTCAATAGATTCTTCTTGTTGCAATTACATTCAGGCATCTCCAATGCTTTCAAACACAGCTGCAATGAAAACAGTTGACCATCCACATAAAATATGTGCCCCAAGTTCTCTACGGAAACACCGACATGGTGTGTCTGTTACACACACTCTTCCTGCTTCCTGTCTGAGCCTCCAGTAAAAGTGATCATGAACCAGGAAGCAGGGGCAGAGAAAGATAGAGGGGTGGGGGAGGTTCTTATGTATGGAGTTCTTTCATTCTTTTCCACACACACAGACACACCACCACGTGCGCAACTGACAGCGGCTCATGTGATAGGGCTTTCCCCAACAACACGGGTCATCCGCACACTTACAGCTCTCTAAATAGCCCGAATGCCAAAACCAGCTGCATGGCATCCACCTACCGCAAACTCAATTCTCCTCAAATTTCCACAAACAAGTTACCTGCATATCTTAAAACCAAACCACTCGACAGCTAGCAGGTACTTCTATTCGATACAAAAACTCTTCAAGACTCATAATTGTAGGAACATATTGGTGTTTATGCACCTGCTGTCAAATTGCACGTATTGCAATCCAAATGGTTAACCACACGTGGTGTTGAATAGATTATGATGAGAATGATGTAACAACAAATACAAGCAAGGTAGCAAGTTAAAAGAACCAATCAGACATGTCAACACACTAAAAGCGACAGTAGAAACTACCAACTCTCGGTTCCTTCTAGGAATAGTTTAAAGCAAAAGTAGTTCAGACAGGAAATTCTCAAAATTAATAAATTAAGGTTTTTGTTGGTGTAGGTGCAAGGTAGTGTGCATGGTAGTGGTGGCACAGATCTGCTTAAGATGCTTGTGCTGCGAAAAGCTGAGTAATTGTAGTTGCATAAGAAATACAATTCTGCCCCTGTGCTAAGCAGATGTGGACAGGTAGAGTTGGGGAGGAGGAGGGGTTAATAGAAGGCTGTTATGCATTCTATTGCTGTTATGAGCTGCATAATGTCTGCCTATAGACCTTGGATTTAAATTAAGAGATGTTTTGGAGCAAGAGCTGATAACTTTACAACGTGACCAATTAACAGCATCACTTAGAGTTTATGAACTTATTATTTTTCAGAAACCAAGAAAGCATGTAATGACAGGCGTCTCACCTTGGCAGCAGAAGCCCAACGAGGTTTCTTCTTGAGTTCAATACACTTCCTGAGCTTGCAGATCTGGTGGCTGGTCTTGCGGTTCAGGCAACAGCTACACTGGCCACAGTTGACCTTACGGAGGCAGGGCTCGCAGGCCTTACACCGGCTCCTCTTTGATCTCTCCCTCATCTCAGCAGTCCCCAGGAAGTGCTGCATGCCCTCCTCCTCCTCCGACAGCAGAGACGCAGCACCTGAGACGGCCGGCTCCTGTAAGGCATCTGGCAGGCCTGGCTCTGACTCAGTGTCGAAGAAGGAGGACTGTGTGCTCTCAGAGCTGCTACTGGTGGGCTTGCTATTCAAACAGGGAAAGATCTTTGGCACCGAATCCAGCTCCACCACTTCTGTGCTACAGACATCTGTGTTTGTGGATTGAAGTAATAGTGATTCAGTGTCCTCGCCAGGCCTGCCCTCTGTAAGCACAGGCTGATCTTTGGTGTTTTCATCCACAGTGACATGAGGTATTCTGACTTTCACAACAGCACCATCTTCACCATCGTCGACAGGCGATGACACCTTTGAGGATGTACATGAAGGAGAAGGGGCAAGAGGGACATTCTGTGACATTGAGGGGTTTGGAGTGGTCGAAGCAGCACCACAAAGAGAGGAACATCTCTGTTGTTGAAGTTCAGCACCATGGTTACCATCCTCACCTGCACCTAACCCAGCCTCATGGGGGGTTAATACAGATGGGGATTTCACTGGGTCTGAGGTATCTGTGTTACCTAAAGGGTCCTCTTTGGGGGCTGGCTTTAATGCATCTTCTTTGTCTTGACATACACTTTCAGAGTGTATTCTGACTAGAGGCTGGGTGTCACAAAGGATCAGACTCAGACTCTGAGGCTCAGACTCAGTAGCCTTACCACTGTCATCAGAAACCTGCTCATCCTTGTTACAAAGGCCAGTAATTGTGCTGTCTTGTTGCACCATGTTGATCTCTGACCTCAAACCACTGAACTGATCTTCACCTTCCTGAGTCAGTGTCTCCGTCTGCTGGTCAGCACCGCAGGAGTCTATAGGAGGCTTCGTCACCCTCTGATTCCTGCGACACACAGCCTTGGCGTTCCTTCCTGTCTTGTTCGGTTTCACATCCTGTGGGATGCAGTGGGAGAACTTCGAACCTCTGAGGGACTTTCTTCTGCCTTGTAGGTCTTCAACCAAACCAAACTGTGAGGTGGAATTCACAGAGTGCCTGAATCGTGTAGATACTGTTCTAACAGGGAGGTTTTTACTTCTGTCCAAGTATCCCTGAGAGGCATGGCGGGCCGTCTTGCTAACAATAGTGTTTTTCGCAGTCTGCGCCTTGGCTGAAGGCCTATTTGATAGGTCTGATACCTTCTTCGCTATCTGACCAGTAGACTTTCCAGCATTGACAAAGTGCCTTTTGGCAGTAGTGGAAATCAACTTTTTATCATTTCTTCTCAATGTCGGCTGTAACTTTTTGGCTTTCCGGGGAGTGAGAGGCATAGCTGAAATTAAGTTGAACAGGGAGGGGCTGATGCTGGACTGGATGCATGGACATCAGATTCAAGACTGTCAGCAAAACACAGTGTTTACAGAGTTCTTTACACCTTAACATGTGCCCATTAACCAGTGATAAGAATTCTGAAAAAAAAAGTAAATGACAAAATGTAAGTATTATATATTTCACAATTTAATGCTGTTGATGTATTATACACACTGAACGTTTTCTTCTAAAACAAAAATTACACTACCAGTCAACATCACCAGTGCCAGTGTTTATAACATAAGCATATGCATTACATCCCCAACAAAGACAAAGGGAAATGCACGGCACACAGTAGCCTACACTTTTTAACATCTTTCCAGTTTTAATGAGGACATATACCATAACGGTAAGCCTACACTCTCGCATTTCCAAGTTAATTTTTGTAGTGATAACCTGGTAAATAGGTGTCTGGATCAAACGAACGACTGCTTATTTAATGTTGGCTTTACTGTAGGCTACTACAAAACTGACAAACACCGAGTATACAATAAAATGAGAATGTCTCAAATATACATTTGAGGTGTAATGAGTTTGTATGTATACATGGTGTTAACAGCTTGTAATTTCCTTTTCTTTTTACTGGCGTCCGAGGCAACTTCCAACAGTTTGCTTATGCAAATGAACTATATGTGCATTTAACTTGCATACACCACCTGACGTGTTCATTTCCAGGCCAACAGCCAGTGAGCTTTACAACCCCTGTCTCACCTAGCTATCACATTACTCTCTGTGGCTGCACGAGACGGTGGACTATAACCACTGCTAAAACATCTTTGGGTTATGAGTTTAATGTACTCTCTTAAATAAGACACTGCGCGGCAAATTGCACTTGCATGGTTGACATCAAAGCAGTGGTTAACATAAACAATTGTCGTGGTTTTATTTGGACGAAATGCTGAAAGTTTCACCAACGCGTCCACTTTAAAGTCAGTTGAAATACTTTACATACCGGAGAGACAGTTGCACTGTCTGAATTGCTAATAATACTCCGCTCCTGTAAGACACTGGTGATCCTTGAATATTTTCTCTTAGCACAGTTACGCCACTCCTATACTTTGCTTTGAACACAAGCAAACGACGCTTTGTAAATAATGTCTAAATTACTCTTACGCGTCGTCAGTTCTGCCATAGCGTATAAAGTAGTTATAAAAAGCGTAAATCCCTCTTTGGTCAATCCATTCAAGACAGCCCCACACTCCCCGAGTCGACCTACGGTCTCGAGTCACTCGGCTCTTTAATGGACGCTCCTGAGGGTGGAAAGAAAACACGGAACGGACTTCTATGCGTAAACGCAATTTCACCTTGCCTGGGGTTAGTGCATTACACGACACATGTTCCCAGCTTGAAGGGAACGTTCTCAGAAGGCGCGTTTCCACTATAGTGAGTTCCGGGCATAGAGTTAAAACTAGAGAGAGAGCACTGGTGACGTAATGCTGTGATTCCATGGAGGCCCGCCACCATGGTCGAAACGGGAATGTGTCGTGCATTGATCACATAGAAATCAATGGTGTCGTCTTCCTCAAATACAGCATGCCTGAGTCCTGTGCCTGTTATAACTGCACCAATAATCGCAAAAGGCGTCTGGAATATCCTTCCATAGGTAGGTAACTCTATAGTATACAATTTTTCGAGAATTGAGTCGATTTATGAAGAAAAACGATCTTCAAACTGTACTGACACAGTGTAAATTCCAAGGTCGAGAGACTGTTTGCCCTTGTTTTTTTTTGGCAATTTCTTTACAAGAAATGTAGCCTATAATATGGCTGTCTGAATCACCAGATGTATGTTAATAACTGGGGCTCAAAATTAGCACCTGCCAGATTTTTGTTTTGGCGGCTGCTGTTCATCAACGAAATAGATTACAGTGTCAGTTACTGAACATCTTTTAAATTCACAGGGCATTAAACCATTTGATAAGCATAACGGTTTTGAAGCCTTCCTTTCACATAACTGATTGATGCTCAGGATATGTACATTAGCAGCCAAACTCGCCTGCAATATACAGAATGTTGCAGGCGTATTTTCTAACATGTAGGCCTAGAGTTTGCTCCGGTTAGCTTCCTAACAGGCAAATTGGGTGTATCAGTGTAACACGGCTAAGTGGCTGACCTTATTTGTTTAAAATAAGCTCGTATGAATATATTTTCTAACATTAAATGCAATCACGACTTACAGTCCTGTGTATGTTGATAATCGTCAGTTTCCCTGCTGGCTTCTGGCTCTTCACTGGCTTTTTAACCTTTATTTTGTTAATTCCATGTAGCTGACATGATTTTGCACCACTGTGTTGAATTTCAGAATGATCAAGTCCATAGCTGACGAACTAAATACTTTTAAAGACAGCGTGTCTTCTAATTGACTGGCATTGTGTTTGTTGACATCGCTCCCGTTTCGGCGGCCATTTTGGATCGGAGTCCTCTCTCTCTAGTTATAACCTAACATTCCCTAAAGGTTCTCTTAAGGTGACGAACGTCCCGAACCTTTAGAGAACGATGGGAACGTTCCTAAAACGTCCTGTTTAGGTTTTGAAAGTACAGCATTACAACCAAAATAACTTAAAAGGAACGTCCCATTTTGGATATTTTTGTGGTGACACTGTAGTGTTATAAAAAAAAAACATTTGGATCATAATTACAACATTCCTAACTAGTTCCCGTTTGGTGACATGATAACGTTCCCTTGTGGACTTTAGGGAAACGTTCTGTTTTCTTTGGTGTAACATTATAAAGATAACATTCTGACAGCGCTGTTCCCTTGGTTCCTTGCGGGTCACATGATAACGTTCCTGTTCTATCTAGTCTTGCACAATAAGGTGATTTGCCACTGCTGTTAAGTAGATCTACTGCATGCTTGCGTCACATGCATACTACGGCCCAGTAAACTTACCATGATCTTGATTAATTATTTAAATAGCCACAGCTCACCATCAACCCTATAGCGTACTACACCTTTTTTTCTTCTTTTCTCTCATAAATTCTACTCGACTAATGCATTTCTATGTATTATTGATTTCAGGCACAATTAAACGCTGGAGGACATTTGAAGACCCCCCTCCCCCCACCCCTTCTGTCTACCTCCATAAATAAACATTTTGTTGTTGCTGTTTCAATTCAACATGAGTGAAACTTTTATTTTACACAACCTGTAGTGGACGAAAGAAAGAAAGAAAGAAAGAAAGAAAGAAAGAAAGAAAGAAAGAAAGAAAGAAAGAAAGAAAGAAAGAAAGAAAGAATGATGAATGAATGAATGAATGAATGAATAGCCTAATGTTTGACCAGCAGCCTTGACAAGTATTGATGTTTTGTTGAGCTAGCTTTTGTTTAAATGAGGAGGCCTGTTCCTAGATTGTGCAGGTAGAATCATGAAGTGAATGGACAAGATCAAAAGATTCTGGTTAAATTTTGAGAAGGTATTAGAAAGATGTAAAAAGACCAGAAAAAGAAATGTATGGATTAGTCCTCTTAAGGTAGCAAAACGTTTTGAGAACGTTCGGGGGACTTTGCAGAAATAGAGGGAAACGTTCCTTCCTGGTGGTTCCCAAAACGTTCCCAGAACGCCCTGAAAGTTCTTTAAAAGTTCCGCAAAAACATTCCTTACACGTCAAGGGAACTCCACAAAAAGAAGTGGGGAGAACGTTTTTGGCAATTTATGACACCTTCTGTTCACTGTACACCTTCTGTTCCCGTACGTTCCCATTGAACGTGAAATTTGCAGCTGGGTTTTAAAAAATCAGTATAGTTAAAAAAAAAATACTATCAGCACGGCTACCCACTATTTATAGATGATTTTATCATGTTGAGGCAACGTTTATTATTATTACACTAGCCTGTTATTACTGGGCTGCGGCCACTACTATCCCACTGCCATTATTATTGCAAGTATAGTCTATAATCATGCTATTACTACTGCTGCAGGCAGGTTTAGAATATGGCACTGGAAAATATAGGATTGTGTCAATTCATTTAAGCATGAAAAAAGAAAGCAGGATATCTAGGTTTAGGTTCATGTTCATGACATATAATGTTTTGTCGTGCTGTTTAATGTTTTTATCTAATTAATGGGTTAAGCAGTGTAGACTTCGGTGAACATGGCCTCAGGCTATTTACACTACGTAATATGTATGCGACAAATCGTAGGCAGAGATACTTGACCATGACGACTGAAGGACACAAGAGGCACGTGTCAAAATAGTATTTATCAGTTTGTTTTCTGCAAGTCACTCATAAAAGTTAATACAGTTGTCACCGTATAACTTTGTTCCGTTACCCCTAACCATGTGAAACATATTTGCGTTTGTATCATAATGATGATAATAGCTGTTGTTTGCTGGCTGTATGCAGCTAGGAAGTTAATGGAGCATACGCAGATTATCCTAGCTAGCTAACCAGCTACTAACCGGAGCTGCTAGCAAGGAAGGGTGTGTAGACCGTTCAGAAAACCTCTGGTTGGGCAACATACTGCCGACAGTTGACCTTGCTGCTGGTAAGATGACCAAAATTACTAAATTGTAAACTAGGAAGAAACGTTTTGTATCTTTGTTTTAGTTAAACATTCAAAAACACACCAGCAGTTATTGCATAGCACGTTGCATGTTAAGTTTATAGTTGCATTTCAACACAACGTCCTGCGCATTCGTTGAGTGTTGAATTGTCTGCCAATGTTAGCCGTAACGTTAGCCAAACAAACGCTAGAGAGGAAGGATAAATCGAATACTTTTTAGCGAATTAGAGCTTTCATGTTGTTAAAAACAAGCTCTGTCATGTATACATTTCGTATAATTTGCTGTACAATGTATTAACCCTTGCTAGTTAAGATAGTTTGGGAAGTATAAGCATTTGGGGTACATTCACTTGTCCTCTGATATTAAACTGATGCGTCCACATAATCGCACAGCTTATCAGCTAACTAACGACGTATTCATTACTGTCGTCATTAAACTGGAGTAATGTAGACTGGGCACAGTGTTGTACAGCTGTTGACTGATTGTTAACTTTGCTCTTGCATGTAGCAGGCAGGCATACTCGGAAATGTGTGACTCCTGACAGCCAAGAATCATGGCAACGGAGGCGTCGGTCTCCTCACCTGGGCGTCCCCAGATCCCAAACCCTGCGCAGAGAGACTACTACTGGGTGCGCTCTTTCGTGGCTGGAGGTAATGTATTTTTGTGGACTAGTTATAGATTGGCCTCGCAAATCGTTTGTTGTTGTGTACATTTTGACAGATAAGTGAAATAACATCATATTTCTTGTTGCAATCTTGATTTAAGCTCGGAATGACTACCTATGCAGCTGCCTTTACAGTTTCTATTTTTCTGACAGAATTGCCCTGTGCTAATGTTTGACGTTGCCATGTTTAGTGCATAGCTTTCTACTGCTACAGGTCCTTTATTGTGTATGTGCTGTCAGATAAGTGTTGGCTTTTTATGACAATGATCATGTAGGTGTGGCAGGATGCTGTGCCAAGACAACTATTGCTCCTCTTGATAGAGTGAAGATTTTACTACAAGCCCACAGCCCTCATTACAAACACCTGGGTGAGTCAGCAAGTGATTGGTTATAATGGAATAACATTGTGCGTTTGTGTGTGAAACAAATATATTTATAGTATACTGTAAGGCAAAACTTACAAGTGTTGGAACTCTTTGGAACTTTTTGTCTTGAAATGTACGCATGGCTTAGTTTAATCTGAAATTGAACCAATTGAAGATTACCAAAAGAAGTCATGTTTTGACTCTGATGAAGACACAGACGGTGTTGAAACGTCAGTTCTGTTTGCACTAGATAAAGAGTATTGCAAACTGCAATCAGTGTGCTCCCGTTTACGCCGTGTGGCCTGATGACTGCTGTCCTACAGAGAGGCACCTGACCGTGCAGGTTTATAGAACTGATGTTAGAGTTCTGTATTGGTGTGAGAAATTGAAATTAAAAGTTGTGTGCGCCTAGCAAGTCCACTAAAAAGCCCAGGCTGAGAGCCAACTGACTAGCACATTTCTTAAGGCATTGGGAAGGAGGTTTACTAAAGTTTTGTCACGCACAGCAAGGCTAGCTGGCAAGCCATATGGACACAAACTCTGTTTTACATTACATTGTTATTACATTACACTTAGCTGATGCTCTTATCCAGAGCGACTTACAGATATTTACAGGGTTCCAGTTACAGTCCCTGGAGCAGTGGGGGGGGTTTAGATGCCTTGCTCAAGGGCATCTCAACCATGGGTAGGGCGGGATTCGAACCGGCAACCTTCCGATTGCAAGACCGCCTCCCTAACCGCTAGACCAAAGCTGCCAGTGTACTCTGTTACTCTGTTACTCTGTTGGTGGTCCCAGAAATTATTGAGATAAACGATGATGTTGTCGCTTTGAGACCATTTTCAGTGTAATGATGATGGCATGATAATGCAAGTTCCCCCCCTGTCAAAGACCAATAAACTTTCATTTGTGAAGAATATTTAACACTGCAACTGAAAGACATTTTAAATATCTAAAATAAATAAACAAAACAACCAAAAACAATAAATAAAATGGACTGTTAGTCCCTGTTAACAAAAAATGCCGTTGAATAAAAATCAAACATAACCAAAAACAATAACTAAAATGGAAGTAAAAACCACACACAACCGAAACAATATTTAATATTAATAATGATCAAGTCTGTAAACAAAATTGCACTTATTTGTGCTCATTTAAATGTATCATGCGATTAATTCATTGATTGCTTATTGCATCAGGCCTAGTGATAAAGACATGTATTGTAGTGGTTGTCTATAATTCATGAACTCTTTTGTTGGCAGGTGTGTTTGCCACCCTCAAGGCAGTGCCAAAGAAGGAGGGTTTTCTCGGCCTTTACAAAGGAAATGGAGCCATGATGGTTAGGATATTTCCTTACGGGGCTATTCAGTTTATGGCCTTTGACAACTACAAAAAGGTGAGTCTTCCGTTGTTTTCAGTGCATAACATAGAACAATTTTACATTTTGTTCAGTGTAATTAATTTCATTCATCTAAATCAGTGTTGGCATTATATTAAAACACAGTGACCAGTAGGGCTGGGTATTGCCAACAACCTCACGATACAATACGTATCACGATACAAGGGTCACGATACGATACGTATTGCGATACATATATACATGCGATACATACGTGTATCCTAATACATGACCTTCAAGGCAATACATATCCCAATATTTTACATTACTTTACATACATTTTTTAAGAAACCAGTCATATGTATACCAAAATGATATTTTTATTATGCTGGATAGCAAAAATGCCAGACTGCAGTGCAGTTACAATGTAATGCTGCCTTTGAACTCATAAACAGTGGCATTTAAAAATACATTTTTTAAATTCAAAGACTTAAGCATGGCCTTAAGCAGGCCTATCAGCCTGTAGCGTAATTACTTAACATCTGAACTTACCACCACCACACTGAACTTGCCAGTAGTAAGAAAATTATACAGGTAAAATATAAGAAAAATATCAAAAAATAAATATGATAAAACTAAATAACTTAAATATAAAAACTCAAATATAAAAAACATAGTAATATAAAACTAAATAACTTAAAAATGGCCTTCTTCACAAACCTGTAGTGCAAAAATAGTTGCCTTTTAACAGTTGATCTACATGATCTGGTTTTGAAACACTTCTCTCAGCTGAAAATGTAAATGTAGGACAAAGAAATGTAAAAAGGAGTGACAATAAATAAATATGAATGCTGAATGATAAATGAATGATGAATTAATGTGAAATATCGATACTGACCCCTCCGTAACGATACGTGTATCGTGAAGAGGCCCGCAACAATGTATTGCCATATCGATATTTTGAACACACCACTAGTAACCAGGTTTGATGTTGTTTACCCTAGGGCTGCACAATATATCCCAATATACCGTGTTTTTATAATATACATATCACAGACATGGCTGCGGCATGGCTTAGCTGCAGTAAATACATGTTCATAAGCTTTGCTTTTCCACTCCTCATACCAAAATATTTGGCAAAGTACATGGAGCCCTCCTGTCCCTGTTGGCCTCCCATATAACATGGGCTGCTCACTGTGTAGAGTTAAATACTTTAAACTTGTCATTGCATCGTCTTTTCATTCATTTTGCAGTGGTCTCTAGTATTAATGAAAGCCCTGTGAGCCAGTTTAAAAAAAAAATGCTTTAGTGCTCCTGTTGCAGGCTGTTCTAGTTTGGTGGAGGAAATGGAACGGGTAGGTTCTCGGCTATGCTAGTCACAGGCGAAAATGATTCAAAGCTAATTCCGTCATAGCACACCAAATAGAAGATCAAAATGTTCTAAACAAACACACCTACTTACCTATATGTTGCTAAGTGAATGTGTGCTGCAACAAGACTCCTTCTGGTAATCACAACTATGGCATGGCTTTTTCTATGCAGCCCTAGTTTACACTAAGCAAGTATGTACTTTTTACAGTGCAGTGAAATATGTAACAGTATGTGTTTACACTGTGATGCATGTATTTATTTGCAGTTTCTCAGCAAACGGTTAGGGATATCGGGGCACATCCATCGGCTAATGGCTGGATCAATGGCAGGTGCAGTGGACTCATCATTTCTTAGCAAAATGGGATGGCAAATGTTAATTGTGGATATAGAGGTTTAGCTGCTCTGTGAAAAGTGAAACATACTACAGTATGAGACGACATGCTGCACTTAACTTTTTTTATTGGTTTAACTTTTAATGTCATGTTAATGAGTTCATGATACTTAGAGTTTAAACCAACCATTAAAAATGGCCTTAATTTGTTTTAAGTTGGTTCTATGCTTTGCTTTTTTTACAGTGTACACTCAAAGACACTGCTGTTTCATGCTTCATAGTTTTAAAATACAAAAACAAATTATTTTACCTTGTCTCTGAATGCTCTGATTTTTTTATATACAGGTATGACGGCTGTTATTTTTACGTATCCACTAGATGTAGTCCGAGCTCGCCTCGCCTTTCAAGTGACCGGGGACCATCGCTACACAGGCATTGCAAATGCTTTTCAGACGATATATCTGAAGGTACCATTGTGACTTCCACACCACAGCTTGAAATCATGACCATGACTATTTGCAGTCTATCGTGAAACTAGTTTAGTTAATTAGTAGCCATGTTAAAATGCTCTGTTCTTATTTTAAGGAGGGTGGCTTCAAGGGTTTCTACCGTGGCCTGACACCCACCATCATTGGCATGGCCCCTTATGCAGGTAACTGCACCACCTAAGCACACCCACCTAAGCTCACCCCCTCACACTTTTTTTGGGGGGGGGGGCTTCTAAAATGCATGAGGAAGCTAAAGGCCTCAAGGGGAGAGGGTGAGGAAAGGACAAGGATGTTGGAGGCATTGCTGTTTAGCACAGTGCACTTCAGTTGGTGAGTCAGGGAAATTAGGTCTATCCATCTGTGATTAGAGGTGGGTTTCCCTCCTTATTTGGGTATCACATGTGATGTGTACAGATGTGTCTGTACTGTTGGTACACAGTGTCGTCATAAATTGCCAACATGTGTTGTAGGGCATTTGAAGCTGTAGAGGGCGCATTGAGCTATTTTTCACCTCCTAAAATGCCACAGTGTTGATTTTGGGCACAAAGGCGACATATCAGCCGTATCAGTTAAAAGCTCAAAGGACATATTTAAGGATGCTGTTACTCTTTACCCTTTGTTATTCCACCGTTATGCTCTCTTGTGAGGTTGTCCTTTCCTAATATTTGCTGTCTTTATGCTCTCACATAAAGGGTTCTCCTTCTTCACCTTTGGAACTCTAAAGAGTCTGGGCCTCGCCCACGCCCCAGAACTCCTTGGCCGGCCTACTCTGGACAACCCGGACGTGCTGGTGCTCAAGCCCCAAGTTAACCTGCTGTGTGGGGGCATCGCTGGAGCCATCGCTCAGACTATATCGTAAGCTCATATTCAGATATTCAGATGATGGGCAACCTGGATGCAGGAGCTACAGTGCAATACCACATATTCCAAATTACCTGCTTTTATGTATGTGGTTAGTACAGTTATTGGTTTGTCCAATAAACTCTTCTACCTGGCTCAAGAGTTGTGCTAAATAGAATCAGCTGACATGGTGACTGTCTGGTACTGGGGTGTAGTTTCTTAGGCCAGGTTGCCCAACACTGATGTTTCCATGGGCACAAGGGAAAAAAGTACCAGTGTGTGTGTGTCATTTTCCCTGTTAGGTACCCTCTGGATGTGGCACGCAGAAGGATGCAGCTAGGATCTGCCCTTCCCGACTCCGACAAATGCTCGTAAGTACAACACCTCACACTCTTGCCTGTTTTTGACTTGTGTTTTGCTTAGTTTTTTTAATTCTCTGCTTGGTTGTATTCTCAGGTCATGCAAGCAAATCTATCTAAGCAAAGCCAGGATGACTTGATACACATGTTGTATCCTAATATACTTAAGTAGTGGATATTATTAGATGTGGCGTTTGCCAGTAGCAAGTGTGTGTTACACTCTTCATGCAAGCCTCCTTATTCAGCCTTCATGAAGCCAAGGATCAGTGCTGGACGTCTAAACACACTGCAAAAAGGGGAAGCATAGAAGCAACTTCAAAACATTTAGGCAACATCCTGTATGAATCTTTTAAAATTGGTTAAACTTGCACTAGTTTTCAGGTATCGTGAACATACATGGCAGTGTTCATGTTACTTAAAAAAAATGCAACTTAAACCAATGTGAAAAAAAAGATCCATGCAGGATATTGCCTTAATTTTACATTTGGTTCTGTGCTTCACTTTGTACAGTGTAGGCTATGCATCTGCATAATCTTGAAACAGTGAAATAAAGCTATGGCTATTTCAGGGCAGGAATGCAAATTTACTTCCCTCCGTGTAGAGTAGTCTGGCTTTTCATTAACTTCCTCCAGTGTAGCATTCTGATACGGGAAAACAAACAGATATGCAGTTGGACGTCATCAGCACAATCCTGACCCCTGTATCCTGTATCTTGTTCTCGTCCTACAGTACCCTCACAAAGACGTTAAAGCATGTGTACAGCCAGTACGGGGTGAAGAAAGGACTGTATCGCGGCCTGTCGCTAAACTACATCCGTTGTGTCCCCTCCCAAGCCGTGGCCTTCACCACCTACGAGTTCATGAAGCAGGTACTGCACCTGAACTAACGGCAGGCGCGCTGCAGTGACCTTGAGGAGTGGTCCTCGCTCTGGCACAGAGCACACTGGGCACCCCACACACCCCCCGACAGTCCCATTGGAAACACAGGCCGTCGGCTTATTGAGCTCATCGTTGAGCCTCTTCTGGCTGTGACTTTTTTTTTGAGTGGGGTTTAGCACCACACCACACTGCACCGCACCATGTCACATCTCACAATACCATTTCTCTTGCCAAAATCTGTGGCTTTGGACTTCCGCCTGGGCAACTGTGTCCTTGGTTACCACAAACTGTGGTTTTCCAATGTGATTTGAGAACTGCTCTGTGAGGAGAGAAATACATACAAACAACAACACAACATGATGAACTGATCATCTGAAATGCTTGTATCTTTAACGAGTAATGGCTGAGTAAAACACCACTATGAAACAGATCTGCCTTACAGCTGAGCCTGTTCCCTGCCCTCGATTTTCCCAACAGAAACTTACCAAATGAAATACCCAAAAAGTCTCGCTTTGTATCTTTTCAGTTTTGACCATACTCACAAATAGAGGAAATGTTGTAAGTGGAGTCATAACAAGAACCACAGAATCTTCTAGCAGCAGAAAGGGTGGTGACCCTTGTCACTAGCAGCACGAAGGGTGGTGACCCTTGTCACTCACAGACTTCTGTACTCTTTATGGTTCATATTAAATGTTCTAAGTCTTACCTGTGGGTCTCCAGACCATTTTAGATGTGACTGCAAATCATAATCCCCCCAAAACTTCCACAGATTGACAATTTTTTCGTAATTGTGAACAAGATGAGTGATAAAGATATGTTGAGCTTTGGTGCCGTGGGGCAGGTTTTGGGTCCAATGCCTTTGTTTTGTGTGTGTGTGTGTGTGGTACGTAGGTCTTTGCACTATGTCATCCAGAATTTTACAAAATGAGCAAATGAAGCTCCTTCATGACTTCATGCCTCCCTGTTTCTTCCTCGATGAAGCAGTCATGCCACAGAGACAGAAACACGCTTTTCTTTTTTTATGGGCTATCTGTTTTCTCTTTATTCGCAGTTATCAAGAATATATTTTGTCAATTAGTGGCTTTTCTAAATGTATTTTTTTCATTCAATTACGAACTCCGTTTTGGTTGAGAGCTTAATACAATGATTATGAATGTGCAGTTATGTGCATTGCTTCAGGTGTTGACAATATTTACTTAGGTACTGTCTGCCCTAGTTAATGATTTCACGCATTCAAGCCTGTTTTTCATCACATCACTATGATTGTATGGATGCTTGAGGCAACAATTCTTTGAGTTGTATTTTTATGTTTTTGGACAATCTGCACTTTGTCAACTTGCTTGATATTTATTTAAGTGTACTTTTATTTCAGTCCACATGATGGCAGTGTGGGGCTTGATTTCTTTATTGTTTACATGCAACTTTCAATCCCTGGGCCTCCTAACAGTAACGCACACCTTTGATTAGTGAGATTTCTGTCATTTATTGTCTGTGAGCAGAGTGTGTTGGCCCATCAAAGGTATTAAAGGGAAAGTTTACACTATTATGTTTCATGCAGTGAAACTTATACCTTAATGGACAAAAAGGACATAGCGTGTTTGTTGTTGTGTGACACAAATTCACTGTATAATATTATACTACATGTAGTACAAGCCATTGAAAGCTTGCATCAAATATATGTTTAATGTTGTTTAAAAAAATATAGTAAAATATTTATTATGTAGCTGCTCTATCAATCTGGAAAACTTCTTTTTGAGTAATACACTGCACTGTTTGAAGCGGTATGATCTCAGTGAAAATGCCATCATTATGTCTGTATAGGAGAGTTTGGTGCAGACTTTTTGGGATAAGAGAAACCTTCTGTGGAGTACAAGTAACTACTGAGTATGCCTTCTGTATTTTCATTGCTCAAATGTTTTTTTTGCTTACATTGTGCCCATACAGAATTAAAGATGTTATGGTTTTGAAATCACACTAGTGTCTTTGACTCATGGATTGAGGTAAGAGGTGGGCAGCATTTTTTTTTTTTTTTCGAGAAGAGTTGAGATGAGGTATTTGACAGCTACATGCTTCTTGTGCAGATATATCAGACTTCGAAGTTAATACTTCACACCCTTGTTTTAGATGGCTGCAGGTTTTACTTCTCTTTTCATGTGATGCTGTCGTGTCTCTCGTTTGCATTTATTTTCCTGGATGTTTGCTAAATGCTGTTGTATGAGGTGACTGATTTGACTGGTAAATATATAAACAGTGCTCATACTGTTGCATGCTTGTTTGTGTGAACCATCATATCACAAAAGGGATCAGACCCACCCGAATGAAGGGGCGTTTGTACACAACCTCCTGCTTCAGAAAAGGAAAAGCAATTATCAGTGCTAGTGTACATTCCACTCAGTTATCTCGTTTGGACACTTTGCCAGCTATTTTGTACTTTACCAGTACAGACAGGTTTGAGAAAAAACAAAGTACTGCTATGTATTCCTTCTGCCTATGCCCTCGACAAAGATGCTTTCACGAATTAGCTCATCTACCTGGCTAAAGAGTGGTGCAAATTAGGATTAGCTGGTTCAGTAAATAAATTGGAACAATTATGTTGTGGGACTTTTTACCTTTTTAAACCTAGATTGTCTGTCTCGAGCCATGAGTTTTTTCCTAGTTTATGCATGTAGTGGATTTTCTTTTGGGCACACAAACGCAGCATGAAAGTGGCTACTTTACATAAAAGAAGGTTGCCAGAAAAAGCACACACAATGTATACTCAGTCTTTTGATGTGGGATACTGATAAAATGGCGATAGTTGTAAGGCAGATATAGGGCTAAACGCTTGTGCTGCAGAGTGAAATGGAGAGTGCAGAGTTGTGTGTGTGCATGGGCTGCTCTTGAGAAATGCAAATGGGAGGGGCTTTTTAACATGGACCTATTTTTATTTGCATGCGGTGCGTGTGGTCTGTTCCAGGAGATGATGTAGAAAGGCTCTCACGACAGGGGAAGTGTAGCAGTGTCCTGAATCAACAAAGGGAGACGCAGAAAAAAGTTTCTCGACTTGAGCAGTTTCTGTCTTGCCTGACTAGGATGCCTAACTACTTGGTGACGGTTGCCACAGGTAGCCAGTGGTTTGCAGGTACAGATGACTACATTTACATCACTCTGATCGGAACGGAGAGGTGCAGTGAGAGAACCCTGTTGGATAAACCTCTCTACAATGACTTCGAAAGGGGGGCGGTAAGTACTGGCCCTTTTTTCTGAGGCGACATTAACACCTGCAAGCTTGTTTTGTGGTAAAATTGAAAACGGACCTGACACAGTCCAAGGGTCTTTATTAAAGAAGAGGAAGGATCTGTGTGTAAATACTTAAAAGAGGAACAGTTGGGCTTTTTTTTGCACATCGTCCCACTTGTGTTATTTTGAGATAATGTGTAGTAGGATATATATTGTAATATACCTGAATTTCTATTGTTACAATAATCTTCAAGAGTTTACCTGTACTGAAAAAAATACCTAATTTTAGGTGGACTCCTATGATGTGCCTGTAGAAGAATGCCTGGGTGATCTTGAACTGGTTAAAATTGAGAAGAAGAAATATTGGTTCCAAGATGACTGGTATTGTAGATACATCTCGGTGAAGACCCCGACTGGAGATTACATTGAGTTTCCATGCTATCGATGGCTGGTGGGTGACAAGGAAGTTGTGCTCAGGGATGGGACTGGTAAGCATACACTCGAACAAGTAGCTGTGTATTTTGGTGATGTGTATAACTGTAACTATAGAAAAGAATAGAACTTCAGTTAATCACTTCAGAAAGACCCTTCAGGGAAATTGGGATTCTACCAGCAAAGCACCAAATCATGATACAGATAGATTAACAGTAAAAAAAAAGTATTGCACAAGAGGCTGATAGTCCAAATAGAAAAGTGACAGTGCGTGCATGTGTGTGTGCGTCAGGCATGGAAATTGGCACCAGTCAAATGCTGGTAAAATATATAAGTGGCTGGTAGATTTCATACACAAAATAATAATTTACTGTTGAGTGGCTGGTAAATTTTACCATTTATTTGTCACTGGCTGGTAAAAGTTCACAGTTTGCACAGTTCATTTCCACCCCTGGTGTGTGTGCATGCATCGTGTAGTAAATGTATATACAGTGTGTGTCTGTGTCTGTATAGCCCGTTTGCTAGAAGATGAAAAGACTCGAACAGCAAAGCAGCACCGCCATAAAGAGCTGGAAACAAGACAAAAGATTTACAGGTGGGTGTGTGTGTACTGTATGGGCCATAGACTCGCTTCTCCTGCACAATAGGAAAGTATTAGCTTTCCATATTGGCTGCAAACTGTATTAGCTTATCTGATCTTAGCATGTTAAGGTTTGTAGGTCACACCTTTTGCTGCCAGAAAAAACACCTCTGTCAGAGGTTTAAAAGGTGAAAGTCTAAAAATGAATACTTCTCCATTACTGGAAACTGGTGACAAGAATCTGTACTTTACTCTTAATCCATGTGTTTTATATGAAATAAGAATAAACTACATTACTATGAAAGTAATAGCATGGAATGTTGAGGACAAAGGTTTTACAGTAGGCTTATCATTAGTAAACTTTTTTTTCATTTTCCAAAGATGGAAAGAGTGGCATCCTGGCTTCCCAATGAGCATAGATGCCACTGCCTACAAAAACCTGCCTCGCGACATCCAGTTTGACAGTGAGAAGGGCGTGGACTTCGTTCTGAACTACAGCAAAGCGTACGTAAAATTTGCTACAACCAAGATTGTTTTTTTTTTAGTTACTAGCTGACGACATTACAGCTCCCATGGCAGTAAGGCTACCATTTTACAGGATGCCTGAATTTGCATGCCACAAACATTTTTGTTTACCCGCCTACAGTTGTTTTAGTTAAGTGAGTTCACTGGCAGCAGAATCATCCTGTCATCACTTTCTTCTTTACTGTCAAAAGCTTTTGAAGTCTGTATGTGCAGACACAATCAGCAGAGGAAATGGCTGGCTGTGTGGTTAATATATAAACAGAGGTGTTACATTTTTTTGTTTCAAAGAAAAGATGAACTGCGCTTATATGTTTCTTTCACTTTGCATAGACAGGACCCTCTAGAGATGGACAGAAGACAGAACAGAAAACAGAAGTCTTATTTCTGTAACACTAAATAGACTTTAATGTAATATTGGGATCAGGGCACCTGTGGGTTTACTTATGGCATATTTTAATAAGTTAATCATAACCGGAAAGTTTTGAGCCATTCAGAAATTTAAGAAGAAAATAATTCTCAGAAAAGTACTTTTCATTGCATGTTTGCTATTTTGAAGTGATTAAGGTATGATCATCATCATCATTTGGTAATTCTCAGGTTTCTCATCCTATATGTCCCTACAGAATTGAGAACCTATATGTGAACCAATTCATGCATATGTTCCAGTCTTCTTGGAATGATCTTTCTGACTTTGAGCAAATATTTATGAGGATCAAGAACACCATCTCAGGTACATGAAATCATTTCATGATTAAATAACATAACACAAGTGTAAATGTGAAAAGTAACTATTCCTAACATTGCAAACCCTGTATTCCATAGTCCTTCTTTATGTTATTTATTCTTTGTTTTCTGAAGAGCTGCACTCTGTACAAGTACTGTTTGACACAAAATCCTTGAATCTCTGGAGATTATTAACTTTGAACTGTGATACTATGCATTGATTAGTGAAAGACAATGCCACTGAATTTTGCGCTTACCAGCATATAGCTATTTCCATGCATCTTTTTCCCAGTACTTTTGGTTTACTATACAATATTATGTTGTATGTGTTTAGCATTAGACAATATATAAGTTACAGGCTTAACTAACACCTGTGCTTTTTCAAATATACACTCCATTAAGAACAGGTGCCCAGTAAAGATCTGTGTGAGGCTATCTGCATTCTACATCGTGTTCTCCATCCTCATGGGATTCAGCATCACTATTACTGGCGATGTTGAAAGAGAATATGATCGTAGAAGGCAGATAGCTTTACACACAGATAGTGTGTGTCTTGCTCAACAACGTGCCTTTGCTCAACAATAGAATATGTCATGCAACACTGGAAAGAAGACTTCATGTTTGGGTACCAGTTCCTTAACGGATGCAATCCGGTCATTATCGAGAAGTGCACCAAAATACCAGACAAGTTTCCCGTGACACATGAGATGGTGAAGGACTGTCTGGAACGTGACATGACCCTTGAGGAGGAGGTCAAAGTAAGACCACAGAGCCTTTGCCTTACCCATACTGCACATACATGCTAGGAGAATATTATTTTTAATAACAGTCTTATCTTTGTCTGTCAGAAATAAAGATCTTTTTGACTTTTTCTCTGTTTCTCCTTAAACCCTTTTAGAAGAAAAGGAACTGTATAAGACTATTTTATAATCTTAGATTGGACTTATATCGGGCTTCACTAGACACCTTTTTTAGTATGAGTTTTATTTAACAAGTATAAGACAAGTGCCAGCTTTTGACTTCTGCGTTGTTTCTTTTGAAACCTCCTTAGGAGAAAAATAGAAAAATAATCTAAGATCCTATTTGTTTCTGTCAAGCAACTCTAAAAAGCAATGCTTTTCCCTGTGTTATCACAAAATACTGTTTAGATAACAAAAGATAAGAGGGGACACAGTACATGAAATGAAATAATAAAAAATAAAAACTTTTTTGCAGGCTGGAAACATTTACATTGCAGACTATGAATTAATGGATGGTGTGACCGCCAACAACACTGACCCTTGCACTCTTCAGTATCTGACTGCTCCAGTTTGCTTATTGTACAGGAACAAAGTCAGTAAAATAATGCCGCTGGCCATTCAGGTACTCCTATTAAATTATGCCAGTAGTGTGGTAGCTATAGTTATCACAGGTGATGGAATATGGTTAAAAATGTTAGAGTTGATGAATTTGTGTATTAATTAAACAATTATATTATGAAATAATTTATAGGCATACATTGTAATTTAATTACAGGGCTTTTATGGTACAGTTTTATCAAAAGGTCAAGAACACTCAGTCTTAACCAATATGTATGATTAAGATTTATGTGAAATGGTAAATACAGTATAGCGCTTTTCCACTCAGCAGGGAACCCAAAGCGCTTCACATTGCAATTCCTCACATTCACCCATTCACACTCTCACTCATACACTGATGGTGGAAGACCGCCTGGCAAAGCACCAACCAGCAGTATGTCACTGATGTCCACATAAATAATCTAAATGCTTTCCTCCTGGCAGCTGCACCAAGTCCCTGGTGAGGACAATCCCATATTTCTCCCGAGCGACGATGAGTCTGACTGGCTGCTGGCGAAGATATGGGTGCGCTCCTCTGACTTCCACGTCCACCAAACGGTCACTCACCTGCTGCGCACACACCTGATTTCCGAGGTCTTTGGAATCGCCATGTTTCGCCAGCTCCCTGCAGTCCATCCAGTGTACAAGGTGCCTATATCTTTCGAACAGTGCTGACAATGCATAACAAAATGACCTTCCATCACAACCGTGAGGACAGATAAGGTATATTATATTCATAATGGCGAATAATAAACTGACAAGGCGACACATGTATCCATGTGTTATGTCAACAACCGTTAACCCATGGGGATAGGAAAACTGGTGTTTATCGAATCCATTGAAATAACTATTTCAAAAGATGTTATTTACAGTGTATTGCATTCAGCATTATATTAATATTATGTGTATAATTGACATTGTGCTATTTTGTGGTCCCTTTTTTTCTCCAGCTGCTTATTCCACACATCCGCTTCACCATTGCTATTAACACCAAGGCTCGGGAGCAGCTGATCTGCGAATGTGGGCTTTTTGACAAGGTGTGCTCACAGTTCTAAGGTCATAGACATCCAATCATGGCTTTGAACAGTTAAAAAAAATACCCTGTCATGTGTTCCATACTGTCTGTGCCCTTAACACAGGTGATTTCACTGATTAGCTGATCTACCTGTATGGTGATTGTGTAGTCATTAGGATCAGTTGTTTCAGAAAATGGTTGGATCAAATATATTTGATATATTGACTGTGAACCACCTGTTTTATAAGGTTTTTTAAGTCTCGGAGTTCTTTCTATTAAGAAAGTACATATAGGCATCACTGCTACTATACCTGCAACATGTTTAGGCAGTATGATGATTTTAAAGGCATTTTTCCCAGTTTCATTGTTCATGTAATTACTGCACTTTTCCTTCTGCCTGTGCTCTTAACACAGGTGAATTATTAGCTCATCATCTACCTGGTTGAAGTTGAATGTTAATTAGGATCAGCTGGTTCAGTGACTCGACTGAAATAAATATGTTGTATTTATTTACTCTTTACTTTCTGCAGTATATTTGGGATGTCTGCCTCTGAGTGTTGTCATGTTAGTTAAATGTTTGCGTGTCTTGTCTTTACAGGCCAATGGGACTGGAGGAGGGGGCCATGTTGAGATGGTGCAGAGAGCCATGAAAACCTTCACATACAAATCCCTCCTCTTCCCAGAGGCCATCAAAGCCAGAGGGATGGATAGCAAGGAGCTCCCCACCTACTTCTACAGGGATGACGGCTACAGGGTCTGGGAGATGGTCAAAAGGTAATGAGCTTGATTACATATAGATGAGCTTAACAGAGCGGTTGGCATTTGGTTGTATGGTTTATCATGTTGAAAATATCCCACAATAAACTCAACGCACTAATGCAGTGAGTTCAGCATGTGAAGGTCTGTTGGTAATGCCTTCTTGTAAATTACTTTAATTTCTACATATTTACCTGTTCAATACATGGTACACTGTAAGATCAAGCTGAAAGTAACTTTATTGGAATGTAGGCCAACATTTATGAGAAAGTTTACCACTGTATAATATCAATCAAATTTCACAACCAAGCAACTGTGAATATGACCAAAAAACACATTTTACATGGGGTTGCATACCTTCATACAACCTGTACATCTTTAATTAAGTTCTTTTGTAATACCATGGAATTAAAGATTTCACTTGTAACCTGTGGTAATTCCCAAAGATATACTTTTATTTACCATGTACTTGACAAATAAATATTCGGCAGTTAAGTTGTTACACCAACGTAAAAAGATCCATGCAGCATGTTGGCATAATTTTTTAAAGCTCGTTTTATGCTTCACTTTTCACAGTACAGTAATAGGCAAGCAGAGAAACTAACTCTTGAATGCACTAAAGTTTTGCAGCAGAGGTGGTCAACATATACTACAAGAGCGATGAAACGGTCCAAAATGATGAGGAAATTCAAGCATTTGTGAAAGATGTCTGCAGCTTCGGAATGCAAGACTTTGATCACTGTGGTAAGTTTATCAGATTTCTAACCGCAACCTACTGCAGATATTACCCCACTTATCTGCAGATGCAGTCAATTAGGGAAGTCACTCGAGAAGTTTCCTGTCTTTAGGCAGAAGTAGACTTCTTGTCGATCTCAAAACCCACTTCTGTTTGCAACATTTGTCTTTCCTGGTATGTTCTTAGGTCACTGATGTTGTTAACCTTACATCCCCTCACCCTTTTGTAGAGTTTCCAAAAGCCATGACGACCAAGGACCAATTGGCAGAGTATCTCACTGTGGTGATGTTCACTGCGTCTGCACAGCATGCTGCTGTGAACTTTGGCCAGGTAAATAACAGTTCTACTTGCCCTGCACAATAAACACATTAAACATATCTGTACACTTTGCAAAACATTATATCATTTAACAAACACAATCAATGTCAACACTTCCTCTTCTAACTGAGTTATGATTATGAAAGTAGGACAACCACATACTGTGAGCCAGAGCTGAAATGACAAGATTCTCATGACACTTTATTACATTGCATTTAGCAGCTTAGCATTGCATCCAAAGCAGCTTAAAGCCCAAAGCAACACAGCTCATCTGTTTTGAGGTGCTGGATTGAAATGAGCAACTAAAGAAAGACTGCACAATCACATTTGTGTAAAGAAAGTGCTAATCAGATCCTAGCTTTTGATCACACTGTAAAAAGAGGCAGAATGGCTCAAAGAACCAAAAGCTTGCAGTAAGAATTAATAAGAATTTTGGTTACACTTTACAGTTCCTGTTACCTTGTACCCACATCATGAAGCGCAGTGTAACAACATTTGAAACACCATGTAACGTTATTTACTCGCACTGTACCATAGGATTAGGGTGGGTTAGGATCAAGGTTACTGTTAGGTATGTACGGTTTAAGTACTTAATAGTACATGTTGTGAGATTTAGATTGCACTGTAAAAGGAACTGTAAAATAAAGACTTTTTTGCACAAAAGTGAATGTTGATTTTCCAGTATGTCTTTAAATATGAAGTAGATAATTAGTGAGGAGTATCAGTCATACTACAAGACTTTAAGAAGAGAACATTTGACATACGAGTGCTATTTAAAAAGGGCAAGTGCAAAGATGTGCAATAGAGATGTGCGAAGTAGGTGTATAACCCTTCTATATTTTACACTTCAGGCTAGGCGCAACTCTGAGGTGCGTAGGTATCTTCTTCTCCATGTGTACAGGGGCCAATTGTAAATGTTTGACCTCCTCAGTGCTCTTAACATTAGAAAACAACACCCACATAAACTAAGTGATATATTTAGAGGAAATCTTTCAGCTTTCATCACATCCATTACATACGTACGCTTGTACACAGGACAAGCATTCACACTCTTTGTGCTCAGAGTTCACACTCACCCTCGTAAATTAAAAAATATATATAATTTGGATACATTTGGCTGCTGACCATTGTGAAATTCACCTGTCTAAATCCTAATAGCCACACACAATGACTAACATATCAACTTAGAAAATTGTTGTGAAACCGAGTCTAGCTAATTCTAATTAGCAGAACTTTTTGGCCAAGTAGAGGAGTTGAAATCGCCTGTATTATGTGCCCAGGTAGAACCAGGTGATTTGACTTCAAGACTTTTATTGTCATTGAAAAGTTGCCTGTACAACGAAATTAAGCAAACTGAAAGATGTGGTACTAGATTGTAGCTACTGGATCCAGGTTGCCCTTTACATGGCCAGTGATGCCAATATACGGCTATGTGACATCACATAAGTAATTACATGTAGTGTGACACAATTTAATTAGCTCGTCCCCCGGAGGGGGTTGACCAGGTATTGCAATGATCCTGTCCATGTGTGTGTGTGTGTGTGTGTGTGCGTGTCTGTCTGTGTGTGTCTGTCCGCCCCTACTGCAATGACCCTGTCCCTCCACATAGGGGACCAGGTTGCCATCACTGATTGCACTTGTTCAAACTGTAGTTAAATGTTGTTGTTCAGTAGTTTGCTGTAGAGGATCTGTGTTTGTGTCATTATGTGTTAGTATGACTGGTGCTCTTGGATCCCCAATGCTCCATCCACCATGCGGAAACCCAGGCCCACGAAGAAGGGTCAGGCGAATGTGAAGTACGTCATGGAGAGCCTGCCTGACCGGGGACGCTCCTGCTGGCATCTGGGGGCCGTGTGGGCCCTAAGCCAGTTCCAGGATAATGAGGTTACATACTAGATATACTTACATACTTACTTACATACTAGGTATACTTACATATATACTAGAATGTAAATCATTTATACCTTTTTAATGTTAATGAATTATAGGCTACTGCTGCCCAGTGCCTACATGAGTATCTGTCTCATTTTTGCACTGATTTTATTACAGCAGGCTATTACCTAAAGAAGTGATTGAGAAATCCAATACTTTTCCCGCAGTTGTTCTTAGGCATGTACCCAGATGAGCACTTCATTGAAAAACCAGTGAAGACAGCAATGCAAAACTTCCGCAGAAAACTTGCTGAATTCTCTCGGGAGGTGAAGAACAGAAATGAGGGCAAGAAGCTGCCGTACTACTACCTGTCTCCGGACAGGATTCCAAACAGTGTCGCAGTTTGAGCAACCGAGGTGTCACAGATGGTCTGATCACATTTGAGCTCTGAGATCTCTCTCTAACCTTTCTAATTTGTATTTGTTGTTATTTTGCAGCGAGAGTGACATACACACTTACTCTCTCTCTCTCTCTCTCTCTCTCACACACACACACACACACACCATAAACTCCAACAGATTCAGTTGAAGTTAATTTACTGTGACTTATAAGTTCAATAAAGCAGTGTGTACAATGTGGCCTAACTTAAGTTCATTTTACAGTCAGATATTTCTGAATGATTAGTGTAATATGGATGTCACGTGTGATATGGCAGTAGACAAGCGACCACTAATGTTAGCACAACAAACATTACAGCAATGTGTCAGGATTAATCATACTCATTTATTTACCTTTGTTGGGGTGTCATGCTGTTAAATAGGTATGTTCTGTGTGTCACCTAATTTGTAATCAGGTTTGTAATCAGGTTGCAGGCTGTAAATGTGCATGTTATGGCTGTAATATTGTTGTCATTTAAATCCGTATTTTAATTTCACATCTCTCATAGCCATTTTATGATAGGCTACTTGACACACATTTCTTATCTTACATGTAGCACCTTTAAATATTATGAGGAACACATTTTTCTTTCAGTGAATGCTGGGCTGTGTGTTTAGGCTGTTGTATTTCGAGCATCACAAAATAAGAATAGAATTTGCCACACCTGTATTTTCTTTTTAAATTAGGCCATTTTGTAATTGTTCCATAATTTGCCAGTGATTTCATGCCAAGTAAAAAATCATATGGTGAATATAGCCTAATAATAATAATAATAACGCATTCTTGTTAACAGTCATTGGTAAAACACAACATCGGCCGATTGTGGCCAAAACTGATACTGCAATCAAATTATAAGTACTGCAAAGCGTTGTCGCCCATCTAAAGGCAAGAGGCAGGCAAAACACAAAAGCGAGGTTGCAGGCTGTAAATTACGTTTGAAAATGCGTAGCCTATTCTGGCTGGGTTGTACATCCGTACTTAATTTTAACTTTTCTTTCGTCATCTCTGGCGAGTGGTGACATCCTGAATATTTAAAGAGTAAATCATTTTACAACTGAAGTTTGTCTGTAATTTCCCAACACCTTTTTTCAATGTAAAATACTGTTACACTGCTTTGAATGTATGCTATCTGAGCACCACCGCAGTAAAAGATGGAATTTACCCCACCTGTCTCATCTTTTCTGTTTGTTAGTCAAAATGCAAGTTCATAATGTCTCTATAACCTTTTGGTCAAACATAATACGGTGCATAATTCTTATAACACAATCATAATTTCAGAATGAAATCAGAAGCGTTACTGATTGCATTTCATTGAAGATGACAGATCATCTTCGACTTCGTGCTGGTCTGAATTCCTGCATACCCAGAAGAAACTGCACAGTTTTTTACGTACGTTAATCAGGTGACTTGGATCAGCTGACTCTTTGCAAAAAGAGTATGGGCGATTAGAAAACCAATGAGTAAGTTGCATGGCAAAATTAAAGCTGTCTTGCAGCTGTATAGAAAAAGTACATGTAGTTTTGAGGATATATCAACATAATAGAACATAGTGCCATCACGCATCAAAGGTAGGTGATCTTCACATTGATTTTTGTGGACAGTTTTTATTCCATAATATGTCAGCTAACGGTAGCTAGCTGCTAATGTTGTGTACCCGTGCTATCAGCACGAGCTAGCAGTGTGGCACTTTGTCTTCGCCTTTACATTTCTTTACGTGGGCATTGATCATTCTAGCAAAGATAAACACCCGGCAGGAACCACCTGGATTGTATGATGTAGTTGCAACAGATCTTCACACTAATGGCTAGCTGCCTGGCTAGCCTTATCCTTTGCAGTTGGTAACTGGGCAAGTTTCATCCTGTCAGGTTTAGCACATGAGGGTTTAGCTGTGATTGACGTGACGTATTTCAGACTTCATATAAAATATGCCCAGTACACATACACCGCCTGCTCACAAGAGAGGGCTGTGCAACGTTATCTTTGTTCTTGTAAAATGGGTTCATATAAATCCCAGGCGCTAATTTCGTGGCACATCACTCATCGATTAGCGTCATGAGGAATGGTGTTTTGCAGGCATTGGCTGGTTAATAAGCGGTTGCATTGAAGTGATCATTTGTTGTCTAACTGCGCTAACATAATTTGTTTAAATGTCGTCCGTTACGGAGGTGCTGTGCCCGACACCATGGAAAACGGACCAAGTAATCACAACGGCGAGGAGAAGCAGATCTGGGAGAGACCCTGGACACTAGAGGAGATGCGGCAGAGCAGTGCTAACTGGTCTTTGGCAGCCGATTCTGGGGTAAAACGTCGTCTCCTAATGTAGCCTCATAAGCTCGGTCACAGACTGGAATTCTGATGTATTCATCCTTTCTTGTTTTGGTGCAGAAAGGGGTACAGATATTAAACTTAAACGTTTGTCTTTACAGCTGTTCCTATTTCTCCAAGACTTCTCCCAGAGGATGCTGTCGAAAACCCATGAGATTGAAAAACAGCTTGATGGTCTTATTCGTGACACCAAAGCAACAGACAGCTGCCTTCATACAGTCTTCAATGATTTCCTTATGCTCTCAAACACGCAATTCATCGAAAACGTAATGCATATTTTGTATGGATATTTACTCTAAAAAGTTGATTGACCATAAACAGTCGCTGTGTAACACAATCAACATTGTGTTTTGACCTTAAACCATCTTTTTTTTTTTTTGCTCAGAGGGTGTATGATGAAGAAATTGAAGAACCTCCAGCAAAACCTGAAGCACCCGAAAGACAGTCTGAGCAAGTATGTTATTAAATATATTATATTTTTAATAACCAAGTTGAATTTATTTTACCCCCATGATTTGTGTCCTGCTGTAATACAATCAAGTTTATAATTTTAGCATTTTACTACCATGTTCTGCTTTGCGCATGTGTTGCTGTTAGTTATATATTAACAACACGTTTATGTTGATGTCAAAACAAAGTCAGATTTATTTATTTATTTTTTTCACAGGAGAAAACACGTGAACAGAAGGAGGCTGAGTTGATTCCAAAAGTGCAGGAGGCTGTTAACTATGGGCTGCAGGTGTTGGATTCAGCCTTCGAACAGCTGGACATTAAGGCTGGCAACTCGGACTCAGAGGATGAGGAGGCCACCGATCGCGTGGAGCCCATTCTGGAACCCAAGGTACAACACCCATGTTTGTTCATGAGGTTTATGCTGATATACAAACTACAAACTAATCAGGTTCAGTGTCACACCCCAGGGCTGGGCACGTGGGTAAGAATGTTTTTAGATCTCAGATATTATATTACAGCTAATTTATGATGCAAAAAGGTACATGAAAGATCTCATTCTGACATTTGAATATGGATTTCGCCACAGGTTGTAACCAACACAGCTGTAATGGCCACAGATCAGATGAGAACAAAGAAAAAAGTTTATGTTGTTGATTATACATGTAAGTGTTTTGTTTTCCCGACATAGGATTTGTATGTAGACAGACCCCTGCCTTACCTGATTGGGTCTCAGCTCTTTATGGAGACTGACGATGTGGGACTTGGAGATCTTTCAAGTGAAGGTAAATTTGATCTATAGTTGCACCCACACTAGTGGTTTTTCATTTTAAAGTAGAGTTTTCACAAGTGTTTCTTCTGCATGTTTAAACTAATATGCATCCACACTACATGCCTGGCCTGTATTCCAAACAGTAGTTTTAGTCACTTGGGTATGTTAACTCGTGGTATTCCTCAATGATGGTTGTTTTTAACAATGCAGACAAAACAAACTGCACCCTTAAAAAACTACAACCCTGCCTTGCATGACACTGTCAGTATCCATACAGAGTGTGTTTGGTATCCGTTAAGGGAGTTTTTCAGTAGAAACAGTTGGCCAATAGCCTTTTTGCCATTTGCTGCCTCCATCTGTAGACTGCACTGCTGTCAGAAGTTTGCAAAATCAATGTTTAAACTATGGCTGCACAATATATTGAAAATATTGTGATATTGCAATATACAATATAGTGATATACATATCACAAAACATGACTTAACTGCAATAAATGGGACATTACTGTAAGATGTTTCATGCTCCACATATGAAGATATTTGGGAAATCAAATGGAGTCCTACTGCTCTTGATATCCACCCCCATAGGCTGCGCACTAGCTACGGCCTAGCGGTGAATATTAAGCTGAAAAAATGTTAAAATTGTATTTAAATGCTTAAACTATGTTTAAAAAAATGTATGTTTATCACAAAACATATCGTCATTGCAACATTCAGCAATGTTACTGCATATCACCCATTTTGCCAGTATTGTGCAGCCCTAGTTTAAACTAGTCCTAGTTTGCTGGTATTTTTTGTAAGTCTTTATAGTGCTCTAGACAGCAGACTTATTCAGGAACCAAATATTTATGTCTGCAGCATTTTTATTTGTCTACACTAAACACTGGAAGTTTCTTCAAATAAAATGAGGCAAACAGCCTTCTCAGATTGCTCCATTTTTAGGGTATACAAAATGCTGACACAGTATGAAAGCGGCCACTACCTTATTTTTATTTAGGCTATTCTGCAATAACATGATTGTTTCGTCAATCCTCAGTCCAATATTATTTTTGCTATTTTTTGCCAGTGTTGGCACCATTTCCATTATTTGAGCCAAGTGTTTTTTTTGCGAGTTTCCTGACATTTAAAATGCATTGTCATTGTCTAATTTTTATTATTTACAAAATTTGTTGCATGTGTGTTTTTAGGAATCATCAGTTACTTTGTAGACCACCATTCTTTTGGTGATGATACACAGAGTATGTGTTTCTCCCCTAGAAATGTCCATAGACAGTGATCGGGACAGTGTGGCAGAAAGTGAAGAAGGCAAGGATCGAGATGTAAGGATGGCTCTTGTTATTCTTCTATATTTCACTAATGTGATGATGCAGTTAACAGTGTCAGTAGTTCATATTCACATTTTGCGTTCATAACATATCACTCAAGATGCATAAATCAATGTGATCTTGTTCATTTAAAAGATAAAGTCTTTTAAATGAACAAGATTTAAAAATGTGTAATATTTAATTTTACCTGCTTTGGCCATGAAATAGTCCTAGTCACTGAAAATGGCAGTAAACTAAATAAACAAACAAACTTTCCCATTAACAGCAGTCAGAGGAGGACTTTGACCAAGAAGAGGATGGCCAAGGCAGTTTCAAGAAGGTGGGTCTGTAGTCCTTGTGTGAAGTCTGAGGATTATATTTACTTAGTTTATTTTACTTAAGTCAACATTTTTTTTTCATTGTCATGTGTTGTACCTGCTAGAAGTCCTCTATGCTAAGTTATGAAGAAGATGATGATGAGGAAGATGAGGATTCTGACATATTTGGTGAATCTGATAAAGAAGAGGATGGAGAAGGAAAGGTTAGTGTCTCTATCTCTCTCTCTCTCTCTCTCTCTCTCTCTCTCTCTCGCTCTCTCTCTCGCTCTCTCTCTCTCTCTCTCTCTCTCTCTCTCTCTCTCTCGTGATCTGATGTTAACAGCTTAGCATAGTGGTGTTGTAGAACCTGTAGTTGCATAAGTTGCTGGGTTTTAGAACGTCGCAGATGGTCACTTTGCAAATTTGGCTTCGCAAAAATGGTTTAGCAACTTCTACTGTCTGGGTATTGTGGAACTGGCTGTTGGTTTACTGAACAACTGTCAACTTTAGAATGTTGGTACTTGTTGGGGAAGTGGGACAGCATCTTTAAATTGTGGTTTTGGATGGAGGTTGAAATCAATACATATCATCTGATGTCAATGGTAGACTTCTGCCGGCCCACCCTCCTTTGCTGATGAGCTTGCTGCCCGGATCAAGGGTGAACCAGTCAGTAAGCCGGAGCCAGCCCGCCCAGGTTGGTCAAAACACACCTCCTAATACACAGAGTTGTTCTTGGGCAGAGGTAGAGATCCTGACTTGAGAAAGTAAAAACCCCACCACACATGCACATTTGATCCAAGCATTTTCTGAACCAGCTGATGGTAACGAGCATACAAATCACCACCAGACAGGTTAGATCAGGTAAATAGTGAAATCACCTGTGTTAAGTTCACAGGCAGAAGGAATACATAGCAGGGTTTTTATTTTCTGAAGCCGGGATCTCCACCTCTGTTCCTGTGTAAGAAACACAGAATCTATTTCCATCAGATCTGTCATCTCATCACAGCTGTTTCTGTGTGTGTTTGTGTGTGCACGTGTGTGTGTGTTGTATGCTTGTGTTACTCCACTGTAGCATCCTCATCCATCTCATCCGTGTCAAAGAAGAGTAAAGGAAACAAAGCTGCTCGTCCACAGGGTAGGGCCTCCTGTCTGGAAACACGGCTTTCTAGCCTGTGTCCTATAGAAACTAGAACATATTGTAGAATGTATTCTATTACATTTTGTGCTATTGAAAAAAACATTGATGCAGGACTTTCAAAGCATTTGTCAACAACTTTTTTATTTTGGTCAAGTGACACGTGTTGACTTGACTATAAATTGGTTGTTACACTTTATTTTATTGTCCCTGTTACATCAATTAGGTACAGTATAACAGTGTGTAACAGTATGTAACATGACACTGTACCATCGGGTTAGCGGTGTACACTGTAAGTACACGTATTGCGTGTCGTGTCCGTGTCAAAGAAAAGTGAAGGACACAAAGCTGCTCGTCCACAGGGTAGGGCCCTCCTGTCTGGGAACAGGGCTTTCTAGCCTGGGTCATTGGGATCAGTTAGCTGCTGCAACCCCCATTCAGTCCTTCAGCAGTTCTCAGGAGAAACAGTAATTCATACCCCGTGCTCAAAGCACCTGGGTTTAGCAGCTCATACTAATCTTCTTTGTTATATATTTTGAAATTTGACAGAGGGTATAAACAGAAGGGTGCTGTGCCTTTACCTGCAGAGCAAGTACTACTACTAAGTTACTACTGATGTTTTGAAATGGCATTAACATTGTTTTGTTAAGTTGTGTAATTATGTTGTTGCTATTTCAATGTTAACACTCTTAGTTGAGGAGGAGGACGATGATGACGAACTCTTCAAACCACCCAAGATGGAGGACGATGACTACTCGCCGTTTGGGGGAAAGGGGGGCCTCTTCAGTGGTGGCAGAGGCTTGTTTGATGATGATGATGAGGTACAGTACATGCATGTCATTTCAGTGACTGTGTACCCAGGGTATACAACCACAATTCCGTAAGAGTTGGGATGTTGTGTTAAATGTATATAAAAAATAATGGCTATAATGATATAATGTACATACAAAATAATCAAATCATACAAGCAATACATTTATTTGAGAGTAGTCCAAGGACAACATATCAACATACAACTTTTTTGAGACATGTTGCTGCCATCAAATTTGAAATGACCAAAAATATTCCATACAACAATAAAAAATCCAGTTTTGATAACTGATATGTTGTCCTTGGACTATTCTCAAATAAATATATTGCTTGTATGATTTCAGAAATATAGCATTTATTTTTTATTTACATTTAACACAACGTCCCAACTCCTATGGAATTGGGATTGTATTTGTTATATTTATTGCTACTTTATGCTTGGGTAATGTCCCAGTTGCAACATGGAAGATTCTAGACAGGATGCAAGCATATGCATTTACAAAGGGTTGCATACATGCATTTCGAAAGGGTGTTGCTGCATGTAATGTGTCTTTGTACCTCCTGTCTTTTACCACCAGTGACCATGTTGGGAACAAGGGTTTTGACTTTTACATGTTATCCATTGGATCTTTATTCTGTCTTCTATATCTTTAAAAATCAATCAGTCGATCAATTGTGGATAGTTGCTTCAGGCTGAGGATTAAACCTCTGCCTTCCTTTGCTTGTGCAGGGAGATCTGTTTTCTGAGGCCCCGAGGCAGGAAGGAAGAGGCCCGTCTTCAGAAACGGCCACAGGTTTGTAATCACACTCTTTTCCTTCGTCCCACAATTTCTCAATGAGAAGTGGTTGTGAAATAGGACTTTAGAAGCAGATGCATGTACGTAGTGTTGTATGGAGTGGAGCATTTGCGGTCAGCTGCATTGTATTTAATGATTATTACATTACATTACATTAAGCTGACGCTCTAATCCAGAGTGGCTTACGGTGACTTAGGTACAGGACTTGGGCCCTAGAGCAATGTGGCGTTAGATACCTTTGTGCTATACAAGTAAAGATTATTATTATTATTATTATTATTATTATTATTATTATTATTATTATTATTATTATTATTAAAAAGTAATTTGTTTACTTTTTTCAGAGCCAGTAAAGTCTAAGAAGATACCTTCCAGTGCAGTGTCGGTATTTCCAGGTATTGTAGCCGCAAATGGATTAAACAGACCTGATAGTAATTAGATGTGATGGGAAATCATTTTTTAATGATGTGTGTTTATTCATATATTTCAGATAATAGCCTTTTCGGCTCTCCAAATGACTCTGATTCTATTGAGGCCAGCGACCCTTGCAAACCCCAACCTCCGCCAATGCCGAAAACAGGCAGTGGAGGGCTTTTTGATGAAGATGATGAAGAAGATGATGATTTTTTCGGTGGGAGGACTGTCAAAACGCCAAGCTCAAGTAAGTGTTGTATTGGGTCTAATTCAAGTGTTCAAGCAAGGCATCAAGCCCACAGGTGATCATCAGTTGCTGTGTGTATTTTGTGTTAAAATTGGTTAAATAATTACTGACCATTTATTTTTGCAGCTGATTCGGTAATTGGTTTTGACTATTATTAACTATGCAAGTTGTGTTTGTAGTCCTTCCTAAAATGATTTTGTTGTATTTTAACTTTTGCCAAATGTTTTTGTTCATAATGTGGTGTCCTTAGTGGTGTCACTTTGGAAAATATACGTCTGCTAATATACCATAACCTCAATATTGAACTGCTCTTTGCTTGTCAGAAGGACAGGAGAGCGCCAAGTCAAGGAAAACAGTGGATCTCTTCGGGGGTGAGGATGGTGATGATGGGGATATATTCAGTGAAGGTTCAAGTGCTACTGCCACACAGGCCAGTAGAAAAGAACCACCCTCAGATGGCACCAACAAGACTCAAGTGCCAGAGAAGAAGGTAAGCACAGGCATCTTAGAAGAAGCCATTGTTGGAAGCAGTCGGCACTGTACTCATCATAGTTTTAGATTTTATTTTCTCATCATATTCTGTGGAAGGCCTTTCTTTGATTAGACCCCCTACTAGATCGTGCGTTTGTGTGTGTGTTTTAGTTGCCTGCTGGGGCTATTTCCATGTTTGGTCCTGGTACTAAGAGTTTATTAGTAGAAGGACTGAAAAAACGACAGCCATCCACCAGTGAGGAATCTGAGAAATCAGAGGTATGATAGAAGCTTTACATTTCACTTTCCCCACGTCAAACGCCTTTGTTTTTCTTTACTGGAATCTGTAAACTCTGAAATGAGACCTCCTTTGTTGTTCTTTTGTTTCAGAATGACCCTTCCCTGGACATTAAACCAGCAGCCACCAAGCCAGTGGAGAAGAAGGCTCAGAGCAGAGGTTTATTTTCTGATGATGAGGACTCGCAGGTAAGGCACTCGCACGCTTTGCAACCCTCCAGCCATACCTGACAAGACTAGAATGCTAGTCTACGAGTTAAAAAAAATAACATAGTAACAGATGGTGTAGTGTACTAGCAGATATATTTTTATATCCCATAATTTCCCTGCTGAGTGTTGGTTTGGGCTTTTTGTGCTGCAAGATCTTCCCAAGCATGACCAAGAGCCAGTCGAAACCTGAGCCCACCACTCAAGCCAAGCCTAGCAAAGCTGCGTCTTTGATATTTGACGATGAGGAGGAAGAAGTAAGTCCAAGTCAGATTCTTCAGGGATGCCCCAGACATGCTAAATAAAAAGGCAGAGATTATTTGTTTGTGTCCATCTTGGTTGGTTGGTTGATTGATTTCATTCTTCTCTACCTCTTAGGACCTGTTTTCTTCAGCCCCCAAACCGAAATCCACTCAGCCTCAAACTGCTAAGCAGGTGCCAAAACCAGCTACTTCCTCACTCTTCAGTGATGATGAGGTATGTTTTGATGAAGTGGTTTTGATATATGGGTGTTCAATACAAATGCAACTAAGCATTACTTGAGTGTGCACAGTTCGGTGTGTGCATTGTACCTTATTACATTATGAATGCTGTCAAGTATGGTGCAGTCATACGTTTCCTGAAAGTTCCAGTGCTGGCTTGGGCTTTACTCTCTTAATGTCGGACTTGGAATCATGTACCTTGTAGGAAGTGGCAGTATTACAAAATTACACGTTGGTTAAATGCCAGCCGTTTTCACATGTTACATGTGAAAAATACAGTACGCAAGACATGACATGGAAAAATGTCAAATGTCTTAACTTGTGGGTTTGTATTTTTTTTTTGCAACAGCAAGTATAAAACCAAGTGTTGCAAGTGGGTTTTGCCTTGGAGCTGGTCTGTGGCTAGAGTGTGGTAGATTCAGTCAATGTGTTTGGCATACCCCTCACAGTTGTTGTAGGGGTAATGGTTTCACCTTGTCTGTCCGTCCGTAGACAAAATCATGTCCGCTCCATAACTTCCTTAATATTGGATGTATGTTAATAGTACATAGGGAGAAGGTGTATCGAGTATAGCATTCATCACTGTAACTATGATTATGTGTGCAGTGACCTAATTAGTGATTTTTCCCGTTTTTGCATTCCTGGACTCAGTTTTTGTCATTGAACCTTCAAATTTGGGTTGCTTGTCAACCTCTATACCTTTTGTTATTCAAATTGTGTTTTTCACCAAATTTATCTTTGTTCATTTGGACAATTGTTTTTAATGATTTTTCCAAATGGTACTAATCAGCAACTCTGTTATGTGTGTGACTCTTGCCATCATGTGTACATTTAATCTGTAGAGGCCTCTTGCTATTACTTTCTTGATTGTTTACAATCTTGCCATAATAATAATTACAATAATACTACTAATGATGATGATAAATAAGACGAAGAACAATAACACACAAATACAACAACAGCAATATGTAAATATGTTGTCCATGGACTTAATTTAAGTAACTTATTATTTTTTGTGAATAAATGGGGTAATCTACCTGTAGCTTAGTCAAAACATCAAGGTCACAGGAGTCAGGGCTACCCGGTAGTAAGGGGATCATCAAAACATGGGCATTTCAGATCTAACTAGTTAATAAAATTAATTAGTTTTAAATTACTAATCTATTGCCCTGCGGGTGCTTGGCCACAGCATGAATGTGTCAACAGGAAACAAAGTGACAGTTCATGTTGAATGATTGTACGCCGTATTTACTAAAACATTATTTGTGACTACAAAAGCAGTCGGAAGTCATAACTTCTTGTTTTTGGTCTTAAGCACTATTTGGTCGTCACTTTTTTCCATATTGGCCTAATGCACTTCAGTGAGAAAAAGCTTAATATAAATAATAATGTAGATATCCTCAATGTTGGCTGTTTTATGACTGCCGTTAGTGTTAATCATAAGAGGTGGAGTACAATTGTCCAGTTAGTGGCCGTTTGCAGACAGTATTATATTGAGCTTATTCCTTGTAATAGACTTCAATGGGCAAAAAGCTTAATGTGAGTTTTCTACTTTCTCAGTATAATTTTGAGTTTTACATTTTTGATAAATGTAAATGCTAGGAGGTAAAAGATAAGGTGTCTAAGAAAAAAAATGTTTAAAAATTATTTTGGGGACTTAAAGCTATGTTGAGCTCTTTCATGTTAAGTTAAATAAAAATGTGCAAGCAAAATCTTTTCATTAACTCACTTCCAGGTGACCACAGTGGGAGAGACAAGTGTGAACTAATGTTGTGGGCACAACAGTTATTGGCTGTGATGCACATTCTTACAACGTTGCTCAGATACAAGCTCTGATGTTGTAGAACGTGCAAATGTGTTTGTCCATAGTGGTTCCATATGAGCTGTACAGGCAAATCCCAGCCACACTGCTAGTAAACAAAATAAACACATTATAGAGTCATAAAGGCTTAGACTGGCATAATAAATGTGCCAATCTCAGCCTCTGGTGCATTGCAGTGGAACACTTTCATGTTGAGCCCCCTCTACAAAAATCTGACTGACAAGGGGAAAAAATGCTTCTCTGTGCCAGCATACAAACCAGGACTCGTTTGCCTCGTGCATTCTTTGGCTGGTGTGATGTTTTGTAGCATCTGTCAATTTCAGTTATATCCAGGCGATAAAATGTTGCAGCCAGGTCAATGTAGGTGATCTGTGAAGGCAGATGTGGTTGTGCAGTTTTTTCCTGTATTTTATCATAATCACATTAGTATCCCATCACATTTATAGTCCATAACATGAAATAATCCTTAAATAACCAGTGGTGCCTAGCGGTTAAGGTATCGAACCTGTGACAGCAGGATTGCACGTTCGAATCCCAGGTCACCAGTAGCGCCTCTGAGGTACCTTGAGCATGGTACTGTACTGTCCCCACTCACTGCTCCCCGGGCGCCATTGTCATGGCTGCCCCCTGTTCACGTCTGTGTGACGGGTTAAATGCAGAGGTGAATTTTGTTGTGTGCACTGTGTGTGTGTGACAGAAAGAGCTGAGGGAGAGCGAGAGAGAGCTTTGGGAAGCACGTCACATACAGTGTCCACGCATTGATGTGAAGGGGGAAAAAAATGAAAACAATTTTATGTTCTCTTTTAAAATGTGTTGCAAAAAAAAGAAGGAAAAAATATTTTAAAATCTGTAAAATAATTATAAAAACTATTATAATATGCATTCTTTCTAAATACTTCAATGCATTAAAGCATTGATGCGAAGAAAATAAATAAATAAAAAATGTCATGTTATGTTCTCTTTATATGTATCGGTATATTTATTTGTGCATGCCAGTGTGTAAAGGCACACAGGAAACACATTACCAGCTTTCATCGTTCATTGTATGCAGTAAACTCATGCATAACTTGCCTGACCAAAACAAAAATGGTGTCATGTTCAATTATGAAATGATGAGACTTTGCCCAGCAAAGAGTTGGATTATCCAGCCCCAATGATAATTTGTGTCCAGTTAAGATGTGATTTGATTGAAAACTTGCAGTACTTTATCAGTTACCTGAGACAAGTACCATTCAAAATACTTACATATGTTAAATAGAAGTAGACAACTGCCTGCACCTCAGGACAAGTACATAGCATGCCACCATTGGAGAAGGTGTACTCGCACAGCCACTAAGAACAGTAGTGCACATGCTTATGGTGGTAATGCTCTACAGTACCTATGGGCTTGAGCAGGCACACTAATGAAGTGGGACATCTCTTTTAATACACCGTAGTAAGAGAAGATTTGAATGGTCATAAATGTTTGGTTCTTTTACAGATTATTTCTTATTCATTCTCTTTAGTTGAAGTTCACAGAAGATGTTGAAGAAAGCCACTGAATAAGGCCAATTTTTTTGTGATGTTATTGTGGAAATAAGTATTTTTTTTAACCAGTGTGATTACTTTGTTGTGCTATGCTTCAGGATTCTTGGGCGAGCTCCACCACCACCCCTGCGAAGACAGAGGTGAAGACAGGCGGCATGAAGACGAGCGTTAGTGCCCCCTCCTGCCTGCCAAGTGCAAAAGCAACAAAGAAAGTCAGTCTGTTCGATGATGATGGAGACGACCTGTTTGCCGCCACTAAAGAGACGAGGTCAGTGTGACTTCAGCACATCATCGCTGTGGTGTCAGTGTAGTGAGTTACCGAAAATGAAGGAAAAAAATGACAAGATGGCAGTCACAGGTCCACTGGATAAAGAGATGTCTCCTTTGTGTTGTTCATGCAGTCAGAAAAAGCCACAGAGGGTGTCATTACTCTTTGAAGATGAAACTGAGGACGATGAGAAAGATTCCCTCTTCGGTTTCAAACCTGCTACCAGCAGCAGTCTGACCCCTGCAAAAGTAAGTGTAATGAAGTATGAATTAAGCAAAAATATTTTTTTATATAAACAGTGCTCAATTACAGGTGTCATTCCCCGAGAAACCGTGTAATACTTGCTTTTTTTGAAATATGATGGGTCACTCCTTGCATATGCATGCTACAAAAAAATGCCTCCTTCAGTCAATAAAAGAAAATAGACAAAATAACGAGCAAATAAGAAAAGGGGTAAACGAAGTGACTGAAGTTTGTGAATTAGAAAAAGCCATGCCATACTTGTGATTACTGAAGGAGTCTCATTGCAGTACACATTTTCCTAGCAAAATATAAGTAAGTAGGTGTGTGACTAGTATAGCCGTGAGCCGGTCATTCTCTTTGCCCCATCTCCTCCACCAAACTAGAACAGCCTGAAACAGGAGAACTAAAGCATTTACAGGGCATTCATTATTATTAGAGACTACCGCAAAATGAATGACAAAATGATGCAATGACACCTTTAAAGGAGTACTTCCACGAGAAACCGTTTAGTACTTACTCTTTTGAAATACGACAGGTCACCCCGAGTTGCATATGCATGCTGCACGTGAAAATGTTCTTCTAAGCCGATTGCCTCCATTAGTCAGTGAAAGAAAGTAGGCGGAAAAACAAGTGAATAAGAAAAAGGCCAAAAAAGTGCCGTAGGTTTGTAAATTAGAAAAAGCTATGCCACAGTTGTGATTACTGGAGAAGTTTTGTTGCAGCACACATTCACTTAGCGAAGTATAGGTAAGTATGTGTGTTTGTGTAGAACGTTTAGATCTTCTATTTGGTTTGCTATGACCGAATGGGCTTCGAATGATTGTAGCCTGTGACTAGCATAGCCAAGAACTTATCATTCTCCCTGCTCCATCTCCTCCACCAAACTAAACAGCCTAAAACAGAAGCACTACTAAAGCATTTTTTTCACCAAAACCGGCTCACAGGGCATTAATTAATACTAGAGACCACAGCAAAATGAATGAAAACACGATGGAAGTACACCTTTTAAGCAAATCTCTAGCCCAGATGGAAGTACTTGTCTGAGCTGAGACTGAGGAGACCTGTACCATGTCCCCCATCTGTTCTGTCTCACCCAGGTGGCGTCTGTCGACTCGCAGGCCCCCTCACTGCCTGCTACCAAAACGCCAGATGAGAAGGTTTCGGCATCTGTACCTGCAGAGAAGGTAACGATAGAACAGCGCCAGCAGTCACCGCTGTCTTTGCCCCAAGAAGCCGACAAGTCAAAGAAGAAGCCTGCTGGTGCTGTCAGTCTGTTTGGGGGCATCGACGTGCTTGGCGAGAAACCAGATGTTCTGCAGGTGAGATGGAACTCTGAGATGGAATTGTGTTTTGATGAACCTTCACCTTCACTCAAAAAAAAAAATCCTGTATCTCGATGGTGATCCAGGTCATCACCAAAGTCAAATAATTTCTTTCATTGGCCCATTTCCAACTTTCCCAGAACATTTCATGCAAATTGCAAATGAAATGCAAAATGCAATTTTTGTGTAAAAATGCTAACTAACAAATAAACAGACAAACAAATCCACCAACGCCGGCAAAAACATTGTTGGGCAGAGGTAACAAACACTTAATAATTCATAACCATGCGGAGAAAGTCCTTGTGAGAATACAGTATTCTGTTCCTAACCAGTGGTTCACTTATACAGGAGAATAAAAGCCTGCTGGAGGAGGATGATGGTGATGACTTCCTGAGTGAAGCTAGCCAGCCACCACCAGAAAAGAGTGGAAAGAAAACTACATTAAGTCTGTTTGATAATGATGATGAAGATGAGGACGAGGAGACCAACGGGGGTCTGGCTGTGCCTGTATCTACCAAACCAGCAGTCAAGAGCACACTTAAGGTTTGTGTAGTCTCTAACCCTAGGTCATACATTGCTTGAGTTTAATTGAATTCCAGGTATTAATTGATCATGTGTTTTGCTCACCTGCAACCTCAGGAGTCAAGGTCGGGGAACAGGAGCACGGGCGTTTTCCAGGACGAGGAGCTGCTGTTCAGTCAGACGCAGCAGAAGGACAATGACCCAGATGTTGACATTTTTGCTGCCTCTGTCAAATCTGCTGTGAGTCACCGCATGTACCAAAACAAAAATGGCAAATGACTGCCGTTGAGGGTGGCAGAAAAAACAAAAAGGAGATCTTTTTTTCACAGGAGCACTATATACTCTGAAACGTGTCTGTGTGTAAATAAATGGTTCTATAAGCTATATGTATATCGTGGCCCCTTTCACGTTTTTGTCCAATTGCCAGCACTCTCAAAATAACGCAAATAGATAGAGTGAAGCCCACTTATATGAGTATGGCAGATGATGTTAGTTAAAAGTTTGAAGTTAAAAAACTGGCCCTTTTGGGCTTCTCTGTTGTAGAGCCCCTTGCCTGCATCAGTGAAGCCGGCTGCTTCTGCCCTGTTTGGGGACGAGGACGAGGATGACCTCTTTGCCTCTCCCAAGCCCAAAGTGCTTCCGGTAAGAAAGCCATATCAGTTTTACAGACAGGTAGAAGACAGACTATGATGTGTATTGATCTTCCTGGTAGTGGAAATGTTCTGTTTTTATGCTTAAGTCACAGTGCCTCTGTCATCTCCACTTTTCAGAAAGTTGCTGAGAAGCCTGCAAAACCTCAGAAAGATGACTCATCTGTCAAACCTGCCAGGGCCACAGCATCAGCAGAAAAAGAGGTAAGAGTCATTTGGTAGCTTTTCATTGCTATCATAGAAGTCAGTTAGTTGTCTACACAAAACCTCTGTTGCCTGTCAAGTCAAGAATTAAGTGTAGGTTTATTATTATAAAGCATTTAAACATCGGAAATGAATAGCAAGAGTTGATTAAACATTCAGTAAGTGCCAGTGTAGTGTATTTGTTCAAGGTTTTGTTGCAACATCTGAAACTAATGTCTTCCCTAAACAGCTGAGTTAAGTTTGGTCTAGTTTCTGTCCACCTAAGTTACCCTTTCTCATTTTATTGCACAGAAGGGTGCAAAGCCAGTTGAACCCAAAGGGACCTCTTCTCGGATTGGACAACTTCAAGTAATTTTTTTTAATCCAGTTTTTTTCTTTTTTTCCGATCTTGTAAAACTTCTGGTTGTTTTGACCTTTAACCTTTTAACTCTTTTTCTGAGATCGCCTTGGACTTGAAACTACTTTTTCGTACGGCTGCCATTAAAGTGCATCAAAGACTGCTATTTTTCTATCCTCTAAAAACATTTCTGGTTGTTTCCAGCTCTTTACTTTGACCCTTTTTTGAATTTGTTCTGGACTTTAAACTTCCTTTTCTTACTTCTGCCAAGTGCTACAAAGACTCAACAACTGTTGTTCGCTTTTGTCTTGGCTGCACCATGCAGAGATCTTCCTGTTGATTCCTTTCCTAAGCTGCTTCTATGGCCTTGTCTGATCCCCTTTCTTGAAGTAATGGGTCAAAGCATGGCAAACATCACAAGTAATATACATAAAAATAAAATGATAGTGTGTAAGTGAAGCATTTTCTGTTGTTTGTGTGTATGTGTGTGCGCCTGCGTGCGTGCGTACTGCCTGTATGTTTTTGTATGCCCGTGTGTGTGTTTGTGTGTGTGTGTGTGTGCATTGGTGTTCTCTAACTTGAGACTGTGTTGTGTTCCTCTTCAGGCCAACCTGAACCTCAACCCCAGCAGCCTCCTGCCAGGAGCAGCACCACGCATCCCTGGGGCTGTCAGCATCCTGCCCGGCCTGGCACCCCCCTCTGCAGCCTCCTCCTCCAGCGTGTCCCCCTCACCTTCACCTTCTCTCCTCAGCCCTGTCGGCATTCCCTCGCAGCCACACACACCCACCGAGATGGGCGTAAGCTTTGACAGCCCCGCACAAGTCAACACACTGCAAAGTGCCAACAAGGTGGGTTACCCGGTGGTAGGAAGTTAGGAGCACTTTTTTTTTTTTTTTTTTTTTGTTCTTGGCTGCTGTATTTAACAAAAAAATATAATAATGCTACTTTTTGCATTGCTGTGTAATTCTTTCAATATTTTTTTGTAAACCTGTCCCAGTAATAGTCATACATTATGCCAGGAAGAGCTATTAACCCTTTTAAAAACACCTCACAAAATGGCATAGCAAAAATTGCAAGTTGAAATGTAATAGTAACTTGACTTATTAGACTTGAATCATTTTTGCATTGTAGTAGTAATGTTGTAAAGATTTTGTTCTGGTAGTTTTAGTGGGAGGTGGTGCTTTGTAGGAATATTATTGTCTTCAGATGTTAATGTATTGGTCACTGGTGGGTCTCAGGGCCATGAAGAATAAAATCTTCTCCTCCTCTAAACCCTCCCAGGGCCGGACCAAAGGATCGGTGCGTCGGCGGCCCCAGACCAGGGCAGCCAGGCACCAAGCAGCCCAGCGCTCTGAGGAGCAGACTGACGAGATCCCAGGAGCGAGTGCCAGCAGCGCAGAGGGGCCCAGCCCAGCCGTAGCCCCGTCTCTGCTCACCCCGAGCTCATCCTCACCCCTGCCCGCTACCCTCTTCCTGCCAGCTGCCTCCCCTCTGGAGGAGGACCGTACTGCACAAGCGGCGGTCCGGCCCAAGAGGCCTCCTGTGACTGCACCGGTACCTGATGACGGGGGGGACCTCTTCGGTTCTGACGACCTGTTCGCCCCCGCTCCGAAACTGGCGCCTTCCCCCAAACCCAAAACCAAAACTCCCGTGGAGGTCCCTGCAAGCACTCCTGACAAGAATCCAGCTCTCTCCATTTTTGACGATCAGGGAGATGACCTCTTTGGAACGGTGCAACAGAAGCCTCCCAAGAAGGCCCAGGCAGTGCCATACCTGGAGGAGGATGATGAGAATGACCCGTTTGGGATTGGGAAAAGTGTCAGTAAAGCTTCAGCTGGTAAAGAGTCTAATGCTGGAGGCAGTGCTTCAAAACAGGACATTTTCCAGGTACATGAAGTATATCTGTAGTGTCAAATGCTACCAGTTTGATTTAAGGTAGTTATGCAAGTCCTAGTTTTTCAACTGTGGTATTAATGCAGGAGAAATCGATAACGGTAGATGGGAGTCATCTCAGGAGAGCAAGCAGGGTATTCCAAGTAGCTATCTCTGCAAATTGAAGCCAAGTGTTGTGATTCTGCTTCCACCCTCACTGATAGCTACTCTTCTTTACCTCTTTAAAAGTTCTGTGTCTCACGTGTGTGTGTAGCACACCATTGGAAACACTGGTTGCAGTGGCACACTCCATATGCTGTTGTGTTGAAATATCAGTGGATTTTTCTTTTTGCCTTTTCTTGCAAAAGTTTTGTTAAATTTGCCAACAGTGTCAAATAGACATGTTTGTTATATCCTTGATTGCACAAAAATACTTTAATGGGGATCTGCCTGCCAGTTGATGTTCCTTTATCAAGGTTCATGACTGTTCACAAAATGGGGTATGCGTCGACCCAAAGGTGGTAACAGTCATAGCGACCATATTTTGCAGGAGCATAGGACAGTGGTAAACCCCTGAAACGAATAGGCCTGCAGCTTTATTTTGCCAGGAGTTTGAAGAGAAAGTACTGCGTTATTAGGAGGTTCATCATTTAACTTACTCAGGTTAATCTCTAAATTATTAACTTGGAGTGTCGCCATTGTTTTGTTTAATAGGGTGTCTTATGGACTTTAGTATTGCAGATTGATTGTCCTTGCGCCATGGCTTTTGGGTTGTTTTGTTTGTTTTTATTAAATGTCGTAGCACAGACTTTAATAGTGTTTGTTCTTTCAGGACAAAATTCAGACGACTCCTAAAGCTCCCAAGAAGCTGAAAGAAAAATCGTTGGATGCAAGCTTGTTTGAGGACAATGTTGACATTTTTGCTGACCTGACTCCAAAAGCAAAACCAAAAGAGAAGAAGTCTAAGAAGAAAGTAGAGACCAAATCCATTTTTGATGATGATATGGGTAAGTGCTGATTTTTAATTTTTGTTTTAGTTTTTTTTTAATTGAATCACTTATGTTGATACTGTAATAAGCAGCCACAAGAATAAAGTCATTGTCTCCTTATGACCAATGTGTTACGTTGGCGTTACTACTTAGTAGTTACGTTTATGGATATTGTACCGTTGTCACCAGCTGCACATCAAAGAAATATCTGACCAATGTGATTGACTGAGAAAAAAGTAGTAGCAGCCCGTATTAGCCTAATTTGCCAAGACACATTTCAATCATCGTACCCGATTTTGAAATGTTGGGGACAACACTAAATGTTGAGTGAGTCTTACAATGTGACATACTTTTTTATTTATTTATTTAGCTTGTCAGAATTTGACAGGGAATTGTACAACATGTCCTGTCACCAATGGTCAATAGAACCCATACAATGATGACAAATTGTCTTGTCTCGAGAATTTGATGTTCAGGAATCTTATGATATGACATCGTCAATCATGAATGACTGCTGTGGAAGACACTGTGTAAAAAAATCATGTAGTCTGACCCTGCCGTAAAAGAACCTGGGTAATTTCTAGATGTGAGTAGTAATGATTGAACATTGTCTGTACAGACGATATCTTCTCATCAGGCCCCTCTAAGCCTGCAGCAAAGCCCCCCTCAAAAGCCAAGAAGACGCAGCCCGCCGTTGACCCCAGCTCAACTGAGGACTCCAGTTCCAGTATTTTTGATGACCCTCTCAATGTCCTGGGGGGAAACTAATTTTTTATTTTTTTTAAAGGCCTTCAGTTGTAATGTCATCCAGACTTGTTTTTCTTGAGGACATGATAAGGGTTAAAGAGACTGTATTAACACTGTTATTAGATTATTTATAATTCCATCGGTAACCTCGGTGACAAGAAGAGGTAAAGAATCAATGTTGTGCCGTTGGTAGACTCATCTGATTAACAGGATATTTAATAATTAACTGCCATTCTGTAAATGTTCCATTCGTTGTAACAGACATCATGACAGCACTTTAAGCATGGATTTTACCTTATGTAGATAGCCGTTTATAGAAATCATTGATCTGTGAACTTGCATTTTGCTATGATGTTACTTTTAAATTCAAACTTGTATCAGATTGTGCCATAACATAGGACTGCTAAATCTCATTTTGTGTGCACTGTCCTTAGACTTTTTTTTTTTTTTTTTTTTTACTTCAAGCTGTTCAGATTTGTAATGCTGCATGTCATTTTGATTTTTGAAAACTAAAAATATATATTTTATGAAAAATAAAATAAAAATATATATTGTGTCAATATAATGCCTCAGTGAATTAATTGTGTACATAAATGCAATGTGTCAATTGCAGAAACATCTAACACAAGTGCTGCCTTTTAAATGTAAGATGAAAGAGAAATGTTGTTAAGGCAGTGCTGCATTTTCTCGGCATTTCTTACTCCGTAGACTAATCATGCACATCAGGAAAGATCGGATAATCATTACCTGTGGCACAGGCAAGGGCATGAAAAGAACAAAGGTTTGCACGTCTGCCAAATCCCAAATCCCAGTAATGGCATTGCAGCCATCTTGTAAAACTGTGATTGAAGTTTCCAGGACAAAATGTGCACAGAATGTCACTTAAAAGTGTCACTTACAAGAGGAGCTTGGGCTGTAGGGTTGAATAGTATTGCAACAGGAGAAGGATGTGTTACTAAGCTAAAAACATTAACTGCAAGACAGACTGTAGCAGTTGTGGCATGAACATCTGACTGCAGTGTCTGAACAGTGATCTTAATAATGCATACGGCACAGACTGCCAGACTTTGTGAGCCCTTCCTCCAGGACGGAAAAACACTACAGTTTTGTTTTTTTGTGTGTTTTTTGTAAAAATGCAATTAAAAAGGAAGCTTCATACTAAAAACTAACTGGATATTTGTAACATTCCCTATATTAATGCCTGGTGAGTGGCTGATCACTTTTGGGGAGATGTGGTTTGTGCTTTTCCTTTTGAACGCGCCTATCTTGACATTTCCAGATAGGCAGGAGAGTTCGGACCACCAAAAGAATGGTCGCGTTGCATGCGAATTGTTGTTGGAGACAGTTAACATCCGGGGACGACGAGAAGGAAGGTTCCTCTCGTTCTTGAAACCCGCCTTCTCTTGGCCTCTATTGGACCACTACGTCTGTTCTTTAGTTAATGAATGACGTCATAGGCGCGCTTACTTGCCAATCAAGGAATGTCACAATGGGCTTTCTTGGCCTGGTGCCTGTGTTGTGCTGAGAGGTGTAAGTTGTCAAAGGTTGTCGATGAACATAGTAAAGAGATCCACTAGAGGATCAAAGAATGATTTTCTGGAGATTTAGAACCTTCAGACGTGACTTCAGAATTAATTGCATTTCACCAAAGACGTTATTAAGAAAAACAGAAGGCAAACCACTACTGGCCCAGGCTGCGACTTGATACTACTGACGAGGTATTGTTAGCTCTCTGTGCTTGCTAACCAGGCTGCCAGCTTGATACCTTGCATGATAGAGCTAAATGCCATTAATTTAAATCTAGTGTTGACAATGCATGCAGAGGACAGATATCTGCCTTTTGCTACAACATGAAGGTTTATTGTTTTGTCTATGAGATCTTCTGGGCTGATGTCTAACGGAACCGTAATTGGGAGTGCCGCTAGATTGACCCCAGCTAGCAAGCATCGGCCGTGACAGTGCTTGCTAGTCAGTGTGTGATCATTTTACCTCCAGCCGTTGATGCTTTATTGGTGTTAGCCCGAGAATGCTATTGTCAGTAACATACACCTGTGCATAGGCGATGTAAAATTCGTATGTTGAGTGTATCTCTGGTGTATTCTTGAAATAAGATCAGAGGCTTAAAAATAACATGAACTGCTTCTTACCTACCCTACCCACCACGCTAACACTGATGCAGGTATCTTGGCTTTTGTTATACAGTGTATTATGCACTTGTGAACTAATTCGTAGGGAATAGGATATTAATTGGATGCCTCACTTGATCATTTCTCTGTACACACCAACATGCCTTGCTACCTGCCTTTTGTACGACTAACCAACATTTTAGGTCTGTTGTGTCAAAGAACAGCCTAATTTGAAATGCAGAATGATTTGCTTGCTTAATGTAGCACACAAAGCATAACTACTCATTATAAGTGTAATTATAAGTGTAGTCTTTAACTATTGTACACCCCCACCCCTCCAATAATACTCTCCTTTTACATTGACAAAGGTCTTACTCTGTTAGGACAATATGATAACAAGGTGGTGGACACTTTATCCATCCAATGATGGATTTAGGTAACAGTCGTTAGGGTTAAGTCTACCTGATGCCATGCTGGTTAGCGTTTCCTTCCTGGTTCTGTTTGCCATCTTAACACAGAGAGAATTTAAGATAAGTATTTAAAGGCAAATTTAAGATAAATATTTAAAGAGTGTGTGCTCTGCTCAAAACATTTTCTCAAAGAAAGATAAGTAGGTGTCAGCGAACCACTTCGACTAAATGTCTGAAATGCTTAAATAGCATTTTATACTTCTAAGGGCTGGGCATTCCCTGCAACCTCATTAGGATTCTTATTGCAGTACAGAGGCCACAATACGATATTTATCATGACACAATTGATTAAAAAAAAATGGGTATTCTCTCTAGGCTAATACCTGTTCTTATTCTGTATAATGTTAAAGCCAAGGTAAGAAGGATTGCACATCCTAACAGCACTAAGGCCCCCAATTCACATTTATTATCCTAGAGTTGTGTCATCTGGATACAGGAGTACACCGCCACATGTTATGATATTGATACTGGGCCAAAGCCCTATTTAAAAATGCACATGCAAAACAAATCTGTCATTGATGTAGGCTAAGTGTTCACATCTGTTGTGTATACTGGTATGTTCATATAACTGAAGCTGACTTCAAAATGTCTCATTCATTTTATGTGCTTGAAGCCACGAGAAATGATGTATTGCTCTTCACTTCCCTTGTTTCCTCCACAGCCTTGGACCTGCCACATGATGCTCATCCCGCATGGCACTGATGAGCATCCGGGGCTTTCTCTGTCATCTGGGGCCGGTCTCTGGGTGGTGGTCTTCTACTAGCGGTCCCCCTCTGGTCCCTCTCCTTCCCTGAGCCATGGCTCACAAGAAGGAGCCTCCCTTCTTCAACAATGGTCATCTGAATGCTGTGCCTTACAAGCTGGCCTTCTATGAGACCATGGAGCTCTTCATAGAGACACTGACAGGCACCTGCTTCGAGCTGCGAGTTTCACCCTTTGAGACGGTGATATCTGTGAAGGCAAAGATTCAAAGGCTTGAAGGTATATCCACTGCTCAAAGTTGTTTTTGCTTGTGATGTCTCTGAACAGTGATAAGGTGCAGACATCCAAAAGTCATCTCACAGGTGCCAGACATAAGTAGCAAGCTAGATGACAGAGGAGGTCTGCACACTGAATATGCTCAAAAAGTATTATGTAATCATATACAGTGTACATACCTCTGCTCCTCCATCATCTAGCTTGTGATGTGTAACTCTCAGAACCATTTTCTGAACCAACTGATCCTAATGAATGCACAAATCAGACTGGTAGATCAGCTAATTAGTGAATCACCTATGTTAAAGCTTCAGTCTTCAGTCGCCCCACAGGTTGGATGTGGAATTGTCTCTCATTGGAACTACAGAGAGACGACCCGCTCCTCCAAACTTAATTAGTGTGGTTATAGCCCATAGAGGGTGGCAAGGTGAATTCAGAAGTGCCTTTCACCCTGTTAGAAGTTGATGAACCACTGAAACGAATTTTGGAAACATTATTTTAAGGTTGAAAAAACGACTTAGTGTTGCTTTAAGTGCTAAGGCAGAAAGAATACATTAGATACATGGGAGGATTTTTACTCTCTGAAGCATGGTGATGACAGCTTTACTCTGACAGAAGTTTATGTTAAGAAGAAAAGTTGTTGTTTTAATGAAGTTGCAGAACTGATCCTGCTGGGGTCAATAACTGTAACTTGATTCTGCAAAATGTTGGCTAAATTCAGAGAAGGTTTCTTTATATCTGCAGCATTATGTTGGCCTTGTATGCCATAAACCAGTCAATGAAGACAGGACAGTCTGTCCCTTCAAAGCACAACCTCAAAGGCGGTGTGAAAAACTTGTGTATCTCTGAATGCCTGCTGAGAGCAACTTTGCCTTGAAAATCTGAGCTCTTGTATCCTTCAAAGGGGTACTTCAGCAAGATGAATGAAGTTAACCAAGGGTTTTGTAAATTCCTGAGCTGAATGTGAATATAGTAGTTTGCTCTGTTTAACACTTGCACATACAGTGTTCTCTGCATTTTCTGCTGCAGGATATATTCATTCATTCCTGACAGGCACTATCTAAACCTTACAGTGGGTTGTGTCATCTGTCATAACCCTGATTCTGAATTGGTAAAAGCAACACTTTTTTATTATTAGTGTTATTTTAAGTCTTACTAAATAGGCAGTTCTACAGTTAGGCTTACTTGCATACTTGCCACTCCACCTCAAAATGTCAAAGTTTTTAAAGTTGTTTTGCTGTATAAAATGAAAATAGAAACAAAATGTGCTATGCAAATCCTTACAATCGTATGTAATTGAAATTGGCACAAAGACAACTCATCAAATGCTGAAAGTGAAAAAACTGCAGGCCTAATTAAATGGCACAGAGCCATGTTCACCACTGGCTTTTGTGGGAATTGAGGATTGCTCTCATCTTCAAAGTGGGATAATTCCCTCTTCTTCCTTAGTGCTGTATTTCAGCTGTTCAACAATTTGTAGATGAGTCAAAGGTGAAATTGCCATATGCTCACACTCACACTGAAGAAGGGAATCAGCCCAAAACGTTTGTGAGACGATAGAAAAAATAAAATACTAGTATAGTATTAGTATTAGTACTAGTATAGTAAAACTGTGCTTGCTTTATTCCCTTTTGTTTTTGTGCAGAAGGTTTGAGCATCGTATTAAATCATGAAATGTAGATGTTATGTAATGCGGACAGTTAGATTGCCGGATTCGTTGCTATTTGATGTTGAGAAATAATTACTTATAATAGTGAAACTAGTTTTGCCTGTGCAGTTTTTCAAAGTGGCCAATCACTCCCCATATTAATGTGGCTCTCTGGGTTCAGCCCAGCTCAGAACCACCAGCTGCCAGAAATGCCACTTGCATGGTACCCGGGTGCTGTTGTCATGGCTGCCCCCTGCTCACGTGTGTCATGGGTGTGTGTCACGTGTGCGGAGATGCAATTTTTTTTGTGTGTGCTGTGGTTTGCTGTGTAATCACAGTGACAAACAGGAATCCCTTAAAATGGGCAGTATATTTTTTTTTCTATTAAAATGTATACCTTAACAGCTTTGTAAACTACTGTATCTAAACATAGAGGCTCTTGAAAAAGATGGATTGGACAGAATAAAGCAAATTGTCTTCTCCAACTGTCTATGTCGAGAGCCGAAATTAAAATGTAACTAGATTTTCAATGAAACCCCTATGCAGCGCATGTCAAATTCCTACCAAGACACCTAAAACATATTTGAAGCCTTTACTTAGTGACTAACTTCAGTGTGCCTGAAGCAGCCCTAAAAAACATCAGCCTTTTGTCTACCTTAAGCACCGTATGGGTAGTGGACAGTTCCAGTCATCAAAGAAGGCAGTGCAGTGCTTAAATAAATATAACTGGATTTTTAAACAGTGCTCTTGTCTCGAAAGCCCTTAAGGTGTGTGGATGAGAGAGTGTGTAATGCCCTAATAAAAATTAAACACTGTGCTATCAATTGCCTTAGCAGGGCTGGTTTCCAGTTTCCAAGGTGTACCTACCTCAGAGGAAGATAAAGTAGCATTGAGAAAAGTGGAGACGTTCAATAGAGGTGCAATTGTCTCAAAGTAATTGCTATTGTTAAAGTGAGCCATTCATGCAGTTACAAGTGTTTCATCAGTTCAGCGCACGAGCAGTTCGAACAAGGAGTGGCCGATAAATCTTTCCCTCCGGCTTTGGGCAATTTTTGTCTCAGTAACACCTCCCTCTCCCTCCACCAACGGCTCTGTCGTCTTGCCTTTAAAGCATAGCTAACAAACCACATCAAAACTAACACAGAGTGAACTCTGAAAGAAATAAAAAAGAAATACATCGAATGGCTGAATTGAATGGCTGGGCTAAAAAAGAATGTGTCCTTTAAAAAAATATATTCCCTTCACAAGTGAACTCTGCTGTCCTTGCTGTGTAATTCAAACAGCTCCAGTACAGCAGTGTCACTTATTGTGTCGGTTATATTGCTCTGTAAAGAGAGCAACAATAAAAGCAAAAAGAAGGAGAATGGATGTGAATGGGCTGCTGTGAGAACCGTTCAGAACCCTTTCCACATAATTTGTTTGCCAATAATGGCTGGATTAGAGGGCTCGAATATATGAAGGGTGATTACCACCCCCCTGGTGTGGAAAGAGGAATGACAGAGCGTAGAGAGACAGAACGTCAGTAAGCCAGACGCTGAGTGCTGCTTCTCTGGTGTTGCGGCCATCCACCATGCCCATGTGTAAACATGTCCCCACGACAAGTCCGTCGGTGCCTGATCCGTACCGCCTGCCTGATCTGTTCTGAGCATGTGTGTAATTGTGGATCAGGAAAATTTGTCTGCTCAATCTTTACCTACCTGTCAGATTGGTGTAAAACACCTGTCAGATTGTTGATTTTACAGAGTCTGTTCAATGGCTTTTATTTAGAATCCATTTTTGTTATGCACAAAGTGACCTACACATGCTCGGAACGGATCGGCAGGTGGCACGGGTTGGGCTCTGACACCCGCGCTTACAGACACCGTAAACCCTGTTGTGACAAGCAGCTGGGCCTGTAGCCATGGTGCCACCCAGTCTGTGCTTACTCGCTCGCTACCCGCTGAGATGTGGGTCGGGATCACGTGCAGCGTGCAAGGCTTTCTGGAGTGGCTCTGTCTGAGCCGTGTAAAAGATGTGCTGAACAGTCACCCAGCCGGTGTGGAACTGGGTCAGTGTTATTATATTCAGCTGATCCCCTGCCTGCCCCTCTCCCCACCCCCTTGTTTTTTAGCCTCACGTGTGGGCCTCCACCGCAGTGATGTAGATCATGTTGTTGCCTTTAGGCCTCCATTCTCCTCTGCAGCGGTTGTGCTGAAATGTCATGGATTATTATTATTTAGAGGTGTCGTTGCATCGTGTTTTCATTAATTTTGCGGTGGTCTCTAGTATTAATGAATGCCCTGTGAGCCAGTTTTGGTGAAAAAAATGCTTTAGTTACTCCTGTTACAGGCTGTTCTAGATTGGTGGAGGAGATTGAGCGAGGAGAATGACAGGTTCTTCGCTATGCTAGTCACAGACTACAGTCATTCAATTCGGTCATAGCACATGACATTTTTTGTGAGAAAATGAGATTTAAAAGTTCTAAACAAACACACCTACTTACTATATGTTCCCAAGTGAATGTGTGCTGCAACAAGACTCCGCTGGTACTCACAACTATGGCATGGCTTTTTCTAATTGACAAACTTGCGTCACTGCATGCCTTTTCTTATTTGCTCGTTTTGACGCCTATTTTCTTTCATTGACTACTGGAGGCAATCTGGGTAGAACAACATTTTCACGTGCAGCATGCATATGCAGCTCGGAGTGACCTATTGTATTTCAAAAAGAGTAAGTACTAAATGGTTTCTTGCAGAATGAGACCTTAAAAAAAAAAAAGTGTCCCATATTTACACCGAAAGCAGCAGGTGCTGGCTTCGGTGCACAATTGGCACCCAGTCTGTCCCTGTTAAAAGCCTGACAATGCCCTGCTCAGGTCAGCCCGCCAAAGAAATCCTGCCAAAAGAGAGCACCTCCCCTGGTCATGGCTCAGTAACGTTACTGTATACTAAGGGCTCATTCACACCAAACACACTCCGTATACAGCGCGTGCCTGTTCTCTGTACGTATTCGTTTAGAATGCATGTTAACAAATTAGACTATTGACACCGCACGCGTAATCTGAGCGTATTATGGCACACATACAAACATATTGTACACGGTTACGTGCTGTACACGCTCAAGTTGATGTGAATGAGCCCTAAGACCTCCGGATAATTATAGTAGCGGCCCTAAGACTCTGCTGCTGTCGGCCTCTCTGATGCACCCACCTCCTGGAGCGTGCTGTGGTGGGAGGCAGAGGGCATGACCGGGCATGCCTCGGAACAACAGCGCAGCGTGTGCGGTTTCCTTGACAATGTCTTTGGCCCACTCATCATTAAAACACCACCCACCGCTCACAGTCACAGTCCTGCCCTCTCCACTGCTTAAAATACGCTGAAATTCACATCTTTACATCCATTCAGAGATTGCGGTCTATTGTATTATATGTAAATGGTTGGTTTTCCTCAGATGCAGTGCAGTGGCCATTGTGTTTTAAGAATGGCTATTGTTTCTCAGATTTAAATGACTGCATTTTCTTTCAGCCGAAGGCAGTTTAAAGTCCATTATGGTTAGGTGCTGTGCTGAATGCAGGGGAAGATAGACACGCGCCTGGCCTCCTCGCCTCATCACATTTGCTCATCGTCCGCTGAGTGTATTTACTCCCTGTTGCAGTGGAGTCAGACTGATTTGGATGCCGTGTGTGTGTGTGTGTGTGTGTGTGTGTGTGTGTGTGTGTTTGAGTGAGAGAATAGTGGTGTGTGTGAGAGAGAGATTGTGTGTGTGAGGATAGTGGTGTGTGTGTGTGAATAGCGGTGTGTGTGTGAGAAAGAGATTGTGTGTGTGTGTGTGTGTGTGAGTGAATAGCGGTGTGTGTGAGAGAGAGATTGTGTGTGTGAGAGAATAGTCGTGTGTGTGTGAGAGAGAGAGTGAGAGGTAGAGGGATGTGTGTGTGTGTGTGTGTGTGTGGAATGGGAGCAATCGCTCCCTCCTCTGCTTCTCCTCCCTCAGACTTGGCCGCTTTCACGCTCAGTGTCCTCAAAGCTCACAGCATCTTAAATGCTCCCAGTGTCCTCAAAGCTCACAGCATCTTAAATGCTCACAGTGTCCTTAAAGCTCACAGCATCTTTAATGCTCACAATGTCCTTAAAGCTCACAGCATCTTTAATGCTCACAGCGTCCAGAGCTTCTCAGAAACATGAATCAGTCATGAGTGATGTGTGTGGTAATGCTAGATGTAGCCTTCTGCTACATGACTGCTCTTGAGCCTCTCGTACTGTAGGGGGAGTGATTACCTTTGGTACGGACCTGCAGGATGTCTGAGCAGTCTGCAGCAGTCTGTGACTGAGAAAGGGAGATGGAGGGAGGGAGGGAGATTGGGAGGGAGGGGAGGAGGAGTGTAAAGCAGAAGAGCGCCACATGGCCAGAGTGATGCGAGCGAAAAATTTTCCTGTGTAATTATCGCTGCCTTGTGCGTCAGGGTTTGTGAGGCTGCCTGGAGGCTGTGGATGCTAGTGGTTCTAGTTTGCAGCCATATAGCGACTGAGAGCTTGCCCGCCTGGAACAGTACAACAAGAGCATGTTAAGGGCTGCACCACCCCTAGCATCACACCCAGGTCACACATCTTATCTACATACATGGAAAACATAGCTACATACAGTAAACGGTGTGCACTCGTTATGGTAGAATGAAATTCACTCTTTTTTTTCTTTCTTGCAGAACACAATTGGGCTTGTCATGCGTTTTTACTATTAAAATTATGGTAATTTCCCCCTTCATGTCTGTCTTTCTCTTTTGAAGGTATTCCAGTTGCTCAGCAACATTTGATCTGGAACAATCTGGAGCTGGAGGATGAATACTGCTTGCATGACTATAAGTAGGTGTCTTTTTTTTTTTTTTTTTTTTTTCCTTGTTGCTTTCCTTATTTATTCCTCTCAGTTCTTAACAAAAATGTATTCCCAGTGCTGCAGAGGCAAATGCAGCACATCTCCGAGGATGTCTTGAATTTGCCAGACGTGATTACGCTTTTTGATTTACTAATACCCGCTACGGTTAGACAGCCAGTTCTAACTGGGTTAAACTAGTCATCTTGGATGTGTAGCCTTTAGCTTGCTGCTTGCGGATGGTGGATTTGTCATACATATTTGTCACCTCATTTTCAACATGACTAATGCTGATATTTGGATTTGGCTGCGGGACTTTTCAAGTTTAAATTGCAGCAATGTCGGGTGGGTTTGGGTGGAGGCGAGTTTGGTTCCTCAAAGGTATTGGGAGCCTATTTCAAAATTCCTAGACACAGACGTGAGATCAGCTGGACTGGCTCCACAGAAACACGACTGACGTAAGAATCTGCTCTTCTTTCCGTCCTTTGAAAAAAAAAAAATAGCATTGCTGAGGGCTGCACTCTGAAGTTGGTTCTTGCCATGAGGGGAGGGCCCATCAACACTAGAAGAGGTAAGTCACGTCTGCAGGAAAGTCTGGGATGAATCTGTAGTACATTTTCCTCTGCCCACTCACTGACCGCTATATTAGTGTCAGTTCAGATGAAGTGACCTTTCGGTCTGATAAATCTTTAGAGATGCTGAGATGCTAAGTTCCTCTTGAAGCTTCCAGTAAAGGAAGCAGATCTGTTCCAAAAGTGTTTTCTTGGCTTAAGTAAAATGTGGCAACTTGTTCTGAGGTATTACAAATACAAGGAAAAAACTGAAACTACAGTACATGTTGCAGCTGTGGTCTAGTGGTTAGGGAGTTGGTCTTGGGGTCGGAGGGTCGCAGGTCCTGCCCTACCCATGGCTGAAATGCCCTTCAGCAAGGCATCTAACCCCACACTGCTCCAGGGACTGTAACTAAGACCCTGTAAATAACTGTAAGAGCGTCAGCTAAATATAATGTAATATGGTGTGTGTGTGCAGTGACAGTGGATAACCCACTGAAGGAAATGGCTGAGTACATGGAAGCTAGCCAGGAGGAGGTTTGGGAGAAGGCTGTGCCCAACAAACAGGTCACCTTCTTGGTGTACCGGGAGGGCGATCAGCTCAACTTCTTCCGGGTGGTGGATCGAGGAGACGGCACGCTCACACCGGTGTCCGAGTCTATAAGGTTTGCATCCCATTCTCTTCTAGCCTGGTAAACCCACCCCTTGTACTTCATTTCATTTTGTACAGAGGGTCTGGCGTTGCTGCATTGAGAAATGATTTCCCTGGAGGTGTGGACTCTGCTGAAGTCTGCCTTTACCTAACATCTGATCGCCAGGTGTGCAATTAGCCTACCTATGTACTACAATTCAGATGTAGCACATAAAGCCAACGTCTTCGCTCACAAACACTCCCTGTGTTCGCTGATTGGCTAGGATTCGCTTGGTCAGCATACATGAATTTCAATGGCATCAAGGCCAGACCTTCTGTACAAAATGAAATGAAGTACGAGGGGCTGGTTTACCAGGCTAATTCTCCTCTCCAGTGACAGTGATTGAAGAACAATCATGGAACGGCATGGAACGTGACTGACTTAAAGCATCGTTCTGCTGCTCTCTGTCCACACTGAAATTGTTACACTTTTTTGTTATTGTTGCATCACATACATTCATCAAAATGAAAATAAAATAAAAAGTAAAAAAAAAGTATTAAAAAGTAATAAAAAGTGGCAATTAAAAAAAAAAAAAAAAAATAATGAAAATAAAAACGGGGTGAGGGACATAGTTGCTTTCGAAACGTTGCACCAGCTTGCTTAGCGCAGCACTCCTTTGCAACGCCTTCAGTCAGGGCATCCCATTTCAGCATAAAATAATCAAAATGATTGTCATTAATACTCACATACTCTCAGTGATCTCACTTTGTTTTAGATATGCCCCGAAATCAATTTTCTGGGCCGATTCCGATTTCCGAACTTTCATGGAGTGTTCATTTTTTTTCAAACTACTTTACAGCACACACAAAAACTATTTTCTTTTTTTATCTTTCTTTTAATAGAACATTGTAGTCATGGCTTTACTCTTTTCATTGCTGAGAAAAGTTACGAGAGGTTTTTGACTTGTGGATGGATCTGGCTCAGTGCTCTTAGTGCCAATATGTACTCCTCTGCATGGGCTTGGGATGTAGACCCGTCTGACCATCGTGTACAAAAACCCTATTTTCATTATTTGTTTCAAGAGGGGAGTTTTCTACGTGACCACTTTAGGCATGATCTTCTAGATAATTAACAAGCTAAATATTGCGAATTAGCGAACATGCTAATTCATGTTCAAGGAAAACGTAGGTAAAATATTTCCTTTTACTGACATTGGAATTATTTATGCCAGCAGATTTAATAATAATAATAATAATAATAATAATAATAATAATAATAATAATAATAATAATAATAATAATATTTTATTTATAAGCGCCTTTCAGGGTACCCAAGGACTCTGAACAGTAAACATAAGCAAACATATCTAAAATCGTAGAAAAATCCATCAAAATTTGTGGAAAAATGAAATGCATAAAATCATTGAGCCATACCTTTTTGAACATGTATAATGTTGTGTGTTGGCGTAGCGTAAGTGGCAGGGTGTTCCATACCTTAGGGGCAGCAACACTAAAAGCCCTATCAGCCATGGAGCAGAGCCTAGAGTGAGGGACAGTCAATAGGTGGGCATCAGTGGAGCAAAGACTACGGGCAGGCTGGTATGTAATTAGGAGGTTAGATAGATAGGGAGGGACCAGGTTGTGGAGGGATTTGAAAACAAGCAGGATAATTTTGCATTATATGTGATAATGGACTGGGAGCCAGTACAGTTCACAGAGGATAGGAGTGCTATGTTCCCAGGGCCTAGTGTGAGTAAGTGCCCCTAAAGCTGAGTTTTTATGTGAAATTTACATGAGATCAGATTTGTAGTAAATATAGAACAACAAACTAGATGTTTCTGATAGTGTTGAACTCTGATAGTGTTGAACAGTCAGTAATAGGTGACATATTTGTCATTTCTTAACTCGTTTATAGCTGTTTTGGAGTGGCACAGGGACGCACCATCTTTCACCTTGTGCGTGTGCGCGTGTGCCTCCGAGGAGCCTCTGAGGGCGTGCTGAGCATGTTGCAGGCTCATATTATTTTTCTACACCAAAGCAGGCCTGAAGTAATTAAAAGTAATGCAAACAAAATAGACTAGGCTACGGTGGGGCAATGTATGGGAAACTATGCTGTGTGTGTTCTGGGCTCCATGTGCATGTGTGTGCTGCTGGTGTTTTGACCGGCATAAAATCTGCATATTTTAATGTTGACTGTTCGGTAGCCGGTCATGACTGATTACGTGAAAACTGGCTGATTCCGATCACCATCCCTAGTTTGTTTCTTTTTAAAACTCCAGTGCTAAGAATACTCTGATATCTTAAAGTACAAGGCCATTTGTGCTGCACAGAGACAGTGACATGTAAATATCAGCACATGGTGAGTTATAGGGTACAAGTAGTGTTAGGACGTGCACAAGCAAGAGTGATGAAATCTATCTAATCAGCACTAGGCATTAAAACGCACAGAGTTTGACATTTGAAAATAAGCTTGATCTCCAGTGGAGAAAAAGCTATGAGCAGGACCATGACACGAGAAGAGCACTCCATCAAGGCCAGTGTATCTCACAACGTTAGCAAGACCTGTTAAACTTGAAGCTTTGAAGTTTCATGTTATTGATAGTTTTCCCCTGCAGTCTGCTGCTCACAGACGAGTGGGATAGAAAAGCAAACAAGGTTCCCCTAGAACAGAGTCTTCTTAGAGGTCTTAATAGCTAAGCGACTGTCAAACATTTGCAGGCCAGCAGGAGGCTTCAGGAAGTGTGAAAAACGCAACCTGTTAAAACTTCTAAGGCCACATGACTCTCACTTCCCCCTTAGCTATATCCTATTTACGCCCTCGTTGTTTCTCAGGCTGTACTGCCAGCATTTGTACTTGCAGAGTCACTCTGTCGGTCTTATATATAAAAAAAAAGAGTTTTTGTGTCTGCTGTGAATGTTCTTTACACATAAGCCATGTCAGGAACATCCCTATCAAAAATGGGAAAAAATGTTGATGCAAACATTGCTTAGTGGTTTTTGCTAAAATCCCTCAATATTTTGTGTATTAGATATTAACATATATTCTGGTGTCTTTGATATAATATGAAATTTGTACTAACTGCAGGCTGTGAAACGTAAAAACTTCACAGTGATAAGCGCTAGAGGAGGAATTTTAAAAATGTCGGCCCTGAGGGCTTATAGGGGTTGCTATCAGGGCCGAGGAATCCTTGACGTGTGTTTGCATGTATTGTTTCAGCGGTGGCTCTGTGTACAACGTGTACGCGGAGGAAGAGGAGGCGGCTGACGATGTAGCCATGGGGCAGCAGGCACTAGAGAACTCCATCACCATGACCAAGATGAAGCTCCTGAAGGCCAAGATGGAGAACATGAACCTCAGTAAAAAGGTGTGTGCACTTTATCCCACCCTTCCATCTCCTATTCTACCTCTGCCCTTCATCAGGTAGCCATCCCCCCCCAGCTGCATTCTAAGCACTTTACCCCCCCCCCCATCCCCATGCACAGTTTAGACCAGGGGTGCTCACTAATTTTTGGCTGGCGAGCTACTTTTAAAACGGCCATGTCGCCGCGATCTACTGAGGATGATGATGACGAAGACGACGATGGTGATGATGAAGATGATGATGATAAATCACTCAGTATGCGTTTCATATGTACCTGTATGCAGTTTATTGATATGTTTGTTTATTGATATACATGTTGCATTACACATGCAACATAGTTAAAATATATGCATCCATGCATAAACCTTCACAGCACAACTTTAATGCAGTTGTATTATGATATAATGGACGTTTACAGCACAATTATAATAATACATTTGTATTACTTTTGAATGAACCTTTAGATCACAACTCTAATACATTTGTAATTATCTATTGCAAGGACTTAATTAATCTGATGATGACCTGCACTGGAGGGAGTCAGACAGGGTTGCATAGAGCTGTGTAGCGCGCACAGTATTTGCGAACGCCTCCCTGCTTTCTCCAGCTCCGATGCAGTTTCGGAATCCCAATCATAGCGCTGCAACTTTGAGGACAGCAATTTTATTTTTCGTTTGAATGCATTAGCTGAGCTGATCATGTCTCGTGTCGACCACACTTTTGTCTTTTCCTTGCAGCTCCAAATTAAGTTCGTTCAACATGTTAGTAAGATCAGTTACAAACGCCAAGTCTAGCAGCCACCGATTGTCATTAAGTTGCTTGTGTTCCGCATGTTTAGTGACAGGAAGAAACTCCTTAATCAACGGACAGAGCTGTCGAAATCTCTGCAAGAATTTCCCTCTACTAAGCCATCTCACGTCAGTGTGTAGCAAGAGGACAGAATAGTTAGTAAGCCCCTTCCAACTGTCCACGGAATAGACGTCTTTGAAGAGACCTCGCTAGAATACAGCAGGCTATTTTGGTTGCGACATCAACGATCTCTTTCATGCATTTTCCGCATAATGAAGTGACTGCTGCCCTGTAAACGGCATTTTTATTTTCCTTCACATTTCTCAGTTCGCTTTTCACGGGGAAGTCACTGTCATAGTTTTTATGAACAGTATGGACTAGATACAAGTTAGCGAACTAGCTAGGACTCCTTCTTTGCTGCAGTTTTCATGTAGCCATTCTAGTTGTTATGATAACCAACCTAACAAAAAAATTTAGACAACAGGCGATCTACCAGCACTGCCTTCGCGATCGACTGGTAGATCGCGATCGACGTAGTGAGCACCCCTGGTTTAGACTAACAATCAGCTCTCTGCCCCCTCCACAAGTTTTCATTCCATGGGTGACAAGGCATTCAGTGTGGCTGGCCTCATGTCACTGCTGTGTCTCATGTCGCTGCTGTGCCTTTTAACAAGTTTCCCTGTCTCTTTTCTTTTCATTTTACTACTATTTTAATGTTCTTTATTGTACAGTGTCCTTGGGTACCTTGAAAGGCGCTTTTTTTTTGTTTTTTTTTTGTATTTATTATTATTATTATTATTATTATTATTATTATTATTAAACATGGTTTAGTAACAAGCCCAGGAAAAGTTGATTCAAAAGTGGTAAACCTTATGCTAGAAGAGATATATAGCTTTGTTTTACTATGGGGAGTGAAGTCATAAGACCCCTCTATTAGCAGATTTACCACTTGCTCTTACCCAGGTAAGTGACAACACCTCTTTATGGAATACCCCTCTGTTCTGTGTGATGCTTTTTTGTCATTGTACAGTACGTTCTCTGTCTAAACAAACTTACTAAAGAACTGAAGGGTCGTATCAGAGTAGCTGTAATGCAGGAACAGCATCAAGCACTTGAATCAGATAAAGGGCCATTTGTTTCATCAGTCATTGTACACTCCACGTCTCTAATTACATTTTCTACAAGAACCAATTCAGATGGTGTAGGTGTTACCGTCTAGCTGCTTGTTAGCGTTTCCTCACCATAGGTTTCTGCCTCTGCCTGGGTGGTAGGGAAACAAACTCCAGCTCAGACAAAATGGACTAATCACATACAGCCCTTTCTGGATCAGTGAGCAGCAGTCTGGCTTTAGAAATTACAATCCAGTACCACATATTCGCTCCAGCCATTTACTAAATAAGCTGATACTAATTGGCACAATTCTTCAGCCTGATAGAGGAGTTATGTAGTGAAATCACCCTTATGTAAGCACTGGATAGAACCAGGTGATTTAGAATATGTGGTATTGAATTGTAGCTTCTGAATCCAGGTTGCCCATCACTAGCATGGAGGCCTTGCAGCTCCTGATTCCTTGTTTCTCCCCTGCGGTCACTCAGTAGCAGCAGTGGAAAAAATGGCTCACTAAATTTTAGTGTCCAGGAATCAAGGAAATGAATAATAATTCATCATGCGCACAATATTAGTCACATCTGTAGGTACTGTCTAAAGTATTAAATAAACTGTTAGAAATGTAAATGTACTGTATGTAGCAGTGTAATTACCACTGCCAAGGGGGTTATGTTTTTGCCTGCATCTGTCTGTCTGTTAGCAAAATAACTCAAAATGTCAGGAATGTATTGTTCTGAAATTTTGACAGTATGTTGGTATTGTCACTGCCTCGATGTGATTCTTTTTTTGGAGAAAATCAGTTCATTGGTTACCTCACAAAAAAAAATGTAGCATGAGAAATCCCATTGAAAAAAAAGAGGGGGGTGGATTGAACTGCTTGGTGGAGGTCTGCACACTCAGAGTGCTTTTCTAGTTGCACCTGTATGAACTATATAAAATGTATTCCAAAAAAAGAAACATCTTTATTGGAAATTTACACGATTTTCAAGATTGCAGATGCTTTATGGCAGGACTTCATTTTTCATATCTTGTATTGGTTTTCTGTTTGAGTTTTGAAACTGAACTGTGTTTGAGTTTTGAACTGTGTTTGTGTGTAATTGAATGCCTTCCTCCTTGATCTCCACCCCCAGCCTAAGAAGAGCGCCAAGCTGAAGCCCAGACCGCCTGTGGGGCCCCGAGCCTGTGGCCCCCTGGTGGCCCCTGGCCGTCACCACCGCCTCCTCAGGGTCCATCCTCAGGGTGGCCAATCCCACACCCACACCGCCACAACAAATCTACCTCCAATCAAAAACCAGCAGCAGCAACTGCCCAACCCTGCCCCTACCTGCCCCTTTGCTTCCGGTGGCTCCAACCACATGCCCCTGTCCTCCCGCCCTGACCGTGCCTCGGCTAGCCAGGCCGCGCCTCTGTTCCACGGCTCTAACTGCTACTCGCTACAGGGGGAGAAGCCGTGGGAGTGCCGCGTTAGTAAAGTCCGTCCCCCTCCCAAAGTGTCCCGGCTGGAGGTGGGAGGCCCGAGGCTGGTGACGGGTTGCGTGTACCCTCCTCTGTCCCTGTGCTCCAGCAAAGCACAGCCTGACGGCTCCACGGACGGTCCGGAGCTCACAGGCGGCGGGATGGCGGCTCTGCCTGAGAAGCAGACGCTGCTGCCCTTGAGCGAGCTGCTTCAGGAACCTCTCAGCCTGGAGCTCCCCGCGCAGAAGGAGGGAGCGGTGGATTCCCTGGGGGGCGTTGCAGAGCAGCTCCCCACTGCTCCCTTACTCTCGCAGGCTGTGGGCTCCAGCTCCTCCGCGGGCACCGGCTGGGCCATCGGGGCCGAGCACGCCTCCGACGGGGGCCGCCTGGGCTCGCTGCACCTCCCCACAGAGCCAGCACCCTCCTCTTCCTCCTCGTCGTCCTCGTCCTCCTGCTCTCCGTCCAGCCACCGCCTCCTCCAGCCTTTCGAGTTCACAGGAGCCTCTTTGCGGTCCAGCCCCCCGCACCGTCGGCTGGCCCTGGACGACTGCAACCCCCGGGGCTCGCCCTTGCCCCTGCACGCCCCCTCCACCATTGCTACCGCCACCACCACTGCCCACGGCAAGCGGCCCAACGTGCTCTCCCGGAGCGAGGCCAGAGACATTACCAAAATGGCCAACAAGGCCGCCAAGGAGCCCCTTGGCTCCATGAGCAGCGCCGAGCTGCTGGCCTCGTTGGCGCGGCAGGGCTGTGGAGGAGGAGTGGGGGTACGGGAGGGCCCCTCTGGGCCCCTGGGGCCCCGTGTGCTGGAGCGACTGGAGCGGATCTGCAGCCCCGACCCCCAGCTGCAGGCGCGCCTCCAGGCCAGTCTGCAGGAGCTGCACCAGGACCTGCTGCGCCGCATCTGCCCCCTGCAGCGTACGCCCGCCGCCCCCCAGCAGGTGAGTCCACCACGGCAGGGCAGGGCTGCAGGGCGGTAGGGTTTTCTTGTTCACCTAAATTTTACATAAATGGTGAGGTGGGTTAAAAGTAGCACCGGCCTTTGTAAATAATGGGTTACTCGTTTTTACAGTTAGAACTCCCCTGGGATATGCCTAAGAATAAATATGCCCTGTTGTTACATGCATAAACATGTACACACACACACACACACACAGGATTTTTTCATGAACGCCTTATTTTCCAGAATCCATCCTCTACCTTCTCTAAAGTGTCAGTTTTGCTTAAGTTTGGCTAATCTCCTTTCCTCTACTGATGGCACAGAGTGTATTGCACATTAATCGTCTGTCTGTGCATGGACCAGTTGACTACAGAAGGTCTCATTGGGAACATACCCAATGTTATCATATAAAATAGTTATGTGTGATGTTTCACCATGCTCAATATGGAGAAAAGGATAATCACTTTACTCATTTTTGATAATCACTTTACTCATTTAAGAGGTAAATAGTCATGTAATCATAATGACATCATCATACATAAAGACAGAGCAAATCGGTCCTTTTGTAATAATATAAATAATTTATCTCACCTCAATGTTGTCCTTGTAGTTCTTTAAATGATGAATCTAGACAAGGATGTGAACACTTTGATTGTGGTTGTGCTTGGGTAAGCAGTTGTTTTAGTTCTTCATGTTCTTTATTCACTTTTACTTTCAGTCCACTAACAGTTTGAGTGCATCAGGACCTTCAAGCACCATTCGAAGATTAGGTGAGTCACCATTTCAACTTGGCTTACAACAGTGCTGATAGTGTATCTCAAAGAAAAACATTTCTGCTCTGCATGAAAGAATGTGGTGGGTAAATATCTGGAAAGTTCTGCGGCGTCTTGTCTGTGTAAATAGACCTTAACGTCAGCTCCCCTACATTCCACGATGGGCCTAATCTGCCACAGTCTATTCTTTACACACACGCCTGTGCAAGACAAGCATGTCAGTACTGCTGTGTGCGAGTCCATAACACTAGATTGTCTAACAAGCAAGTCTCCAACATTGAAACAGGAATGGCATGTGGTGAAACACATTCTCTATTAACAGGCTGTCAGTGTGGTCTGAGCCTCCTGCTTTTCTCCTTTGACTAGGGTGAAGAGGGCCCACATCCCTGATTTTTAGAATGATTCATCTCTCTTTCGTTTCATCCTAGTTGCAACACAGTTTCATGCTGTGATGCAGAGGACCAGTGCCTCTTTTGACTGTCAACCCTCACAGTTCCAATCCTTAGCAAATCTTTTCTTTTATGCAGGTTTCCACAAGATGAAGTCTTGAAGTCTGAATGAAGAGCATATGCTCAAAACATCACTTCTTGTGGGAACCTAAATGAAAGAAAAGACTTGCTAAGGGAGCTAAATTGTAACAGACCTCCACCACTACAGTAAACCAGAGTGCTTGCATGCAGTAGATGTGCCTCATATTTGCCTTGTGCTGCACAGAGGCTTGAATGGTCTCCTTTGGTGGTGGGTCTTGCGAGAGAGGGGTGGTAAGAGAGGAGAGGCGCGTGTGGGTCAAGCGTGTGCCTGATGAAAGGCAAGCAGTGACCTCGGGGTCAAAGCAGGAGGCAGGGCGGCAGGGCCCTCTGAGGGAATAAACCGATGCATGTTGTATGAGCCATGCAGTGCACAGGCAGCGCTCTTAAATATTTACACAGACAAGCGAAACTTTGCAGGAGGAAGGGCACACTAGTACTTGGACAGCAACATGCACGCGCTTGTACAAACCAAAGTAAAAGGGTAATACTTCCTTTTGCAGTCTGCTGCTTACTGTACGTGTAAGTGGAGTGTAGTATACTTACTTGTAGAATGTAGGTAAATGCTGAGAAAATGCACCTGAAATGAGAGGTGTCTACCATGTGTACCAACTTGACACAGAAGAGGTTGGCATTTCAGTATTCACTTCAGTACCTACATCTTACTGGAAATACCCTGCAATGTATGAATTTACCATTTCATTACTAGGCAATTACCTACTAAATAGCGCAATTTAAAAAAGAAAAAGTTAACGGCAAAACTACAGCGTAGTAGTCTTTGTACTAATGGGTAATGACCTTCTTTGCAAACTGTGCTTCGTAACTAGTGTAAGCCCATATCTCATTGACAATGTATGTCAGGACCGACAGGCCCTCCGAAAGGACTCCGAAATTCAATCTCGTGGCTTAGTGCCAATCACAGTACTTCCCTTACTCGTCACATGGCAGCACGGGTCTCATCTGTTTGTTTTGTACTCACCTCTCGCTCTCGTCCTCCAAATTCTTGATGATATGCTAAAGCACAGCTTCTACAGAACATGCTGTAAGCTGATGCGTTCCAGACCGCTCAGAAGCTTCTGTTCCTTCAACAGACTGAAGGAAATCTGTTGCTCTGGTACTAAAGAGGCATTCCCATCAGGAACTGTGACAATGTGTTTTTATAAATCATTCAGATATTGAGCATTGTTGGAATCACTGTCACAGGGATTTGATGTATGATGAAAATGCTGCAATCAATCAGAATCCACTAGAATGTGCAGGACATCACACTCTGCTTGTTGTTTACGCTAACTTTAAGAATCATGTCATTAAAGTAGATATTATAGTAGTTATTATTATAGTTCTTGTATAGTGTCGTCATCACTAGCCTGCTAATGTATGTATGTTTTCCTAAAAACAAACATGGCAGAGGCCATTAGCAAAGCATTTCTAAGAGCAGGGGCCTATGTGTTTATGTGTCTTTAAAGAATTTAGAAGATTAAAAGCATTTTTGTGTGCTTACTCATGTTGCATTTCAGGTACTCCAACATATCACCTCCCACCAGTAAAGCCCCCCCTCAGCTCCAAAAAGAAGAGCTCAAAGCACTGCTTCTTCTGTGGCAAGAAGACTGGCCTGGCCACCAGCTACGAGTGCAGGTACAGCAGAGCAGAATGTTCCAGCGTTTTCATTCTGAATGGCATGTTCAGTATCAATTACCATTACATTCATGTAATGGATCAAAATGCTCAAAGGGTGGCCAATTTGTAGTTGTACAATTTCACAGTGTCACGTGGTTGTGATTAGTTGTAAATGCTAGAATGTAATGACAAATTCATAGTGATTAGCTTAGCTCTATGCAATTCGTAAAGAACAACTGTAGACATAATTAAATTGGTAACTTTTGGAATGTGAAAAGGTTTTTGTCTTTTTGTGTGTGTTAGGTGTGGCAACAACTTCTGTGCCTCGCACCGCTACGCAGAAGTTCACGACTGCACATACGACTATAAGACTGCTGGCCGTCGTCTTCTGCAGGAGACCAACCCCATCATCAGCGCCCCAAAGCTCCCCAAGATCTGAGCCAAGTGTGAGCCACGCTGTCATGGGGTGCTTACAAAAGAGGGAAAGAAGAGGATATATAGAAAAGTAATGAACCATTTAAAAAACAAAGAACATTAACTTTATCACCGACGTGTGCTTTTACTTTATCACCGTGTTTTGCATAAAGGTACATTATGTAAGGTTTTTTTTTTTGTTGTTTTATGACATTTGTGTATTATCCAAGGCTTTTCTTTTGTAAGCTAAACTCATTGAACACTATGGACAGTACTATATAGCCCTACTCGCCTTGGAGGTTTCATAGCAAGTCTGGGTTTATTAACCAAGCAGACAGAAAAGTTCAGAGTCAAGATTAGGACTTCAAAATGTCACACAGCAAATGATGGGCTTGGCTGAGCGCATCGAGGGGCTACTGGTAGGTTTATCTAGTTTTGCACTGCCATCCTGTTAATGTTCACTACAATAGATGAAGACCCTGAATTCAGAAAGTGAAGACCCGGCCATGTATTCCTTTTGCCTGGGCACTTAACACAGGAGATTTCACTAATTAGCTGATCTACCTGTCTAATGAATTATTATGTGACAGGGTTTTTACTTTCTGAAGCAGATGTTGACACCTCTGCTCACTGCATTTAGTTTGATTTGAAATGCTGCATTTGTATTTCAGCTGGGCCAGGGATGATGCTAATGAACTTTGTTCAAAACTGTACTTCAAAACATTCTGGTCATTTAACTATGGCTTTTTTTCCATCATGAAGGCCCAGGTGTGACATTCAGTTTCATTGTCTACAGATTGAATTACGAGTGTCTCTTAAAATGGATCCACATAGACTTTTTTCTGCTAACCTCAGCAGCAAAATTTTGCCTTAGCCATGTATAAAATTGAAGCGCTTCCACATACCAACAGTCTCAACACATTGTCATGTGGTCATGTCATGTCATGTCAGAAATGTGTTTTGGAGAGATCCTAGTCATTAACAGTTTCCAGGCTGTAGTCCAACAACAACAACAAAAAACAAACAAACTAAGCCAAGGGAGTTTAGGCAGCACCAGGTAAACAGGTCTTGGATACTGTAGCTTTAAGAAATTAAATCTGTTTTTAAAAAGGCAAAAATATAGCACACCCGCACTGGCGGCTCACATCCACTACATTGTGAAAAACTATGTGTTTTTCAGCAAAAAAAAAAAAAAAAAATGACACATTTAGCTTGTAAATACGTAGTTATATTAAATTCTGTTTAACATGGTTAAGCTGTCAAAATGCACGACTTCACACATAAATATATTAAAAATATCTGTTTTAGTTTGTTTCTTAAAATAGGACTGAAACTCACCTTTCATGAAACAGGTCTTTGAGAGATGCACTTTAGAAACAATGAATATTTATAACGATGTTTGACTTTCCTTGGCGGAGGCAGGGGACATTGTGTCGGTCTTTGTGGTGAAGTGTTTTTAACACCGACTGTTTTTGATACTCCAGCCTTCACTTTATTCACTGCCCTCTGCGGCCTGGCATAACCAGTGAAGACACAGAAGCTGTGCCGCTTCACACTCCGTCTCTCTTTCTCGCTCTATCTCTCTCTCTCTCTCCCTTTCCCTTTCCCTCTCCCTCTCTCTCTAAAATGACCTTGCAAGGTTATCCTGACTTCACAGAACAAGTATGCAATCTTTGCAGATATTACTTGTGCTGTGTTTCATTTAGGTAATGTAAATTGTATGCGGCTATGACCATGCTGCAGCTTTTACAAGGGCATGGTAATTTAGGATGGAAAAATGACGCCGGTTGCCATAGTTTTTTTTTTTTTTTTTTAATTCTTGATTTTCTCTTGCTTTTTTATTGCACACAAAAAAATCTGCTCTTATTGCTTTGACCTTTTTCAGGACTGTTAAGTAATTATTGAAGGTTTAAAGAAATAAAATGTATGTGTTTCCATAAGGTTGTGAGAAGTCTGTCCTGTAAACATGTAGTAAATTGAATGGATGCCTAATCAGCCTAACAAACTGGTTATTACTAGAGATATGAAGCACTGGAATATAAATTATGTTTTTGTGCAGATATATTAATGTGCACTTTTGTCTACAGTACATATAGTAAGGCCTACTAATTTGTTCACACTTAAGTTGTTAAGGACTGAATCACACACAGTTTCCACATGACTACCGATGACTACTTTAGATGTGTTAATTAGTGCAGAGCAGCAGTGCCTGCGAAGGTCGAGGCTTGTTAGAGCCCAGCATTGACGAGGGCTTATAAGGACACTAGTAAAATTAATTATGAATAGTACTTTATGAAATACATTTCCATGTATTCTATGTTTAGACATTTTGAAGAGAGCTTAATAATTATTACCATTACAGCTGTTCCCACAGGGTGCAGGATTTTAAAATTCCTCAACAATGTGAAATGTAGCAGTACATTGATGACTAAAGCTTACAACTAATGACAACCCAAACTTCTGTACCTTCAGAAGTTAGAATATTACATCAGGGCATTAAAAGACATGATTTTAATAAAGAATTGTCAGCCCTCTGAATAGTGTACTTTCACATAGATTACAGCATCAGTGCGGCATGGCATGACATGGAGGCGAGCAGCCTGTGACACTACTGGGGTAGGAGGGAGGCCCAGGTTGCATCGATAGCGGGCTTCAGCTTGTCTGCATTGTTGGGTCTCCTCTTTAAAATGCCCCCAGGCCCCCAGAGATTCCCTATGGCACCTGGGATGGGCAACTGGGATTTATAAGCTACAATCTAGTACCACATACTCCAAACCACCTGTTTTTACATGTGCATTTAACAGGTGATTTCAATAATCCTCTGCCAGGCTGGAGACTTGTGCTAATTACAACTAGAAAAGCACTCAGAGAGCGTAGACCTCTGCCAGGGCAGCTCAGATCACCACCAAAATCTGTCCGTTTTAATAAGTTAGCCGCTGGCAGAGGTAATTAGCAGATTTCGTAAACGGCTGGAACAAATGCATGGTACTGGACTGTAGCCTCTGATGCCAGGTTGCTCATCACTGCACTATAGGGTTCTTGTCAGGTGAGTTTGCTGGCCATCTAAGCACAGTAATTTCATTGTCATTAAACCAGGGATCGGCCCTTTTGGCAGTGTGGGCAGGTGCCAAGTCCTGCTGCAAAATGAAATCAGGAACTCCATAAAGCTTGCCAGCAGTAGGAAGTATGAAGTGTACTTAAATTTCCTGGAACACAGCTGGGTCAGAGGCGTCTTCAGTGACCTAAGGTGAAAAATGACTTGTCTGCATTGCTTAGTAGTCAAAATTCCTTCTTTCAGATGAATCTTTGGAACCATTTATTGGTCGGATGTATTTTTATATTTTTCTGTGATACTGAACTTTGGGTTCAGGACAATTCAGGTGGGGGGGGGGGGGGGGGGCAGAGATTCACAGAAGACTGGCTGGGGTGGGGACCCACAATTCTACCAGCTCCCCTGTCTGGAGGTAATGAAATCGTGAAATTCTTCCAACTTTTTAGTGTTGCTTTTGCTTGAACTAATTTGTTTTATAGTAGGCCTAAATTAAATACCAGACCAATCTTTACTTCGGAGAGACAGAAATATCTATTTTATAAGTTTGGTAGGTGAGAAAGCCAATAAAAATATGGCAACATTCATACCAATGAGTTTCGCCTTGCCTCTTAACTGGTGTATTCTACTGAGACAGATTAAGACGTTTGTTAAATGTTGCAAAATACTCAATGATCAGGTAGAACTTGCTCGACAGGTTCTCGTCGGGAAGGCCTGGATGAAATGCAACCGCCTTATGTGTGGGCGCGTGGTACACACGAACAAATAATTTAAAAACTGTTGTGAAATTAAGGGGTCCTGATTTGGATGAGGTCACCAATTTAAACAGTAGCTCCCATATGTGACGCACCTGTGCGCTACATCTATGTGCAGATGAGACTAGCAGAGAGAACACTATGGCTGAAATATGTCGCCATATCCTGTCAAATAACAGGTGTCTCTTGTTACACTGTGACTCTTGTATGCACAATGGATGTATTCTAGACTGTGACATTGGGCGTGTAGGTTCCCTGTTTGGGATAATAAAGCAGTTTTTGTTTGTTATGCATCAAGCATGTGCACTTTCAAAACCCTGACACGTTGGCTGGACCACTTGCCACTTTTACATAAGCACCCACACATCTCAGACAGCACAGAGAGGCTGTTGTCCTCAACGAGTGACTGAGTGCAGACCGAGGAATAGCAAGTCCAGCAGAGTACAATGACGGGTCTATAGTTTCAAAAATGTGAAGACGAATCTTTGAATCTAGATCTGCATTAAGTCTGCTTCACAAAATAATTTCGTAGGTGGAAAAAACGAACTTAAAAACAACAACATAAAACAGTCAGGGGCTACTTAATCTACCCGTCAAGGCTGTAGCATTTAGTCTAGGTCTAGTCTATTAAGGTTCATGTATTTGTAAGTATAACGTCACGATTTGTGGGCTTTGGCAAATTAGTCCAGCCACTCTTTGGCAAATTAGTCCAGCCACTCTTTAGCCTATGGATCCGCCTGTCAGTCCCATTTGTACCTTCTGTCCTTCTATGGGAGAGGAACTATGCCTCCTATAATAATTCAACAGTTCCAAGTCCCGAATGCCTCGTGATGCGCATGCCCTTTTCAATTTATCCTCTTCTTTTTACCCAGCTGCATTTTTACCCCCACTAACGCGGAAGTCTGTGACGCATACAATCGAATGGGGACTATGAAATAAACAAAACAGTGGTCTGGACAAAAAAGCAAGGGTGAGTAAATCTAAATAACAGCGTATGGTGGTCTATTATTTTACATTTTACTTATGCCATTTCACTCTCTTGTTGCTGCAGGGTGACGATGGTAGTTCAATAATAGGATTGTCGCCCAGACATTACCACATTATAAACTACAATGAATAGATCTCGGCATGCACTGCATGAACTATAATTTTTAACTGTTTTTAAACGTAATTATTACAGAAACTTCGGATGTCTCTGTTAGGTGCACCGAATGTCATCATGAGGAAATGTAACAAGTTACATTTAGCATATTCAGTTATCATGTCAGTGTTATGTGCGGAGCCTCAGCGGACCTCTGGAGACACGGCTACATTCCACTGGGTTTTGAATTGCTGTTGTTGTTGCATGATAAAAACTTTCCGTGGTGAAAATAATGTAAGGACATTGTAAGATGCACCTTATAGAGCAGTGTAAGCAGTCTGTCCGTCGACTACCCTACATTGCGTTCATTCGCTGCCAGAGCCATTCGGGTGATTGATGCGGGATCTTTTGTTTTAGGCTACTGTTCGCGCTGGTCTGGCGTGATAGGACGTGGTATAGAAGATTATCTCAATGTGGATTTTTTATGGGAGCTATATGTACCGTCCTTATTAGGCCACTGCGTTATAAGCTACGAGTAAACATTTATCCAAGACAATGACCCAGGGTAGGTTGGGCTGTTGGTATTGCGATTCGGTCTACTGCAGGCATCTCTCTGATTTCCACGGCTGGAATTCTAACGCAAGCACCAAGTAAGTATTGTATTAACTTAATTAATGACAAAGCACCGCTGCTGCAGCCTACATTCGTTTATGAGGAAGCGACATGGTTTCATGAGACAGCTTGTCACACTCTGGTAATTATGCATGTCCGCTGAAACCTGTCGATGATTGTGCCTGTTTCTAATCGCTTTTACTTTCATTTTGCTGCCTTTCTTCCAGTGGCTGTGCTTCTAAGTAAGGGCGCGTTAGCCTACGCTTGACAATTGTTAGACAATAGACCGTGACGGGGCTGAATTCCAACCATCACTCACTGTATGAAATGATAATAGCCCAAACGAATTGCATTTGCTTTTTACATTCCTTCGCCGGAAATAGCAAAACGCGTTTTATTGATTTTTCTTACACCGTCCACTATTTTCAACCACATACAACTTAGACAACGATTCAGGGACCACATTTAGTTCAGCCCATATTCCAATAGAAGTTACTCAAATTGCCTCAGCATCTTTTCTGATTAGACCTAGACAGACAGACAGACAGACAGGATGACCTTGCAACAAAATAGCTTTGCGCGGTAGCTCTAACGTGTACTAGAGCAAAGGTTTTTTTTTTAGTTCCGACTATTACTGGAAGAATGTAGGGCTTTGTGGCACATTTAATAGGCTACTTTGCGATGCATTGTGGTACAACATCTTGAATTCAGTTCAAGTAGGCTACATTCCATTTGGTATTACAGCACCATTTTTGGGTCGAGCTGGTTAGTTAGCCCCTTTGTTTGTACAATGATTCCTGAGACCTACATGTTAAGCAATTACATAATTACTGAATCATGTTTTTTTAAATCTATAAACAGATTATTGTGGTAGGCCTGTATTGCTCAAAAACTTTTGATGATATACAATCCTTGCTCTGTACACTGGAAGCAGACATACATGCACATACAATTTGATTTATAAAACCACATACATAATAACGAATTGTGAATTGAAACTGAATAAGTATAACATCAATTTAGTCCAGAATATAGAATTAGGCCAACCATAGTGTGGTGGTATGCTGTCGTACAGCTGGGAGTTTTTGGTTGGTGTACTTTCTATAAACATCCTCTGCATATAATTGTACTTTGCCTCATCTTTAGTCCAAGTAAATGTTTATACACATTTGAAGTGCATGCCTCTGAGCATTAATGAGATATAATGCTTACAAGAATCTGACTCTCAGAGTTACACAGTGACCTTAAACTTTGACCTTTGACCTCCAAAATTCAATCAGTTCACCTTTGAGTCCAGTTCACCACCCCTTAGATAAATCTTTAGATATTAAGCACATGACATTTGAATGGACAGACATATGGAAAACCTTAAAACATAATGCTTCTACCCAAGGACATCACCTATTTAAAGGCATACAAATGGAGAAGGCAGAGATTAGTGTAGAAATCGCTGTTCTTTTACCCCCGTTGGCAAAAGCCTGACCAGTTCCTTCTTTATCAGAAGCAATCTCAGAAAAACAATTGGTGCAGGTACACGCAGGGATCAGTATTTAAATTAGCTGCCTGGGAATGACTCCATGAAGATACAATCTGTTTGCACTGTAAGCTGTTCACAGTAGGAGTCATCTTTGGGGTCTAATTATTTTAATCATGTTCCTTTTGCATTGTCAATTTGGGGTTATACTCAGTCAGTGGATGGGAACGTGTCATCAGATGAAAGCACAAAACATAAATCCTTGCCCAAAGAGCTGAAAGCAATAAAGCTGTTATCAACATCTTGAGACAGGACACAGCTATCGGAGTATCCTCATGCAAAACCTTGTAATGTTTCGCTCATACATTCATCTGGTGGTTGACACAGCAGGCAGTCATTTTTTATATTTTTATGGTATACAGTCCAGTACAGATGAGATCTCAGCACTTGTATGTGTCCTTCTGCTGTAACACATTTTGTTAAGTCTTGACAGCATTCATGGTATTATTATATGCAGTATATGGCTGAGCCATGTATGTGTGGTATGCAGATCAAATTAGTTTTTACACTGTGAATGTTAACCTATAGCTCAATGGACAGCTACTTTATTGATGATTTAATCAACAGTCCTTTCCTCACTCATTTTATGCTTGGTACATTTTTCTCATCTTTTCATTTGGGAATTTTGATAGAGCAAAAATAATAGCCAGTGGCTGCACTGCTAACTTAAACACCCCCCATATCTACATTAAGACCTGCACTCTAGCATACCATAGGAAGGCTTTTGCATGAGTGAATTTCATAAGATTGAGACAGTGCGACTGTGAAGCTCAGGTTATTGGGATACTAACTACAGATGTAACTACAGATAGTACATGTAACCCTTTCTGGAATAGTTTTTGTTAAATTGGCTTCAGTACTATGTTTTACATAGAAGTGTTTGTGTTTCCCTTACACCATAAAGTATTAATTAATCAGATGTGATGTTTGCTAACAGACACACACAGAGTATGGTGCCTCAGAATCACTAAATCAGAAGGTCATTTCAGTTTACCGACGTTTGTTCTGTCTAGTTCAGGTGAATGTACTCAGGCAGTGCAACAAGAGACTAAGCAGTCTGAATGCTGCTTTTGCAACTTTTCTTGGAAACAGGAAGAGGATTTTGCCAGTACTGATATAAAAAAATCACAATAGATTGCCAGCGATTGGCCGCTGTTTCATGAAAGGAAGTCTGATCCGAGGCCATGAGCATCAGTCATAGATTAATCATGGCTTTAGGGATAAGATTGTGACTGTGAATCACAAAAGTCATCGAATGTCCAATTACAAAATGATCTGTGAGCTTGCATTAGATCTTTTCCGTACATACAAAACATAAGCCCTAGCTATTTTAACTGTATGTTCTGTTAAGTGTTACATTCAGATAAAATAGCTGATTGCTACTGTATTAGTGCGTGCAGATTGTACTGTGTATGTTTACCGCTCAGTTAGGTAAATGGGACAGGCCAGCGAGAGCTTCAGTGGGAAGTGCTGCGTCAGCTGAAAACAGTGGAGAGTGATGCACGATGCGCTGATAAAGATGTACAGAGCAGCACCATTACTGTCGTTGTCTTCGCAAGGGGCCTTGAGTGATGGTGAAAAATATACGGGCAGAAAATGTCCGTGTGCAGTTTGGGGATGCAGTGCCAGACTAATCAAACGTAAAATATGGGTGGGGTGGGTTAAGGAGTGGTGGCTAAGCTGTGCTGCTGCTGTGAATGTTTTTTTTTTATACACACAGTAATCTGCGTCAGGATTTCTTAAAATTTAGACTTGTGTGTAGTGATGGACAACCTGGATTCACTACCTACAAATTTTGTATCGCATTTTCCTTAACATGTGGTTCTAACTGTTTGGTTAATACAGGTGATTTCAATAATTACTTCCTCTACTTGGCTGAAGAATGGTGCTAATTAAAATCAGCGGATTTAATGAATAGCTAGAGCAAGAAGGTGGTACTGGATTGTTGCTGCCTGTATGTATCTACTGTGAACCATATTCTGTAGTAATACTACTGATGTCAGTGCACCGGTTATATTGAACACAGAGAAACATGATCCTTCACTTAGGGCACTGGAAAGGCAGCTAAGCATTGTTTGTTGTTGGAATAATACAGGCCTTATCTTCTGCTGCAGATTTTCTATGATTAACTGTACACAGTCTTCCAGAACTCTTTGTTTATAAAAGGTATACTCTGACCTTTATATCACCTTTTTAATGTATTAACTAAATAAGAGTAATAATTGTCAGAAGAGGTAAAGATCCTGGCTTCGTTAAAGTAAAACCCTGCCACATATTGTATCCCATGATATTATGAACCAGCTGATCCTAATGAGCATGTGAATCATCAGACAGATAAATCAGCTAATAGTTAAATCACCTGTGTGCACAGTGAACAGGCAGAATGAACACAATTAAACATATTTTGAAGTTGGAATGTCCAATTCGCAATCTCGCATTTCCAAGCGGACATTTTAATCTTAGTTTTTCAGGATATTATGTACAACTATAGCCTGAAGTATATGAATGATAAGAATGATTTAATTAAGCTCATCACTAATTGAGTCCTAAGGTGTATAATCTGCACAGTGTGAATGTGGCATATCATGGTATCACATGGTCCTATGCTTTTCCTCGAAACCCTGCGGTGCTTGCTTATGTTTCTTTCCTTGTAATTGCACTGCGTGACTCAAGCAGAAGCTGAAAGGATATCTAAGTGCTTCTCCTCCCCCACACTATTGCCCAACATCTCTGTCCATCCTCGACGCAAAGTTGTATGAAAGTGCCATGTGGAGAGATGGATATTCTAGCTTCAAAAAGTAAAAAGCCTGCCAAGTGCTCCATCTGCCCTGTACACTTAATACAGGTGATTTAATTGATTAGCTCATATACATGTCTGATGAATTGTATGCTCATTGGCATTAGCTAGTTAAGAAAATGGTTGGATCAAATATGTGGCCTGGCTTTAACTTTCTAAAGCCAAGATTGCCACCTCTTTGTCATGTGTACACCAAACTGACTGACAGGTGTATGTGCAGCACTGCACCTGCTTCTGAGCAGATGAAGATATCCAGATTGGTTAGTGATGCTAGGCTTGCATACAATTATCAGTTGTCTGATAAAGCCTAATGCAAGCAGACGCGCATATTGTTTATTTTTGCCTGGTGTCAGATAATGAGCTATTTTTACCTTCCTTTTTTCCAGTTCAGTGCTGTGCTACTGCTGAAGTAAATGCATCAAATGACTACAAACAAAAGTGATGATATTACCTAGAAATTAAAAACTGTCCAGTTGACTTTTATTTTGGATGTGGTAGATTTCTGTTACAACTGTGCACATATTTGTTTGAGACTAGCTGTTTAAAGCTAAACATCAGGTTATTTCTGAGAGAACATGGCTCTCGTCCTTATCATGTGAATTACCAGCCTTAATTTCTCAGCCCTCCCTTGGACTTGATCTAAGTAAGAACTGGCTCATAACGATGGTTACTAGTTTCCGACAGAGGCATAGTGGGGAAAAAATCATTCCCGGAGCCCTTATTAAACCTCCTCTATAATAGTTGAGGCGCTGATTGAAAATGTCACATTGCCTTTGCCTTGCTGTGTGAACACTTCCCCTAATAAAGTTCACAAAGCGATTAATCAAAATAAAATTGGAAAGACCAAGCAGCAGTTGGTCAAGTGTGCCTGACTGAGTCAAAGTCCAGTCCTGCTGTTGCCAGGCAGATGGCAGTTAGGACTGATATGGCGTCTTTGTTTGTTTGCAGAGACCAGCAGTCATGCTTCATTTCCCCATTCTAGCAGTGATTGCCTGTCTGTCTGTAGCCAGCTTCAATATTACTTTAAAAGACTGCATATATGGACCCGTGTGTATCAGGTGAAAATCATCATAGGGTTAGCCCATATTGATCTGCTCTCTTTGCACTCTGTTTTTCCTGTCAACAGTCCCCTCCTCCATTTCCTCGGGTTCCATAGCAACAGAGCATAATTTAAGGTCAAGGAACAGAGGGATTTTGTTGCCGTGTATGATGTGAAATCAATGATCTAGCCCCGATGCCTTTGCTTGGTGCAGAAACAATATTCTCCAATATTGAATTCCACATGGCCGGTGCTGTGAGACAGTGTGAGATCCCAAGGCTTTGAATGCCTCTTTGATATTTAAAATTTAAAAAACATACGGAGATACTTGAGTTACATTTCTTTGAGTCCTTGTGTCTGCTGCCCCACGTTTCACTTCGTGATTCTAGCTCTATCTCTCTCGCAGATATTAGACTTGTTGTTTTGCCCACAGGCTGGTAGGGCTGCATGATATTTGAAAAATGTGCGATATGGGGTTACATTGCTGAATGTTGCTATGACGATATGTTTTGCGATAAATAAACAAATATTTAAATATAGTTTTAACATCTTTCAGCTTAATGTGCAGCCTATGGGGTGGATATCAAGGGCAGTACGACTCCATTTGATTTTCCAAAGATCTTCACATGTGGAAACATGGCTTAACTGGAATAAATAGGACATTACTGTAAACTGTTTCACAGAAATGTCCCATTTATTTCAGTTAAGCCATGTTTTGCGATATGTGTATCATGATACTGTATGTTGAGATATCAAAATATTTTTGATATATTGTGCAGCCCTACAGACTGACATTTTGTGCCTGTTCATAGTCTTCTACTGTAGCTCTATCATTTTGCTCTGCTGGCAAAGTATGTCATCAGCTGCCACCCTACCCTGTATCCTGTCTCAGAATTTATGGCTCATCAGTCAGGAGAATAGAGGAATCTTTGAGTATCCTTAGGTTAGAATTAACCCCCGAATCCCTGGCTGTCTGCTTGCACATGCATTTTTTTTTAATCTTGACCATTTCAGTTTGTCAGTGTGAAGAACAGCCAAATGTCAGTAAGGCTCAGAAACAATCAGGAAATGTGGCATATACGGTTCAAGACAGGCGTTAATGATAAGGTAAGAAGCCAAGCAAGCTTGATGTCTTCTCTTTAATCTTCTGTGAGCTCATGATGTCTTCAAAAGAAGTCATCACTACAAAATTCAGATTTTAGGGAGTAATTGGATTCACTCACATTTGTGAGTTTTTTTTAGAATTGCTCTTGATGTATCTGCTGTGTGGTATTTATGTGTGTCTTTTAGTCATTAATCACTCGTACATTACCTCATTTCCTGTGCCCTCTGGGATGCTGTTGTCTTGTACATGGAGAGGCTCCACATGGATTTTGCATTTAATTCTTTTTGCAAGAAATCTGGAATGAAAATCAATGCCTTATTGGTTTGTCACTTAACTGGCACAAATGAAGCCTGAGCTCGTATTTATAGTAATTTGTAATTTATTTTATGTATTATTATTTTTTTTTTTTTTATGTCATCTGTTATTGCATTCCACTGTGTAGTGGCTCTAAAAGTAAAGACAGATTGTCCAAAGGTGTACAACAAAAAGGTATGTTACAGTCATAAACAGAAACTATACTGGTGGATCTTACAGAACTGACAGAGCGATAACAGACAAAATCCAGTAAACTCTGTGTGTGTGTGTGTGTGTGTGTGTTAGGGCTGCTCAATTAATCGAATTCTAATCGTGATAACGATTTCAGGGCCAAACGATCTCAAAACAAATAAAATCGAGGGCAACAATGTTTTTGTCCTAATTATTTTCTAGTGTTTGTACTGTACTTTAGATGTATACATTAGACATTTCTACTGTTTGTACATTAGACATCAAGGGAGACTTACTAATGTTTACGAAGAAAGGTATTAGGGAAAATCCAAAGGTACAAGAATGTTTTTTCGAAATGTTTTTGAATACATTTTCAATAAATAAAGCATGTTACTGAGGGAAAACAAAATAATCGTTTGAATAATCGTGATTTCAGTTCTGGCCCAAATAATCGTGATTCAGATTTTTTCCATAATCGAGCAGCCTTAGTGTGTGTAGGTGTGTGTGTGTGTGTGTGTGTGTGTGTGTGTGTGTGTGTGTGTGTGTGTGTGTGTTTGAAGCCTGCCTTGTTTTCATTACAGTGGTCTTGAGTTAATGCTCCGACCTAAGTCATTTTTTTATCACTTACAGAATCTGCACTGGAGGTTTATTTGCATACGTTTAGATGTGGCTCAACAGTAATGTTTCATGTCATTGATGCTCATTTGGAATTTCTAACAGGGTGACACCTTCAAACTATTTTAAACCTCTTACATTAAACTCACAAGAAACTGTGTTGAAGCCCAATTGAAATCCAGTCTAGGTTCAACTTAAGATCTGAAAACACACTCATACTTTTTCTCTCCCAAGGGTTTTTTTGGAGAAACAGATGAGATGTCAATAAGATCTTGTTTTATTTCTGAGAGACAAAGACTGTTGTAAGAAGTAAAATTTCCCCTTTCAGGTCTGCATAATCTGTTATGTTCTGTATGAGAATCACAATATTATTCAGGTTTATTCCAGTTATGCTTCACAGGTAGTGAGTTTAGAAAGCTTGCACAAGGGAGGTATGTAATGGAAGGGGCAAAAGAAAGGAAAGGAGGGCAGTTGTCTATGTTAGAAGGGTTCAGAACCATCCCTGGTGGCAAGAGGAATGATATCGTGTTGCACTAGCTTCACTGTACATGAATTCATATCACAAGATGATGGTATCATATATTATTCAAGATCAGATATTAATATCAGTTTGCTGAGTCAAAAGCGTACTTGTTTCAAGGTAAAACCTTTGGCCTAGAATATAGCGGGTTATGAAGTTCTGAACAGGGCAAAGCGCACCTTGAGACATATATCAGCTCACTGGTTGATAATAAAAGATGGGTGCTCAGCAGTGTTTTGTGGGTCGACAAGCACCACTCACAAGTGATCCAAACACCCAAAACTTTGATTTAACCCAACAGCAAATCAGATCATGCAGTACACCCTAATCGAGTACTGCTGAAATAGTGGGGCGGGCCCCCCTGGTGGTAGTGTAATTGCACATCGACCACAGTACAGACTAAAAAACAATGTCAATTGTTTGGGGTGGGGGGGGGGGGGGGCGTAACAGAAAATAATTGAGAAGCACTTCCCTAATCCAACTCCCCAGTCCACAGTCACCCCTGCCCAAAACTGCAGACATTTTAACAGTAATACACTAATCGTTTATTATGTTAATGTGAGCATTCTTTGGGCTAGGTGAAAGGTCTACTTTTAAATAAAATCAGAATGCATTGTCACAGTTGTCTTGAGTAGGCTCCCACAAGCATTCAACACTAGGCTTTGGTCAAACAACTCCAGCACAAGCTAAACATTTGCAAATTTGACAAGGACATACATTTATTAAGCAGTTAAGCAACAGGTACCCTACAGTGTAAAAAGTGATGCGTAGAACCAGCTGTAAGTTGTGATTAATGCCTTTAGGTAGGTCAGCAATAGTGTATATGCCTTCCAGACCAGCGACTAATAGACATGTAAAAGAGTAGGCAGTAGGCGCATAATAGAGTGTTTGTAGACTGCTCTTTCACACTTAGTCTTTTCTGCTGTCTCCGCAAGTCCGCCAGTCATCAGCTAATTCATCCAGTGATGTTTTTGTATACTACATTTTTGTAAAGACTGATATATGTCTTATGGCAGTATTTGTGCCAAAATGTAATTTCAATTGACCCACCTGCAAATGAGTTGAATGTCATCAAAAGTATTTGTTCACAGCCACAGGTTGTCCTTGGGTTTTCTTTGTCATCTTTTCACTTTTCCAATACATTTTATGTTACAAAATATAATAACACGTTTTCCATTTGCCATTTTGCAGTCACTAGACGGTCATCACCAAGGCACTGTAGCAACAACTTATAACCTTGTATTAGATAAGGACAAAAGGAGCCTTCATTTTTTTCTGGTCTGTCTGGTCTGCAGGAGCCTGAACAGGACTGTCATTATGGATCTTTTCTGGGGAAGCCAGATGTATGCTATGCTTCTTTCCATTTGTCAACGATGAGGTTTTTGAGCTTGAGTTAGCTAAGTTTCCATGAGCTCTCTGACTGGCGTTGAAGTGCGGTTTTGTACCTGAGCAGGAATAGAAGAAAGATGGCTACTCGGTAGTCCTGTAGCAACAGCAGCAGGAACAAATAAAAAAATGATATATGAAGATGATTTATCTCTTGTTTCCCTTAAGGGGGTAATAGGAAAAATTATTTAGAATTCAGTTAGATCTTGCCTCATCTCATGCATCTTAAAATCCTAAGAAATACTGTCAAGTAAAACCCGATGTAGGTCCAATCTAAGTTCAACTTAAGATCTTAAGAAGTCTAATGGTGTTCTTTTTTCCTTTAGAAGAAACAGATCAGAAGCCAATAAGATTGTATTTATTTCTGAAAGACAAAGATAAGACTGTTGTAAGAAGTAATATTTGCCTTTGCAAAGGCACCTCTTAGGCTCTCACCCAAGCGCTGCAGGTTGTCCTCCAGAGACGTTATTGATTATTGCACTATTCTGCCTCCAATTGCCTCCAGTCTGGCGATTGAGTGACCAAAAAAGGGATATATTGATGTGTCCTTTAGCTACCTCTCAGATGACAGCCACACAGGGAGTATAGTCTGCCACCATTTTTCTCCTGTCAAACTCAAAGGCTGAGTGACAGAAGCTAAAAATCTATGTCAATGCTGTTTTTTTTTTGTTTTTTTTTGCTATGATGTATGTACGAATGATCATATTACCTCACACAGTCCCTGTGGGATGTGTGTCAGAGGATGTGTTCAATTTTAAACAGCCATTGAGGTGTTTCCTGGCTACATACACACACACACACACACACACACACACACACAGAAGTCTGAAATTCCTCCTTTCCTACACATGTACATATGTGTGTATGTTTCAGGCTGGACCTTATGGTGTTAATGGCTTGGATCACTTCTCTGCTCACTGGCACTTTGTATTTAGCCAATGTTTCACACACCAAATGTCTGTACCTATCAGTCTCAAGGAATCACAAGAAACACAGCTGGGTGCTTCCTCTGAAGCTGTGGAAAATGTGGTCAAATGGCCAAACCCCTGCACTAGTAGGTACATTTGGCACAGTCAGAAAAAGGTCAGAATTTAAACTGCAGCAGATGGTTGCAGGAGCAGAAGTATAAAAAATGGCTATTTATAAACGGCCTTCATGACTTCTCAGCATGAGCCGAGGCTTCACTTCCCATACGGTAAATACAGTCATTACACACCTATGGAGAAGCAACAGCTTCTAATTGGTTATGCTGCCCTTGTCAACATTAATATTAACTGATATCATTCTGGTTTATAAAGGATGTCTTGTATTCCCTGCACATACATGTCTTTTACCGTTCAAAGGAGTTGCTGTACATATCATAGGTGTTCTCGGTCAACAAGTTGCCTACAGTAATGCATTGTTCTGCCAGTTTACAGATCAAAAGATGTTCTTTTTTAGGCAGTTTGTATTTAGTTGATTAATCAGCTGTTGTTTATATTACAGTACTTTATTTGTGTATGACTATTCCTAACCCTTGCAAGTTATGCTTACGTAAGACGTTTTTGTTATCCTCTAAAATTTAGCCAAGTAGTCTTTGTTTATAAAGGTGTGGTGTTTTTAGTATTGTATGTCACTTTGGATAAAAGCATCTGCCAAGTATCATAGACGTAAACATAGACATATCTGTTTATAACAGTCGTCTCCTTTTGCTTTCCTCAGCTGTGTCCGGTCATACTGGGATTTGTGCTTTTGAACCCATCATGTTGGTGGCAGCGAGAGCGTCGTCTGAGCGCGAGTGAGTCCCACCGGCCAGCTGGGATGAACATGCCACTGCACCAGATCTCTGTCATCCCCCGCGACATGCCCTCCTCCAGGGTCTCGGGCAGCGGGAAGGCAAAGGATAAGGACCGCGACAAACAGGTAAAGAGCTTTTAGGTCCCTATCTCTACCAAACCAAAAATGACTGCAGCTTTTTTTCTGCTACTGTTGTTTTCAATATCACTCCCACACAATCGCTTGCCGCTTGCACACTTCTGCGATTATCGAAAGGACCCCATCACATGGGGGTCACCACTGTGAGAGAGAAACAGGAAGATAAATAAAAACAAGGTGTTGGTTTTTCACACTTCATCAACACCTCGTTGAGTTGTGATGTGCGACAACTGTGCGTTATTGGCTAGAGGCTGGCACCAGAGTACTGTGCTGCAAATGGCTGTTGGTCATGTCAATTTGCTAGGAGGGGTTGTATCTCCCACCCACGCTTAGCCTACTGGAAGGGAAGTAAGGGTGCAGGGAAAGGTCAGAGCCGAGGGGAAGGGCGAGCACTTCCAGTAACAGTGGAGGGCTGGATTATTATCTTTAAAAGAGAAAGTAAAAAAGTGAACAGCTCTCTTCTTGTGTAATTGAAATTGGTGTCCTGCCTCCCTCTCTTTTCCCCTTAAAGAGTTTGTTAAAGCAATTGAGGGGAAAAAAGCCGGTTCCCTGCCCCCCAGCTCAGTGAAATGTGGGTTAGCGCTGGGATTAGAGGAGACGGCCACAGCATTCGGTATAGCGGGCGGCAGCATTTGATTGCAGGTCACGTCGCGCTGCTTTGGCTTGGCGACCCCATGGTATGGTGGCCCCGGCTTGATTGCTGTAAACCTCACCAGCTCACTAAGCCTCTGCAGCACAGGAAGTAGTGGGTAGGGGGTAGGGATTGATGGAGGAGGGTAGGGTGGGACGCGGGAGGGGCAGATGTGTTTGCATGATGGGAGACTTTGAGGTATAATGCAAATCCCAACAAAATAAATTGTCTTAAAATGACCTGCCCTGCAGTGAAAATACTCACTTGTTGGCTTTTTAATATCAGATGTTGGTGTATTACAGATGTGAATTAGAGCAGAGTGTGTAGTTTGAAGTGTGTTGTGAGAAATAGGAACATTTGTCTGTGTGTCTGCATAAGTTGATTAGCGGAGTGTGCAAGTGTGTGTGTGTGTGTGTGTGTGTGTGTGTGTGTGTGTCAGTCAGACAGCGGGAGAGACAAAGGGGAAGCAGTAAAAAAGAACAGATACTCACATCCTCATATTCACTCTCACATAGTATGAGACAGGTAGCGGGAACAATGACACTAATAACCATTCTGTCACCAGTGAGCTTCAGGCTGTCTGTTGAGCTACAGTTTTGCTGTCACTGCGTAGAAGGAAACATTTTTTTCTTGTAGACTCAAGGTCTTTCAACTTCTGACTGAGATAATTCCATAATACTAAGGTGTCAGTTGCAGCACATCAAGTAGTTTTTACTGTCACTCCAGCTATTGTTAATATCTTGCCATCCTTCTGAATTTAGTGTCTAATTAAGCCCTTTTAAAAGCATATTTTTATGTATTCTTATCATTCTCAGAGCTGAGAGGCAAAGGTTCGTCTCTGTCACCATTTTACTCATTTCAGTTACTTAAAGTCTACTTAAAGTCTGCACAAAAACTCACATATATATCTTAGCAGTAGACTACCTATTATATCCTACAGTACGAGAACAAATACTTTGGGAACAGGATTACTCAACATTTTTTAGTTTACCCCCTGGTCTGCTACATGGTTGGGATGACTGATGGTTGTGTCTGTATTCGACAGTCTGTTGATCGTTACTCCATTTTGCACCAGTCTTTGTTTCCCAAAAGCACCAGCAGACTGCTTGTGAGGGCAAACTTCAACAGTAAAGTGGAGCCTACACAATAGATGTGCTAAGACAATGTGTTTCCCATCCACTACCTCTCCTCACTTACCAGGCACTTGAATCAGGTGTTTTGGAGGGGCCTGAGAATGTTGCTCAGCTGTTTTGTTTGTAAGTTTTCACTTTGTGTTTTCCCTGTTTGTATTGTGAAATATTTGTATTGTTTACAGTAGCATTACACTGCCATTTAGGCTTGATATTACATTTATTGCAATACGCACATGTAATCAGATGTTTAGACATTTTACATCTTCATGTTTTTTTAGGTATATTTCAACAAGCACATTAATATGAGAGGTCAAAGTAACAAAAATGAAATTAAAATTAGAAAATTAGAAAATTAGAAAATAGAAATTAGAAAATAACACAAATAGGTCATATTACCAATTACCAAATGTAAATCTATCAATAGTTATTAAATGTAATCTAATTTGAAGTTTAATTCAAGTTCATTTGTTACAATTACTTTAAACTTAAAGTGAATTGAATGAGAAGTTGAATTAATTTGAGCTCATACATTCCATTTACATTTTCCTGTTGTTTTCATCTTGAAATATAAGAATGTATATTTAAGCCTCATGCAATTCCACGCACCACTATTAAACTGAAATGTGTTTCGTTTACTTTTAGAAAGACTTTAGTTTTAGGTTGCACTATCACCTGTCAATCATACTTGGTGCCCTGCCCATCCACCATTATCTGGATCGATTTATCAGTACTTCATCCAGAGCCCGTCTATGTTTAGCCAGAACCAGAACTCTGCATTGGCCTATGCACTGACAGACATTTACAATCAATTCAGATTTTAATGGATGGGTGGGGTATATGATTGCCAGGTGACAGTGCAACCTAAAATTAAACTCTTTCTAAAAGTAAATAAAATGAGCTCAAATTAAATGGTGGTGAATGGAATTGCAAGATGATCAAATGTAAAGTCTCATTCACAATGAAACAACAGGAAATACAAATGTAATGTGTGATATCAAATTACTTCAACTTCATATTGAAGCAATTTTAAGTGTAACATAATTTTGACTTCAAACTAAAGTGAATTAAACTTCAAATTAGCTTGCATTTAATCACCATTGACATATTTCAATTTGATGTTTGGTTATATGACATATATGAATTTTATTTTGTAATCAACTTTTAAATTCATTTTTGTTACTTGACCATTCATACATTAAAGCCCAATTCAGTAACATTAAAATAAGCAAGCAAAGCAGTTTGAAATAGTAAAACCTTATTTGAGGTGAGGAATGCCGTTTTGAAGAGAGACACACCTGTTACACCAACAGCATTGGTTTTTGGGTGCATCTTTAACTGACAGACCTTTTACTGGTCTGGCAATATTTTTTCTACTAGCCTTGTCATATTTTTTGCTGCATCATAAATCTATTCCACATGGATAACCACCAAAAAAAAATCTGTCTAAAAATTTTTTAAAAAGATGCATATCAACAGGTTTCTGTAGTGTAATAGTGCTGGTGGTTGTGTGTGGGGAGAAAAGGGGAAGAGTACCGATCACAGTAAACCCACCATCCTCAAACTATACCACTGTACAGCACTGTGTTGTGTAAAGTGATGTGGTTCCTTTGCACTTATCACAGCCTTTGCAGCTTGCCCGTTTCCTCCCAGTTACAGAAAACAAACAGAGGTCCGGCTTCCAGTACAAGGGATTTCTCCCTTTCCCTCAAGACGCGCTGTAGGCATAGTGATGGGAGGGGCGGCTCGGGAACATTGCCTTCCTTCCCAGAATGCAAATCAGTCAAGAGGACTGCCTGCCATTCAGTCACAGCACACAGTCCATCTGGCGATCACGGACAACTTGTCTTTTGTGCCTCCCTAGTTGGAAGAAAAAACAAAAAATTGACTGCACTCAATGTTTCCATGTCTGCCTCTTTGTTTTTTTATTTTCAAAAGCACCCAAATGTTCACTCCCTATTCTGCTGGAGTTACAGACGTCAGAAGTCACATGGTGCCCACCACAGGTGTACAGCAGCATCACCTCTCCGTCTGTCTTTTTTCTTTGGTCTTTCTCTCTGTCTCTCTCTCGCTCTCTGTCTCTCTCTCTTGCATCTCTGTCCTCCTCATTCACGCCCCATGTGTTTGTGCACTCAGTCAAACACTATATCTAACACTGCACATCATTGACAGCTGACAGTGTGACATGTACGCTCACATTTTTAAAGGCCAAATGCTGATCTCAACTGCATTTTACCTCGTTGAAACAGAGGGCTTGGGCCAACAGGGTTTGATGTGTGGTGTTTTTAAGTTACACCAATAAATGCTAAACACATGCTTTTTTGCAACTGTCCAGAGGCTGGAGGCTTTCGTACTTTGTACCGGACCATGAAGATGGACTTGCGGCCTGTTCCCATTGCACCGCCACAGCATTTACCATTGGAATTTTTTTTTGGAAATGCAAATGCCATGGCCAGCTTTTTAATTTGATCCTGTAAAAACAGGAGGACGCGAATGAGGGCAAAAATAGTGCACCGGCCATATTGTCCAAATCTGTGCCCTCCAGATTGCCTAATTTACATGCTGGTGGCGGGGGCTTTTTCACATCATAATTTCATGCAAATAAGGCAGAAAGCCTTGAAGCTGTTGAGTCTAATGCCACGAGGACTGATGAAGAGGTTATGGGTGAGTTTGTACTGAGCACTAGCAGGGCTTTAGCATGCGTCAGCTTTCTCTCCAGGCAGGGTAAGCCGTGCGTTTGCTCTCTAATCTGCCACGCCGAGACCAGGTGGCACTTTTTTTGTCAGTCAGTCATGCTCAGATGCCACTGGAGTGCCACAGACAGCTTTGCCACTAAACATGGCCATGGACATAGTTTTTGCCATGTGTTGGCTTTCTTTTTCCTCTCAGGTTTTTTTTTAGGTTGTTTGGAAATGCAGGTTTAAATTAAGGAATATTCATATGGGGATTATTTGTTCACACTGAACACTAAATGTAGCACCTGCGTCACACATTCTGGCTTAAGATAATGCAATCTACATGGTGCTGCTAAACCATTACAAGTGGATATTTTTGACCATGTAAATATTTCTCTCTCTCTCTCTCTCTCTCTCTCTCTCTCTCTCTGTCTCTCTCTCTCTCTCTCACACACACACACGCACACACACACACACATACACACATACACACACAGTGTGTATACATTCTACCCACACATATACACACACAACCCACACATGTATACACACATAAACACATACCCGAACATTTGGTCTCTGAAGTGTGAACAGTCTGTTAAAACACACTTCAATCCTTGAACAACTAGTATCCGGCATCCCAGGTGTCCGCCTACTGTGCTTACTTTATCAAACTTCATTTCCGAAGCACACCCACCCACCCTCCTCGGCCAGGCATTTGTATTAAAGGCTTTTTCTGGCCGCACTACCTACAGTAAGTAAAAAAAAATGCTGCCTGCTACACTTTCGCCGACTCAGCAGAGTTGCTTTTCATAATCTTCACACTGACCCACTTTGCAGTGCACAAGCTCACAGTGAGCGCATGTAGGAGCACCCGCCCTCCTCCGCCCCCCCACACACAAACACGCACACACACACACACACACACACACACACACACACACACACCACCAGCAGCCTTATTTTTATATGGTGGCTGTGGCTGTAAGCATCGCTTATGACTGATGTGGTCATCCCCCAGGGGTGTTGTGGGGGTCTGCTTGAATTCCACAGCTCGCAACTTCATAGCTCCCTCATGGCCTCTGCCAGGTTCCCTAAGGGAGCTCTTCTGCCTCTAAGAGCCTGACGCTGGGGCCACGAGGCCCCTGCGGCCCTGATGGAGATGCCCTCAATACTGGAGCTACAGAAAACAGAAACTTCTTGGGGGAGTTGTGCTTCTGGGAGTCTGTGAGTGACAGGAGCAGAAGACAGAGGCCACCCTTCCCCGTGAGACAGACAGGTGCTGTTATGTGTGTATCCCCGGGTGACTTACCCACACATTCAATGGTTTGCGATGTGTGTGTGACAGAGTGTTGTGAAGATGATGGGTGTGTGTGTGAGAGAGAAAAAGAGAGACAGAGAGAGAGATGTGAAGATGACGTGTGTGTGTGTGTGTGTGTGAGTGAGTGAGAGAGAGAGATATGAAGAAAGCCATTCTGTGAAGAAGCAAAGACTACAATGTCCCTTCTCTGCATATCTAACTCAGGTAGCTGGGGCTTGTTGCATTATTGAACGCTTTACCTCCTCCCACATTTATATGCTGCGGTTTAGTGTCCTTCGGTAACAGAAGAAACAGTGTATGTGTTGTACCTACAGCAGAAATGTACACACTTAGAATATACTGTGATGTGAATGGATATGCAAACAGGGCCGATGTTGAGACCACACTATAGCACAGTTGGTAGTTGCTGCTGCTAATCATGGCCTTTCAAAATCCCAAAATCCCATTGGCAGTGCAGTGCAGACCAGTAATATTTCTTCTTTCTACCTATAGGGAGATGCAACGCCTTGCACATCCTGTTGTATATAGCTCCCTACAGATTGTGTGACTGGGGCCCCTTTGGGAATTGGGTGTTGGAAAAACATAATTAGTTTTTTTTGAGAAGAGGATATTAGGCCTGGAGCCCTGCGGCGCAGGCAAAATACAACAGGGAAATTATATTAAGCACATATTAATGCATACAGATTTATCCTGCTGGCCTTTTTGACTTTTCTCCTCTTAATTTTGTGTCAGTTGTGAGCCAGTCACATATGGCGGTTGTGGAGCTAAATTCTTCTTGATTAGGAAACAAAGTCATGTCCTTAACCATGAGAAATGCCATGCTATGCAGTTCTTTGCCTTGTAATAGATATGGGCAGAATGGCTTTGTCAGTACATATATCAAAGTCTTTATATCATGTTAAGGGACTCAGTAAATCTGTGTTGTTCAGTAGACTATGTACCCATTTGGTGACCTGTCCAGAAAGAGAAAATCCTCTTCAATGATTTGCTGTCTCCCATTTCCACAGGTGGAAATGGCGGCTTCCGAAAGTAAACTCTGACACATGCTTTATACAACCATTAATTGAACCAGCGATCCCAATAAGCACGAAAATAATCAGATAGGTAGCCCAGCTAATTACACAAATAACCTGTGTGAAGTGCACAGACAGAAGAAATACATGGCAGGGCTTTTTTTGCACATGCCCTTGATGATACCACCTCTCATGCCTCCCTTCTAAATGATACACAGAGGCACCAATAATGTTGTCAGTGCTACTCACCCAAGTTGTCTGTCATGCAGTCACTACTGGGCAGCTCTGCAGTGGAGTTGGCAGTGGACATCATGGTTTAGTGAGGCTCTTTGCTCACTAAAGACACCGACTCAGAACACTGAGAGAGATCTTTTTGCCTAGGGGTTCTCAACCGTGTTGGAGATCCTGATTTCAGAAAGTAAAAACCCTGCCATGTATTCTGCCTGCCCTGTGCACTTAACATGGGTGATTTCACTATTTAGCTTATCTACATATCTGATGAGGCTCAGTTGGTTTAGAAAATTGGGAGATAAACTATGTGACAAGGTTTTTACTTTCATGAAGCTGGGATCTTCGCCTCTGGTTCTCAACAGATAGATCACAAATTTGGTACACAACATTGTCTTGTAAAATTGTGCAGATAAGAAATGAAGGCCTTTTTCTGACCATACTTTCTTCTTGTGTGGCTTTCCTTTCCCCTATAATTTTGTGGCACCTAGGCAATTCTGAGATAGAGGTGAACAGAGATAATGATAGGCTTTAATTAACTCTCCCACCTTCCACCTCCGTATGATTTCCTCGTTCCTAAGCTGCACTTTGGCTGCGTAGAATCCTGATTAGTGTAACCTGGATATGTAATGACCACCACCCACCACCACCTTCACCCCACCCATACTTGCCAGACCTTAGCTTGAGAGATAATCTTGCCTCTCAGTGTGAGCCTCAGAATCTATCCAAATGTCTAGCAGTTCCTAGCAGTAGTACATGCTAGTCTCTAGGACAACAGGACAACAGAGGATGTATGCTCAGTATTTTTTACCACCTTTTTTTTTGCTCACATTGGTTTTGCCAGTTCTTTATGGTGTTATACATAGACGATATACTCTTTTTTGACCTTTCATTCCAATGTGCTAGGCCGTAATAGGATGTTCTTTAGCACAACAAATCAGAAAAGAAAAAAACAAACCATTAAAGTCCCATTTGTTCAAAAATCATTTGGAAATCAAGCCCATCCTCTCGTGTTATTGCCATGTTTTGGAAAACCAACCCCCACCCCCCAACACACACACACACGGTTCATATTGTGATGTGAAAAATTACAGATGTTTGGCGATGTTTGCACATTTATACGTATACACATCAATGGCACTCATGAACGGCTTGCTTGCCTTGCCTGTTGCATTGGCATCTGTTGAATTCCTATCTCAGACATGACTGGTTCCCTTTCATTTAAATGCTATTACCAAAGCTATTAGACAAACGCATATCAGGCAGGTCAGTAACATCTATAGTGGATATACATCTTTTTTTCCCCCACCCCGCCCCCAAATCCACCACAGGCAGAACTTATTGGTCTTCCATGACAGGTGTACAGCTTCCCCCTTGAAGGCTCAAGCAGCAACGCCATTGTATCCCAGTGAGGAGGAGCTTGGCTCATCATGTCTCGGTGAATAAACACACAGTTGCACAGGCTACTATTTAGCTATCTTGGCAGAGCTGCATAGTTTTAAAAAAAGGTTGTGTTTTGTGCACAGTGTCACGTGGAAAGGCAATGACATGCTTCTCAGTCAGTTACTTTCTTTCTCTCAGTCTGTCTGTCTGAGATAATTTATCAGAACTGATTGCCTCACTGTATCATAAAAACCATGTCAATCTGTATAGCGTGTGGAGTACATGGATTGCTTTCACTTAGCTTGAAGCTCTTAAGTTGTGTTTCTTCTTCAGTTGTGACCTTCAGGATTGCATGCAAGAAGGCTCCAAAAATGTGCGTATTCGAGTCTCAAAGAAACATTTCATTTATTTTTCTCTCAGTGGATTCTGCCAGAATAAACCTTATGCAGCTATCTCAACTGCAGTGGAGGGAACTACTCTGAATCCCCTGCCAGTTAAAGATACAGGAAGACATGGAAGAGATACAGCTGGTGGACGTGAATAGCTGATGCTGGGCTGGGAAGGAATTTCAGGGAAGGCAGTGTGCAAGTAGACGAGTAGTAACTATGCTGATTCTTGTGAGGCTTTTGGCAGTTTGGACAATTTTCACACCCAGATGATATGGCTTCAGTCTTACACTGCCAGTTTCAAAGCTGTGTTTGTATCCCCATAACTTCTTCCACTCTAACTCTCACTTGATATCTCCATAATAACAACATAAATAAATATATATTTTTATTTAGACATCTTTGGCTTCTGACTATTACTGGCCTTTGTAAGTAATGCTTCTTTTGTTGCTAAAATGTCTTTGAATTGTAGACAATTAAAAAAAATGTGTTCTTTTGTACTGTAGTCACTTTGGAATAGTTAGTTAATGGGATTCCAAATACCCAAACAAGGACAAAACAGAGATTAAGGTAACCATTTTGATTTCCCTAAGGCAGGTTATCAGTGAGTGGGGCATGTGTTTGATATTGAATACAGAAGCTGTTCCAAAAGCCTTTCTTGAGCTCCTGCGTATCCTTGGGGAAAGGGCAGACGAGCCAGGGTGAGAGCTGTGTCTGTTTTCGACCCATGCTCCTCTTCACTGGCAGGATTTTTATTGCCTACCATATTTTATTCAAAACTTTTTTTTCCAGAGGCCTGGAGGAATTTAACTTTGTCTTGACACACGATTGTAAATGAAAGTGGCTGCACCCCAAGGTCTTCTGGTATTAGAAATGATAGTTTGGTTAGTTGTGCTGTCAATTCACAACATTGTTACAACACAGTACAAGTGGAGGCAGATGGGAGGGAGGGGTATGCACCTGGTGATGTAGTGTGAAGTGGATGAATGTCATTTTTAAAGAAATGAATACATCAAATCAGAGGGTCTACTGAAAGATTTATTCTTCACGGATGGCTGCATGGTGTTTGTTGCGACGTTTTTCTGAAGGAAGAGTGGATTCAAAGGTGTCCTTGTAAAAAAAGGTTATGCAGAGAGACTGATTATTAAATTATCGGATCTGTTACTTTTCTCTCTCCAATATGTCTTCAGTTTATAATATTTTAATTTCCAATCTGTCAAAAGCACTTTTGATAAGGCCACTTTTCAAAAGATCTAAAAGTAAGTTTTTGGTTATTCTGACAGTCTAGTCTAGTCTAGTGTACCTGTATTGGGGCTAGTCTGAGTGCAAGATCTTTTTCACATACAGTTTGTACCTGAACTTTATGCTGGTGAGAGCTGAGAACCCATGCACATATTTATTTTGAGCCCCCCCCCCCCCCCCCCCCCAGGGTTTATCCAAGAATGCCCAGTGGTACTTGTACTCCAATTAGGCAAGCACTGACTTACAAGCTCCAACAGTGTGAGTGTGTCCAACCATGGTATGAATCTGCACAACCACACAGCTCTTCTTCTCTCTCACATCACATTGTGATAGAGCTCAGCTCTGGGGTGGTGGAGAGCAGGCCTGGTGGATGAGACTTGCTCACTTCCTGCAAAGAGTCTCTGGTCACTCTCCATGGACATGTGTTTACTTTCCAGCGGGTTGGCACTTTGTTTGAACTTAAAACCTATTGGTTCTGCCTTTAATTTTTGTTCGCTGATTGGTGGCAAAAAAATGTAGTCCAGGGAAACCGAAGTCTTGAGGATGAGCTCCCTGGAGGTGCTATGGCCGTGCTGTCCTGGCTAAGGGGACAGTGCTTGACACTAGAGAAAAGCTGTCTAATGAAGAACCTGATAGTGCCTTTATTATCCCTCAGAGCAGGGCAGGAATTTCATGAGGGCCATGAGGGCCATGGCCCTCGGGCCCTCTTAATTTGGCCTTGTGCCCTTGAAAAATATCTGCCAGAAGGCCACAGTGGCCTTGGTGCCCTTCCACAAAATTGACAACACAAAGGCCCAAGTGGCCTTGCCCCTAAAATGACGAAATTCCAGCCCTGCCTCAGAGTGTTAGCGTAAGCAACACAAATGTGAGCCCAGCCAGCCAAGTTCTAGCATAATGATGGTTACTTATTAAGCAATGATTACTGGAGCATCTCGGTACTCAGTACAGTTTTTACAGAACAGCGGACTTTGAAACTAAGCAGCAGAAAGAAATAAATAATAAAAGATATTTATTATGGTGTGGCTTTTAAATATAAAGAATATTGTGCTAGCTATGTGTATTGATGTGATCTATTCATATATTTCCTTAAATTTTAATGGCACTCGTACTAATTTGCCTGTAGTGTACTTAGTGCTGGTCTTGTTCATGTCATTGTTTCTTCATCCGTTGGAGAAAATCGCTGTTTACTTTGGAGATTTTAGGCAAACGACAGTGTTGACAGGGACTCAGACATGGAGATTATGTGGCAAACTATTTGCACAGAGGTGATAGGAAGGAAGGAGTGCAGGGTGGTGGAGAAGGATGGGGGCAGGAGGGAGAGAGGAGGGAGGAAATAAGAGTATGTGTGATTTGTTGAGTTTTGGCCCAGTGGCGACAGCCGCAGGTAGATGGGGCTCACCAGGAAGAGGAGGAGACTCTATGAGCCAGAAGATGTCATGAGGAAAATATCACCATCTGCTCCGGCTGTCAGCCCAGATTCCTCATCCACAGACATCTGACAGGAGCCCAGCATTTGGTGTGAGCTTTGTTTAAGCTGTCTGCTGTGATGTTGAGGGAAAAGGAGTTATAGGGACGGACCACACATGTTTATGTGGAGGGGCCGTGAGATGGGAACAGCTCTGTTGTTATCCTCATCACGTTTAAGAGAGGCTGAAAGAGTAGAGCCTCCTCCCTTCCATCCTCCATACAAATTGTGTTGATGTTAGTGCCACAGAGAGTTGTGGAATATTGAATGTGTTTTCATTTTTCCACGGGAGAGGAGATTTTGGTGGGAATTGATAACTCTGTTGTGTTCCCCTTTTTATCTCTGTTCATGATTTTGTTCAGTCTGTGCTCCAGTGCTGCAAACTCACATGACCTCTAAAGAGCAACCTCAGTCGTTACCATCCAGAGGTGGGGAAACATTAGACAAAAGCAGCCACCAAATCACAGAAGATTTTGTTTTCCTTCCAGAGTGCAGATCACGTCTCATAGAAACAGAACAGCACTAAGGGAAATGTGTGATTGTGGCAATTTGTCATTAAATTGGAGGATGTGTGTGCGTCATGAGTCAGGATCGACAGGCAGTGGGGGGCAGTTGTGACCCCCAACAGAGATAGACTATGAAATATTCTTTTTTAGCTGTGCAAGCATGAGTTCTAAATGACCTGCTCCAGTTCTTTCAATATGAGACAAGAGCAGCTAAATTTAACGATGAATTAGTCAGAGGAGTGGTCTCCTTCTCGGAATGAAAGTAGCAGTGACAAAGAATAGTAATAAATAAATCACTCTACACAGAAAGACCCATGGCAAATGAAGTCCTGGTTTCCATGTGCAGTCTTGATTATGGTAGCTGTAAGGCAGTGATGAAGTCTGTATTGTTAGTATTGTATTGTAGACAGTGGGTACCCACATTCCGTCAGTGTGGCTGAATGTCTTTGTTGGACAATGTGTTCATCAGCACTGGTTTGGACATTGGTTTGGACAAAGGGCCAACTATTTTTATCTGTAACTCAGAACAGTAGGTGGCGCTGTATTAGTTCTACCAATCGTCATGTTACCACGTCTGGCCTAGCATTACCTGGATAGCAAATGGAGGGTCATTAGATGCAATTACATATGGTACCGTTGGTAGTGTTTGGTAAGTAGATAGTGGCCACCTTGAGATAAAGAAAGATTATCAAGTTACCTTTTTTTGCGGCACATGGCCATAGAGACCCCTACTTGAATCACAATTTCATAAAGCCCTCTGGATAAGTTTCTGTATTTTCAGAGTTATCAGTGATAAGATTGCATACACGCCTTAGCCTGAGGAGAACTCCAAACCATAGCGACTACACAAGCTGTCCCTCAAACTAAAACTAGGGAACAAAGCTAACATCTGACCATCTGAAGGTGTGTAAACAAACAGCTGGGAAATTATGTATGATAATTCAAATCTGTGCCCAGCTGAAGCTAAATGATATTCTTGTACAGGATGGCCTAATTGAGGTTACCTGGCCTCCTGCCCAGACTTTTCGTTCAAGTCTGGAAGGACAGCGTGCAGTCACAGGGAGGTGGATGTTTTCCATCTGCATTAGAAGTTTTGCCTTGCCACAGAATGCAAATGAATGCAATTTTCATTCAAGCATCCTGCCTGAAATGGATGGCCTTTCAATGCTAATGTGTGTGGTGTAAATAACTCCCCCCTCTCTCTCTGTTGACTGGTGGAGGAGAGTGGACTGCATTTGTAAGGTGCATTTGGTGACGTTTTCATTGCCCCTCCATTCATTCACGGCCCCTCAGGCTTGAGACCATGTGAAACCCAAATGCCATAGCACAATCCTCCTCTCACTCCTCTCACTCAGGTGTGCTTCCAGTTTTTATTCATGTGCCTCCTTCTTTAACTTATAGTGGATGATTACTCTTTTCTATGGATGGTAACTAAACATTTTAATTTATTATACAGCAGACATACATTTATTTGAATCAAATCTCATGTCAGCATCTTGACATGAGTGAAAACGTTTTTTTTAATACTGTGTAGACTCTGTCTCATGCAGTTTTGTTTCTGCGTTTTGTCTGTTTTTATGCATTCAGAGTTAAAGCACTGCCTCTTTCTCTGGGGGTTTTCCACTCTGTTGGAGTGCTGTTGGACCCATTCAAATCCTACTGGTATCTGGGGGCCTTAAACTGGTTTTCCAGGGATGGTGGTAAGAGAGGGGCAGGGAGTAGTTTTTTTTTCCAACTGTGACAAACAATTCCAAAAATGTTCATCCAAAAGCAGATGGGAGCTGTGAGCGTTTGGAGGGCATATGCGTGACAGTCCTCCTGTTCTTCACTGCCGTCTGCGGTTAAGACATGCTGGAACACTGATAGGCCCCTTCTGACGAGCCCTTCCTGCAAAGATCAGGTGGTGTTCAGCACAAAACCTTCACGCTGATATCTGCGATTCTCAGTTCCCCTGTGAAAATGTGTTATACTGAAGTAGCACACACACATCACGAAGGCACAGTTAGGTCTTTTCTGTCCAATGACATTTGGTAATAAGCCATGTTTTAAGCACGCATCCTAGTGTATAATATTATTTAATATCATAATATCAAGTCTATTCCCAGTGCAAGTCCTCCAGAGTTATATTCAGCTGGTTAATCATGTACTGCTTCTCACCTTTGTGTGCAGCGATGCTGTGACGAACCCAGTGCCCTGTCGCTGTCGCTTTGAATTAGCCCACTTACTGCCTGCCGCGTTGTTTTTTGCTCACTGAGGCTACTTGACCACTTGCAATTAGTGTAGCATTCTGAAGCATGGAGTGCAGGCCTGTAGGATGCCACGGCGCTGCATTCCTCCACTGGCATTTGATTTGCTGAGAGGCTGCCCTTGTGCTGTAGCCTGGTAAACCCGCCCCTCGTTCTTCATTTCATTTCATACAGAGGGCCTGGAGCGGAGGCCGTTGAGGAGCATGTAAGAGGACCGAGCAACTCCTAGCCAATCAACGTACAGAGGGTGTGTTTGTGAGCCATGATGTTGACTTTGTGTGCTACATTTGAATTGTAGTGCATAGGCAGGCTAATTGCATACGTAACGACCAGACGTTAGCCACTGGGTAAAGGCAGAGGCACTTGTTTTAAACTTCAGCAGAGTCCACACCCCCAGGAAGAAATCGTTTCTCACGGCCTCCGCTCCAGACCCCCTGTACAAAATGAAATGAAGTATGAGGGGCTGGTTTACCAGGCTAGCTGCCTGCCCTTGTGCTGTACATTCAGTCGTTTTGGGGAGGCCCTGCCTACGGATGCCTGCCATACTTGTCTGTGTATCTCTGTCTTTTTATCTATGTCTCTCCATCTCTCTTCACCTCTGTCTAGTTTGCTGCGTGCTCTCTCTCTCTCTCTATTGGTTTTGTCTGTGTGTCTGTCTCTGCCTAACTCTCTTCACCTCTCTCTTTTACTGTGCTCTCTCTCTCTCTCTCTATATTGGTTTTTCCATCTAGTTTGCAGTCATTGCATATCACTTGCTCTCCCACTCTCTCTTCATTTCTCTCTAGCCATCTATCTTCCCATCTTTTCTCCAATTATCAGACAGTGAGTCATGGTTCCCTCCCCTACGGTCCCACACCACCGACATGTCCCAGTTTTGCTAATTATTTTAGCCTTCCAGCTAACGCTGGTCATTATGGTGGCCCGCGCTTGTCCTTTGTGACACAGTAACAGGCATTTGTGTAAGTGGAGTACCTTTTTTTTTAAACTGTCACAGCTCCCCCCCAAGATGGAACATTCACAAATTGCACACGATAGATAGCGCTGCTAGATCAATCTGTCCTGGTGTCAATCCCAGAATGCTTCTGGCTTAATGATTAACACAGGAAGTGTGAATAAATGTGTTGCATATGCCTTTTCCCCCCCAATTAATGACAAAGTCCATGTTTCAGTCACACAAGAGCAGAATATTATGTTCCATATGTTCACTGTAGATGTAATGTCCGCTGAAATAAATCTTCTGTTCAGACAATGCTTCGTGTTTGAGTCTGCTGCCAAGGTGATATTGTTACAATATGTTCCCTGTAGATCTGTTGTCTGATGATCTCTAGAAACCTTTAAATCCTCCAGTGGAATTGTGAGCGTCCTGTTGAGCCCTGCGTGCCCTTGGGTCTGTCCCCTGTGTGGATTTTCTGTGATGTGCAAAAGCTATGATCGAGGTGCCCATCTGTCAGGGTTCAGTGAGTGGCTACCATCTGCTGACCAGGACTACAAAACGGCACTAACGCTTCATATGCGTGCTAATTCCCCCCCGAAACTGTGTTTTGCGAGATGTAACCTTGGGATCCAAATAAACCTCAGAGTTAATGTTTGGTGTTTGGTTGTACAGCTGGACATTTTTCTTCAAGCCTGCTTTTTATGGAATGGTTCTAGCACAGTGCATTGTATTTATCGATGAACTTTTGGTTTCGCCTTCAGACTGTGACACGATCTTAGTTTCAATGCTAGCGCAAACACACTCATGATGAAAAGGGGGTTTTGCTTTGAGGGTTGAAGGAATGTGGACTAAGGGAAAGTGCAGGCCCTCTGGCTGGGATGCTGGGGGATTTCCAGTGAGAGGCTGGTGGAGTACTGGCCCTGGCTGTTTCCTGAGGTTTCTCAGCCCTGTATGCGTCTGCGTAAGGCAGCTTGAAGTCATTTGGCGCTGCGCATGGGATCTTTGCATGATCTGGTGTGCTAATGGAAAAAAGCAAGTGCTTCCTGGCATGTTTGGTTTGTTTGTCTGAAGAACTGAAGAACAATTCCCCAGGGCCAGTTTGTGTTTTGTTGATATCCTTTAAGCTCTAACTTCAGGGCAAGTGCACTTTCTCTGAGAGGCAATCACACTCTTTACATGTTTATGTTCAGCTGACTACAAAGAGATATTTAAAAAAAAATACTGATTAACTCTAATCAGCCAGACACATTATAAAATGTTGAAGAAACTTGTAAAGTAGATATGCTCATGACAAGATACACAAGCATTCTGTGATTAGGTTACAGCAGCCAATATCCATATTTGTCTTTAATGTTAAATTTTGGTGATTTGCCGGAAGGAAGATTGCCACCTTACTGGGAAAACTGATCTTGGTGCCTCTGCCTGTGTCAAACTGTCAAATCTGTCCACTTAATAATATTTATTTCACCCTCTACTTGATTTTGGTGGGCATTTTTTTTATCTCAGTTTAAAGACCCAACAGAGAATCAAAGATTTTCTCTCATTGATTTCTGTAGGTGAAAAAGAAGAGTGTAAGACTGTTTTAAGATTTTAAGTTTAACTTAGATATCGGGACATTCACTGAAGACCATTTGTTTGTGTAATGTAAGAAAAATAAGTATGAGAAAAAGGATACATTTTACTGAATTCTTAATTGTTTCTTCTAAAACCTTCTTATTAGAAAAAAAGATAGAAATCATCTTAATATAATCTTATATAATCTTGTTTGTTTCTGAAAGGCAAAGTCGAGACAATTCTAAGAAGCAATATTTCTCTCTGGGCAGCTCTGCCATCAGCATTCTAGACCATGAGCCTTGGCGTGTCCCACCCTCATTCATATTTGAACTACATTCAAGCAGAATGACTCAGCTCTCATCTATCAACATCCTCTTGGCATCTCTGTCTGGTTCCTTGGCCCCTTGCACGCCATCTTTCATGCCATATCGCTTTCATTGGATACTGTTACATCTGCCTCCAGCTCCAGACACCGCCTTATGTGGGTCATCACTATCAAGGTTACTTATAGCTGGGACTGGGGCCTGACAACGCAAAAATAGATCCCCAAAAAGCAGAGCGTGGGTTTCAGAAAGAGGTCAGGAAGAAGTTTAGGAGCTGCACCCCAACATGTGGAACCCTGCTATCCAGCTAGCCATGTCTTCATGTCAGACTTCACTGTGTGTTTATGTCAGTTATGAGCATGAGGTGGTTTAGCCTACGCTACATTGGACTTAGCAGACACTTTTATTCAAAGTGACTTATAATAGAGGATACAAATTAAGCTACAGTTATGCAGAGAAGATCAGAGTATGGTATATAATAATATACATGGTATATTACAGTAAATGACGTAACTTGTCTTAACTTGGCAGTTGCTTTGACAGTGTTGTTAATGTTGAGCTGTTGCATTTGTAAAAATATGGCAAAATGAATGAATGAAATCTCAGTTGTTTTCATCTTAACACCCCCCCACCTGTGTAATTTGGGGGGCAACCACAAAACCCATAGTCCACCACTGGCATGAGGTGACGTAGTCTCTGCTGCTACATGCTACTGTTTTCTGTATTGCATGGGAAGTACATGTGAATGCGTATCAGTGAGCTCATAGATCATAGCGTGCATTGTTTTTAGTGCTGTTTTCACAAATCAGGATGTTCTATAGGGTTGACTCAGGTTTTTTTTTAAGCCATCAATACGGATATGAAGCCCAGTACAGAGAGAAAATCTCCGCCTTCTTGTGCAATGCCTCTTTTTGTCTAAGAACCTTTATAGCATGGACTTCAGTATCTCAGTACAAAGAAACTCTCCCCTTTTAAGTGCAGGGCGCCTTGGACTTCAGTATCTCTGGAGTTGTTTGATGTGGTCCCAAACTTATTTTTATTTCACAGGCAAATGTGCTTTAGAGACGGAAGTAAATATAAATGCTGTGAAATGAGCAGTGTGGTGACTTAGCGGTGAAGTCTTAGCCATGAAACCTGCTCTGACTGACTGGAGCTTATTGCTATGTATGACTATTTTTGAATATGTACTTAAGGATGCTACTACAACGCAATTTCATACCCCAGGGATTATCCAAATTTCTTATTTACTAGATCTCTGTACACACACACACACACACACACATACAAATACACATATACATGCACACACACACATACAAATACACATATACATGCACACACACACACATAGAGTACTGTGGCAGGTGTGAAAAAATGCTGTCAACTAGGAATGCCTTCAAAAATGAAAGTGTTAATCATTTATGTTAGAGTTTTTGAAGGAACTTGGCTGGTAGCTGGCGCCAAAAATCTTGAAGTACTACCACAGATCTTCTGTGGATGAATGCTTCCTGACATATACAACCAATTTGGTGTAATTGGTTGATCATACACTTGACTATAATCCTGCAAAATCCCTGACATTGTGTGTACCCCTGTGTGTGTACACTTTGTGTGCACCTGCCTAACACTTGTCAAAAAACAACTTATGCCCATCTTATGCCTTAAGTCCTTTCAGCCGTATGGGTGTTTTAACATTAAACATGTGGACGGCTAAAAAGATACAGTACTGTCCAAAGATTTAAGCAGGTGCCTTCAAACCAGCATCAGTTCACACACAGGGGTACACACAAAGTCTGGGATTTTGCAGGATTATAGTCAGGTGTACCTGACTATACACCTGATTACCAATCACACCAAATTACACAACCAATTACACCAAATTGGTTGTATATGTCAGGAAGCATACATCCACAGAAGATCTGACGGCCACGGAGCGTCAAATGCTTGTTAGGGAATGCGTCTCACATTCGGATATTTCCACACAGTGCTGCCAACAAAACGTAGCCAAATGACACAATTTACTGCTACTTTAAGGTATAACAATGACTGAAACAGTTAATTTTAATACTAATTAGATCAACAACTTGCAATTTTTATCAGCCAAATATGAGCTAGGTCATCTATATTGCATTACTTTTGTTTACCGATGGCAACGGTTGCTAAAGGAAGAAAAGTCTTGTTTTAAACCAACGGTACCACCACCGTCAGCCCAAACGGTCGGAAATGGCAAATATATGTGAATTTAATAGAAAAACAAGTGATTTTGACCTATTGGCTTGACACACACGTTTAGAACAGTTAACTGTGAAGTCACCGCGGAGAACCACGTTACCATGCACAAGGCATGTAAAGGTGAGACACTGGCAAGTTGGGATTTTATGTCGGCAGCTGCACACTTCAGCACTGCGAAACTGCATTAAAAAAGTAGCCCAAAATGACACAAGGCAATGTTATAGGCCTAGTCATTTGTTTCTTCCAATTAATTTGACAAGGAGTCATTTAATCCACAATATCACGGTGGGCAATTGAAATGTTACCTGCCAAGCATTCACCACCAGCCACGAGACATACAGAGAATGTAGGATTAAGCTCGCTTGAGTAAAAGCAATTCAGATTTATTTTATGTGGTGGGGAAGGGGGATTGGTTTGTTATACCATGTCTTTATATCCGTAGTTTGCTTCTCGCGAATTTGCCGGGCTGTTGTTCGCTGAATGTCCAACTTCCTCGTTTCTGCAAATATCGTCGTTTTTTTTTTTTTATTCATGTCGTCTTCTGCCCAGACCACGGAGAGAGCACGGATATATTCAGCTGACCAGAACTGGTGATCCAGCTTTTTCATATTCTTCAGTAACAACGGTAATACAGGTGCAGATAATACTCATGCCATCTTCGCTTTGTTTTGCTTCCAAATGTTGACGCCGCCCCGACCTTGACACCGCCTCTAGACCCCCTTTAGCCCCTGTAGGACCATCGTTTTGGTTGGGCCAGAAATCGCGGGCTACTAGCACCCAGGACAGCCCCTGTAGGCCCGTGTTAGCACCTCCCCCTGAAGGTGTGAAGCCACTTAGCACCGGCACACCCGTGTCTGCTCCGGTTTGGCCCGGTAATGGGAACCCTGCTAATGTAACTAATTACTCTCCGAAATCAGCATTCACTAGAGTAAATTATGGATTTTTAATGGAATGATAAGTAAAAAGCAACTCCCCCTCAGAAACTCACCCATAACTGATTGCCACCCAGTGGGTGTTGAACCATTCGCTTCTTTCAGCTTGACCTACATTTCATTTTCGATCAATAAAAAATGTTGTGTGTCTCCTGTCCATCACAGTGCATTCAGTGCCGCAACTCAGCCATGCGGGAATGCTTGAGGCAGAAATCTGTAAGAAAAAGCTGCCGTTTTCACAGTTAAATATTCATTTTTACAGATGAATGTTCTTTGAATGTTTTTGTTTGTTTGTTTATTTAAATCTAATTTAGAATATTCATTGACAGCCCTACAAACCTGTGTCAGATATGCTGTGTGCTGCTGCTGCAGTCATTTAAACTGGGAGTCCTTAATTTTAGGATTTGGTTACGCAACATCCTGTCAGACGGCTGAGTGCTGAAGATAGCACTGAATGTTTTGCTGACGCCTTTAATTAAGCATGACCTGATTTTTATGGGGCAAAAAAAAGCTACGAGCAAAGACTGCAGGTGTAGATGAAGCTTACGAAGAGGCTTAGAGTAATCATGTTTGAATCCCTCTAGCTGTAATCAAAGTATAATCGGCACACTTTTCCCACAAACCTGTGTGCATGTGTGAGGGTAAAGCTTAGTCATATGAGATTACTATATTTCCTCTGTCTTATTGTCTCTAGCTTAGAGCTAGGCATGGAAACCCTGTTTTTATAATATTCAGTCCTCTGCGCTGTGAGCTAAAAGTGCTTAGCAGCACGGTGACTGACCAATGGCTTTTAATAGCAATTAGCTCGGTTATAAAATGGAGGGTGCATTTAGACACAAAAGCAAAGGGCAGACAGTCCGCACTGTTCACTATAAAGACAGAGTGCTTTTAGTCTGTCAGCAATTCAAATTAGGTGTGTCAGGTTAAAATGTGCAATTGTTTGTGTGTGTGTGTGTGTGTGTGTGTGTGCGTGCGCATGTGTGTGTGTGCATGCATTTTTGTTATTTGTCAAACAAGGCTAGTACACATCATTTTAAGCACTTGGGTGTCTTAACCTTGTGACTAAGTGGACAGCCTGTTGGATCCAGACAGTAGGGTCCTCTGCTCAGAATGTAGAACAGTCAGCTTCTCGGGTTGGTAGGTAATCATTCATACCCTGGTTATACTTCCTGGAGGAAATAAGGAGGCTTGCTGGGCTGTAAATATGAGCTCGGCCAAACAGCTTTCCTTACTCATCCATAAGTGACTAAGACATGAACAAAGGTTGAGGGGGAAAAATCTTCCATCCATCGTCTCCACCGTTGCGAATATTAACGGTGTGATATACTACACACGGACGACGCCACATGCACGCGTGCATATGATGGACACAGTGTGAATTAATGTGCTGTAAATCCACACTAAAGTGCCCTTGGTTGCCGGCACAGTAATTTCTCTGACAAATGAGATTCGTCCATGGCGGCCTCCACCCCCCCACCCCCAGAAGCTGCCCTCTCTGTTGGCTCGGCTCTCCCTGGAGCAGTGTGACCAGGGCCAGACACGGCCTCCATCTTTGTCCCCGCCGTGATAAATCATCGCTCAGAATGGCAGGCTGCAGCATCTGCCTTAGAGAGACAGAGACAGAGAGAGCGAGATAGAGAACAGAGAGAGGGAAGAGGGAAAGAGAGATGGTGAAAAAGAGAGAAGAAGAGAGAGATGGAGGGAGAGATGGGGAGGGCGAGAAAGAGAGAGAGAGATATGGGGAGGGAGACCGGAAGAGAGAGAGCGAGAGAGAGGCATGGAGAGAGGAAGAGAAAGAAAGAAAGAAAGAGGGAGGGAGAGTGCTGAGAAAGAGAGAGAGAGAGAGAGCGAGGGAGGGAGAGAGGGCACTGAGATAAAGAGAGGGTGTGCTGTGCTGCGAAAGAGGAAGAAAGAGTTGGCCTGCCCTTTGCATCTGGGGCAGTCTCTCTCTCTCTCTCTCAGGAAGGAGCAAAGGCTCTAACTGAATTAGAGGGGAGCCAGTGCAGCAAGCCAGGCTGAAGGAGAGGAACAAGGAGAGAGGGCGCGCAGACAGAGAAAGCGCCTTTATTTACCGAGCCGGCAGCCGGCGAATGAGTGTGCTGAGCAGCAGAAGGAGGAGTGAGCTGGGGGGGAGGAGGGAGGGGTTTAGGGGGGAGGGGCACAGGGCTAAAAGAGAGCTCCCTAAGTCCCACCCCCTGCTCATGAATTATTCGCCAACACAGCCAGCCCCCACTGGGATCAGCTGGAGGAAGTCGCCTAGTCGACTGATTGCGCGGAGGCTCTTGCCGGCTGACGAGGGTTCTGGCGGAGTGCACAGTGAGCGAGCGAGCGAGTGAGAGCAAAAGAGAGAGAGAGAGAGAGAGAGGGAGAGGTGTTATTGAGCTGAGCCAAGCCAAAGCTGAGACGAGGACCAGATCAGACAAGAAGGAGCAGCTTTCACTGGCCAGCGTCAGGCGAATGTAGGCCAGCCTGCTGCTACTGCTGCCACTGCTACCTCTCCTCTCCTCCTCCTCTCCTCTCCTCTCCTCCTCCTCTCCTCTCCTACCTCACTGGCAGCGTCACTGCCTCACAGCCTCAGCCTCCGTTCCAGCCTCACTTCCGTGTTTACAACCCCCTCTCTTCTCCTCTCCTCTCCTCTCATCTCATCTCTTTCTCCATCTCTCTCTCTGTCTTCCTTTCTCCCTCTGTTCGCTGTCGTTTTGAGCAGTGAGGATTTGACAGCTGGACATGTAGCCTGTAGTCTCTGGGTGGGGGCTTTTGTTTGTGTGTGTGTGTGTGTGTGGGAGGGAGAGAGGGAGGGAAGCTGCCTCCTTCTCCACTGGCAGTCACTCATGCATTCATGTTGGAAAATGAAGCTTCAGGTAAGAGCCTCCTTTGGTCGTACTGCTTTTGTTGTCCCTGTTGCCATTGCTATTGTTGTTGTTGTCATGACGTTAGTAATGCCACTGCTGCTGTTGCTGTCGCTGACTGTAGGGTTTCGGCTGTACGACAGCCAGTGTTGAATGTCTCAAAGTGTGCTGCTGATTATGAAAAGTCTGTGTTTGTGTGTACTGGTTTAACGTTTGTTTACCGTTTTTACATGAAGGCATCCTTTAGTGAAAAGGCTGTTACTGTGGTTGTTATGGTGAGGCCTGTTTCTCTTTCTCTCTCTCTCTTTCCCTCGATCCCTCATTCCCCCTATCCCTCCTCCCCCTCACTCTCCATGGAGATTGAAAATTGTTGCTTTGTTCCCCACCCCCCCAGCCTCATTGCTTTCAACACTATTGGAGCTGTCGTAGGGCTCTAGCAGACAAGAGGGCGCTTAGGTTTCAAGAGCCAGGCCACAATTGTTTCTCTGTGTGTGTGTGTGTGTGTGTGTGTGTGTGTGTGTGTGTGTGTGTGTGTGTTCGCCCGTGTGTGTTCATCTGTGAAGTTGGTTTGTTGTGTCGTGTGTGCATGTTTGCTTTTCGCCTCTGTGGAGGGCGACCTCTTCCTGTGCATTTCTATTCTTCTGCTGCCGACCCCCCAGCAACGCACAGGCCATAGTAGCACTCGCCACAGGCACAAAGAGAAACGCTGACCCATTTTCTCCTCCTTTTTTCCCTCTCTCTCTCTCTCTCTCTCTCTCTCTGGCCCTCACCCTTTGTGCCCCCACTATTGTGTTTAACACTCCGGACTGCTTTGGGAGGTGAGGCGTGAATCATGTGAAAGGGCGTGTGGCCACTGTCTAAATAGCGTGTGCAGCCAGGGGCGTTTGTTAGTGCTTTATGCCCCATGGCATGGGCCCGGGCGAGTGGTTTAGGGGTTTAGGGGTGGCATTGGCCCGCCGTTAATTTAATGTTTAGCTCCTCCAGACACAGCCACAGACTGTTGGGCACACCCATCACACCCATCTGTCACCGTGGTAGCCAGGCTCTCGTGTGTGTGTGTGTGTGTGTTTGTGTGTGTGGAGGGATGTCCGCTTGGTGGCACTTGCTACCTCAGGGCTTTCCAGTCTCTGGGGCGTCACTGAATGTCAGCAAAATGTCACTGTCATCTCTCACGGCAATGTTGAAGAACTCTGCCAGATAGCCATACTATATGCTTCCAGGCATCCAGGCATTCAGGCGTGCACACACACACACACACACACATACACACAAACATGAAATGAGTTCATGGGATAGGAATGTGCATATTCCCAGTGGCAGATTGATCAGATATTTTTCCACACGATTCGGGGCTTAGCGGATTGCATCACTGATGTCCGCCCAGAACCAGGAGGCTTTGTATGTGAAATCCCCCAGTAGGAGGGAAGCAAGAGTGGGGGTGTGGAGGAGGAGTGTGTGATGTGGTGAGATTAGTGGTCACATGGCGCGCCACAGCTTAAAATCCGCCACCGGGGCAAGGCAAGCGGGGACAGGGAGTCTTCGACTCAGCCCCAGACACCCGTCCAGCCGTTCATCCCTCTTTCCTCACCCAGTGGAGGGGTGGGGTGGTGGGGTTTAGCAGAGGGAGATGAGCAGGGGCCCCCCAACAGAAGATATGGCTAGAGAAGGGGGTTGGGGGGGGGGCGCCAGGACCGAGCTTACATTTCTGTACACAGCTGATTATCCCCATATTACACCTGTGTCATGCATTCTGCTTACCCACACAGAAAACCCAGAGCTTCACCTCTCTCCCAATTAAAGAGGCTTAAGGGCAACGTGCTCCACGGGATAATTATATCATACAAACAGAGGATTGGATCAGGAGGGAAAAACGCAGAGAGAACCTGCGCAGAACTGACTATCTGAGGGAGGCTTGAAAGGATGACTCAAATTAAGTTGCTACATGTTTTTTTTAGTAATACAAATTAAAACATGTAGTTAGGTTAACCACACTCTAACGAGCAGGACATGCCAAGACCTTTCCATGCACTGCGTTATGACAACGTTTGGTGTATCATATCTGCAACAAAAAAAACTTTTTGATAAGAAAAGTTTTGATGATAATGATATAATCCACATTAGGAATTCTACTGCAGAGCTGCAGTTCTGGAGGATTTGACCTCTAATTTATATTAATGCTTTAGAGACTGAGGACAAGGGCTCGGTCTCTAGGGAACCGAAACCTCTGAGTCAACATGCTAATCAGAATTCACTGGGCAGAAATTATTGCCCTGTGGAGTCAACTTATTCAAGGCAAAAATGCCTTAAAAAGCAGGCCAAAGAGTGACGTGTCTTATGATATGGAAATATGACAATCCGACACTTCATACCACATTTTCAGCCTATTGTGTTTAAGTCGGTGATTCCACGCTTACAGTTAGCTTTTGTGTGTGTGTTTCCCATCTGGGAGAAATGTGTCCTAGAAAACAGCACATGATAGAAAAAAGAGTCCACAAAAGAAGAACAGTCAAAATGTCTGCTTTTTTCCAAATCCTCTTCCTGCCCCCTCTCTCTCCCTCCCTCCCTTCTCCTCTCTCTCTCTGTTTCGCACTGTATCTGGTCACATGAAATTCCCCTCAGCCAGACTCCCAGCACTCATGTTACCTCTGATGCTGATCCCCCTGCAAGCTGATTAGTGGAGTTTCACACCGTGACGTGTGCGACATGTCCCCTCTCCGAAAGCCGCCCCCCCCCCCCCCTCGTGTGTGTGTAATATGCAACCACATTTCCCTTCGCTTCGCCCACCTTTGTGAAGGCCCCCACTGCACAGAGGTTACAGGCCACCATGTTGTGTCCATTTCCTGCTTGGACATGTTGATGTAATTATGTCCCAAAGAATCGTGGGAGACAACGGAAAGTCGCATTCTCTCTCTCTCCCCCCTCGTGATGAAAAGACAGCTATTTCCCCTGCCCTCCTCTCTGTCTGAAATGATACTTCTGGTTTCTCTCTCTCTCAGCCAGGCTGAGCTAACGGGTACCATCCTGTTTACAGAGGATCCACTGATCCCATCTGACCTCTAATCGCTGATTCCAGAGGCAGGGATGTGTGTGTGTGTGTGTGTGTGTGTGTGTGTGTTAATCTAGTCTGGACTCTTTTTTCCTCATTGAGGATTCACAGACAATAAACTTTATTGTCTGTGAATCCAGACTAGACTTTATTGAATACAGAGACTATAGTCTGTAAAACTCTTTTCATGTTGAACCCTTTTTGAAGTGTTGCTGATATTACTGCATTATCTTTGCCCTGTAATTGTCGTTCGTTAGAACTGACAAGCATAATTCTAAACTTCCTGTGCAGTGTTGTCACACCCTGTCATCTGTCATTACTGGCCTAAATTGTACTTCTCCATTTTGCTGTGCACATTGTAACATGAAATTGCAGGTACCATAAGCTTGCAAACAGGAAGATGTGTAAATGGCATGTTCTTGCAGTGTAGGCCAATTAAGTTGTTAGGGTTTGAAAGATTTGGCAGCAAATAGAGAATACTGTTTACTTGTTTACTTGTCCTGTAATAGTGTATTTTTTTCAGTCAGATATTGCATGTAATGGTTTCAGGCACGGTTAAACATGGTGCAGTGCACTAGGAAAGCAAGTAGGCTGCGTGACTGTCTTGGGGCTCTGAGACCGACCGTGTCTCCACAGATTTCAACCAGGAAAACAGCAAACAGTCATTTTCCGCAGAGAAAAATTGCCTTTTCATGTTTTCATGGCAAGATTCCTTCAAATAAGTTTGATATATTTGTCGCCCCGAACTCCCTCACCACACTCCGCCTTTGAGTTTTCACGAACCAGAGATAGCCATAGATGGACTCTCAGTTAATGGCATGTCATATCTATGAGCCTACCAGCAAAACTGGAACATTCTCTTGAGGGGTAGTTGTTTATTTGTGTAATAACTACATATATCTGACATATGAAAGCACAGGCATTTATGAATATTTAAGAAAATATTATTACATTGATATCCTAGGACATTACAGTTCTTGCCCATTGCTTAAACACATTTTGTTAAACTTGGCTCGCTGTGCCAAAACTCTACACACAAGCACATAAGACACAACACTTGGAAATAAACCATTCACATCTATGTCAAATTTAAACTCTGCAATCAAAACCTAACAATCCTTTGTCAAAATGTCACTCTGATGACAAAATTGCACACACTTGCATCTTGTGAAAACACTGTCACATCAGCAGCAACACACTAGTCTACTTTATATAAAACACTGATTTTTGTATTTTGAATAGATGTGTTTTCCCAATGATACATTGGTATTTCATTTTTGAACGAAGTAGTGTGTAGCGTGCAGGAGCAAGTGTGTTGCAAAAAGGAGCAAGTGTGTTGCAGAATTGCAACTAAAGTGTAAAGCAGCATTTGTGTTTAAGGTATGGTTACACTGTGTTTAAGGCATGGTAACACAACTTCAAGTTATGTTACTTTGGTTTAAGCATATGTCTATTGCGTTCAAGCAATGGGCAAAAACTGTAAATGTAATTCATAGGCCTAACATAAACAAGACATATTTGTATTAGATAACATTCATCATGTTTCAGTGAGTTATTTGTTTGATTAATTATGGTCGGTGAGAGGAGAGGTGAGCGTGACTACCTATGTTATCAGGGCTTCCTAGCCCTACTCCCCATGATAAGCGGAGGCTGCGTGGCTGCCAGCTGTTCTGAGTGGTGGGCCTGGTTGGCTGCTCACGCTACGCTATCTCCACATGCCCTTGTCTGTCCTCCTCAGTCTGTCCTGCTCTGTCCCCCTCCTTCTCTGTCTTTATCAGTACACCCCAGGGGCACCTCAATAGCTGATCGGTCTGTGTGTGTGTGTGTGTTTGTGTGAGTGTGTGTCTAAGAGTGTGTGTGGGTTTTTTTGTGTGTGTATAGGTATGTGTGTTTGTTTAAGTGTGTGTTTGCATGTGTGTGGGCATCTGTCTGTGTGTGTGTGTGTGTGTGTGTGTTTGTGTGTGTGTATGTGTCTCTGTGTGTCTAAGTGTGTGTCTGTGTTTGTGTGTGTGTTTGCATGCGTGTGGGCATCTGTGTGTGTGTGTGTGTGTGTGTCTGTGTGTGTCTGTATGTGAGAGAGTGAGTATGAGACTGGCATATAAAGGCACCATCATCTGTGATTCACTGCTTTCACCTCAGGTCCACTTGAGCATCTCTTTTAAAAAGCGTAATGTTTGTGAAGATTGGACATCAGTCCCTGTCCCCCCTCCACCTGTCCTCATCACCATTCATGTTCCGACACCTCTCCACCCTGTGTAATGTTGTCACAGCTGGTGGTAAGGTATATACTCCAACACGTCTGTCATAGTCACCTTATTATTACTCCCGTTAAAGCAAACACACATACACACACACACACACACACACACACACACACACACACACACACACACCTATTAACACTTACACAGGCCTTGTTGCCAATTAAGTTTTGAGTTCCTTCACAGTTTTCAACACCTGCATATAAAAATCCATTATTATTAGCAGAACAGATGTTCCACTGACATGTCTACAGTTAGCACAGAGAGCTTGATCCTGCCTCCTAACATATGAGGAGCCCACAGGGAAAATGGGGATGGTCACAAAATGCAGAAACTAAAAAAATGTAATTTATAAGTTTGATTTTTCATTTGATTTTTAGAAGTAAATGCTATTTTAAAATGCTTCTAGCTCAAGACTGTGCTCGTTTATTCACAGGATTGCTTTTGAAAAAGCTGGGATTTCAGTATAACTACCAATAGGGGGAGTAACTAAGAAAAATGTCATTTTGTGACTATAGACGTTTTTCCCCTGGACTCCTCATACTGTATATCATTCCTGAGATTTTTTGTTTTCTCTAGTTGACCATAGTGTGCGACTTAACAATTGAACTCTACACAATCATTGTGCTTGATTTTAAGATAAAAGATTCAGTACTTTATTGCCAGACAACAGGTGTAAATTGGTAGAGATTCCCCTCATTTCCCTTTTAGTCTGAACTGAACCAGAAAGACTTCTCTTTTTTATTGGCCTTCAGTTTCTAATGGCTAGTCTTGCATTCACACCCACATGCTCTCAGCAGAGATAGCATCAGATAGGAGCGCAGAGTGAGAGTGAGTGAGTGACTAGTCTCTTTTGGCAAAGGCTGGTTTGGATGCCAGAGCACAGCCAGCCGAGGCACCTCACAGATAACTGATCCGTGCTGGATCCCTTGCACTGTCAGAGCTACTGCTGATGGCTCGAACTCTCTCTTTCTCTCTTTCTCTCTCTCTCTCTCTCTCTCTCTCTCTCTCTCTCTCGCTCTCTCTTGCTCACTGTCTCTGTCTCTGTCTCTCTCTCGTTCTCTCCCTCACTCTCTCTTGCTCATTCTCTCTCTGTCTCTCTCTCTATCTCTCTCTCTCTCTCAGAAATGGGTCAGGCCGCTGCGGAAAGCGCAGATGAGCTGTGCGGCTCACACAGCCACCCACCGCAGAGAGAGAGGAGCACTAACTAACTGCCGTGGAAAAGCTGACCTTACTCGCCTGGTAGCATCTGTCAGGAACTCCTTCTACACGATTATGATTTTACAACAGCTGTCTATATATTTGAAGGTGGTGGTGGAGGGGGGGATACATATTTGGGTTAATGTTTATACATGATGTTTATAGAGGTGGGGTGATCAGCATATTCGTGTTGGCTGTATGTGTATACAGTAGGTGGGGGTGTGGGAGTGTGGTGCATTTGTTCGTTGGCTGTATGTGTTTATCTCCAACACAACAGTAACACCTTCCATATAACACTTTATCTCCCTTAACAATGGAATTCTCTTATCTGATTGGCTGTTGAGCTGGGAATTAACTTTGTATAACTGGCTACCTTTGAAGTAGATCAAATCATGAACTCGTGTCGCGGAGTTCTTCGCCTCCACCTCACCATTATTTCCACAGAACTGGTCACCTTGTCGGCTGTTATCCCTTACATATATGGTGCGGTGAGCAGTGCGTATGCGTGTTGGCTGTATGTGTATATTTTGTGGTGGTAGTGATGGGAGGAGGTATGCTGTTTTGGTTGTATGTTGACAGATGCAGGTGGATAGGCGGTGGATGGGAGGTGGGTAGGCATGTTGGCTGTGGTCGTCTGCGATTATGTCACTCAGATATCCGCCTTGGATTGCTTTCCTGTGTGTACTTCGTTACAGAGTCATTAGACAGGCTGCTCAGACTCACCTTGAAGCCTCGGGGTAACTGAACTGGCATGCTCCACAGAGAGCTGAGTGAGGATGGGGGCTGGGAGTCCCAGACGTTACCCCTCTGAGGCGGTGCATTTAACCATACAACCAAATCCCCTCCCCTTTCTGATCTAGTTCATCAGAGATCCAACCCAAGTGCTGCCATGCTAAACCAAACCTGCCTCCATCTTTTGTCACCTATTATGACAAAGTAACTGTAGAAAATGACATGGCTTGACATAGTCTGTCATCTTCTCGGTCCAACTGTTCAATATTTTCCAGAGTTCGCCGAATCATGTAGCATTTGTGTGAGATCACTGTGACCCAACAAGTATCACATCACACTGAACGCCCCAAAAGCATGATTTAGAGGAAAGACCATGAAATGAAACTGTGGCATCACTGGATGGTTTTGAACTGGCCACTGAACAAATCTAGTGGCTCATGTCACATGTGAGCAGGAATCAGAGTTGGTAGTTATGTATTGAACTGCATGTCTGAAATGTTAACAGAAATGTAATTATTCTTCTCCTCTAAAAAGGGTGTCTTGGGTGAATGGAAATTGATTGAGGTTGTGGTTATTATTTACTTTTTACAACTAGCATTCCATCCACTGCCCTATAAAGCCAAAAGGCAGTAACTACATATTTTCTCAAATTGAGTTTAGATTGGAAATTGACTTCCTCCTTGTCTTTTGACTACATCTCTTGCTTCTTGATATTAATAAAGTAGATAAAAGCATCACCACTATTGTATGTGCAACATGTTTGACTGGGCAGAATGAAGGCATTTTTCTTAGCTTCTATGCTCACACAGTTACTGCACTTTGCCTTGTAGGGCAGTATGGCTTTAGACATAACAGTTAAGATTGAGTTTAATAGGTCTGCTGCTCCAAAAGCAAATGTGTGTGTGTGTGTAATGCCACTCTCATGGGCAGGAATCATCAGAGTTGGCCATCGTGCACTGAGCCACTCTTGTAATAGCAGAGATGAGATTTGTCACTGCAAACCCCGACGGTTCTGCTCGAAGCCCGCAGCCTTTTGCATGTCACCTTGCATCACTCAAAAGCACCGCCTCTGAGTTCTCAATGCCTGTCAGCCCTGCTGACAAGGCAGTGCTACTACACAATCCAGCAAAAGCAAGGTGTTCGTTGGCTGTCTCAAACAGCCGGTGCTCGTAAAGTAGTGTCCATATGTCTTTTCTAATCTGTGCAGCGCTGAGAAACGTCTGACCTCTGTACACTCCGGATGAAAGAAAGGTGCCGGTGTCTGTGTGTGTGTGTGTGTGTGTGTGCTCTTCTGGGTACTCTTGCCGCTTGGCTCCCTGTGAGCCATGTTCGGTACGAGCTCGGCTCCTTTGCTGTTATTCTCAAGGACTGCCCCTGTATTTGCTGCCTCATTATATTTTGAAAGCACTCGAGGCAGACCCTAGATACTTGCTCATTATTCCATTTTAGATTGAAGGTGAATAGAGGGCACATATCAATTGTACCCTGGTTAGCAGAGAGACTATTGCACACAACATAAATGGCTCGATGTAGCTATGCCTTTTACATATTGGATTGTGTATTCGATTCCCACATACACAGTCTACCATTAAGTCTACCATTATTTCTGTGGAACATTACTTCAGTTGAATGCTCAGTAGACATTACTGTGATATAATGAATAGAAAATCATCTGTTTCATATCCGAAGAGAAATGTTGAAAGGAAATTGGGCAAGCTGACTGCTGTATCACTAATGGTAATTTTGTGTTCTAGTTCCTTCCCTGTGTACAAGACAGATGAAGGTCGAGGCTCAGACATTTCCGGATATCAGAGCTGTAGAGAAGTCTAGGCTTGAGAAGAGTCTGGAGTTGGCATCAGTGACTGTGGTTTGATTTGCAGAAACCTTCTTATGTCCAAACCGAGAGCCGTAATTCAAAGCTCACCATAGGACAATTTATTGCCCTGAAATTCTGCTCAAATCTGCCTCTGCCTGGTCAAGCTGGAAATCAAATGTGTGTGTTCAGTGGTGCCTCCAATCATAACTCCTGCCCTTACACACTCTCTCTCTCTCTGTAACTGTCTGTCTGTCTCTGTCTCTCTCTCTCTGTCTTTCTCTTTCTGTCTCTCTCTAGCTCTCTGTTGCTGTCTCTCTGTCTCTCTCTAGCTCTCTGTCTCTGTCTCTATCTCTATCTCTCTCTCTCTCTCTCTTTCTATGTTTTAGCTTCCTGAATCCTCTCAAGGCTACACTATGTTGCTTTTTTTGCCAAGGCCTGTGCAACCCCACCTGTGAAGAGGGGTTTTAAGGCCCATTTCACATGTAGAAGGGATGCTTCCCTAAAGAGAGAAAGGGCTGCAGACCCTACTCCTACTCCTCTTGACCTGACTCACACCTGACCACAGGCTACAAATAACCCAGTTGCTAACAACATGTAGGAATGGTTTCTACGTGCTTTCTCTGATTCCAAGAACCATCTAGTGCTGTCTGAAGGTTGGCTGTCAATTCCATCTTTATGGATAAACAGCCATGGAGATCCATCACTGAACTGAAGTAATGTTGAACAGATTCAAGTTAGTGTAGCTAGTTTAGTATTTGTAAAAAAACATGCTTAAACATCACTCAGAAATCACTAACATGTGTTGAGCTATTCTCTACCTCTACATGGGCCCATTTTTTATTTTGGGGAATGCTGAATTGTAAATATTGTATCTGTAGGCCAGATGGTGAGTTGTCTTTTGAGCAGTCTGGTAGTAGTCTGTTATTTTGGAGTTTCTAGTCTCTGAGTCTACCTGATGTATGACCATTGGAAAATCATGAATAAACTGGGAGCAATGTCAAGCAAGAGTTTGCCTTTGTTTTTAAGCATTTCATTGTTTTTTAAGAGTAATTTAAAGTAACCCTGTTGCACACATGCAGCGATATGATGGAAAAACTGGCAACTATCGCTGGTGGCCTTGTGAAGGCTCTGATTGCCATCATGGCGATGAAAGGCAGGCGGGGGGAGGGGTTCAGTGGGTGTGGGGGTGTGGGTGTGGGGGTGTTGATGTGCGTGACTGCACTGGGACACACTGCACTGGACACACACCAGATCAGTCAGAGCCACTGTGCAGTGACAGCCTCATGACGATGACACACGGCGGACACACAGGAGGACAAGCATGAATCATGATGGCAGTCTGTAGTGTGGGCTGCTCTGGTGGCACAGTGCGTGCCTATGGCCGCTGTCAGTCACATTGTTCATTCTGTTTACTGTGCCACCACCCATACACAGTGAATGACAACAATTTTAATTTATGTTGCCTTGAAGTTGGTTCCATTGTTCCTTGATAATAAAGTGCAGAGATTAATCACTATTCTAAGCCAATCCAGAAGGTGGATTTTTCATAAGTCATGAGTTATTTGCATTGACATTTTTTTGTTACATTCATAGACTGAATTCACAGCGAAGATAGGATCATTAGCATGAAAAGCATATTCGATTATTCTCTGCATTGAAAGTTTTACTTAGCTTAATGGACAGATGGGTAGAATCTCTCAGCCAAGTCCAGATTTTCAAATATCAACAGAAATGGCATTGTTTGTCTGCTCCAAATAGTGTTTTGTATGCAGGGAATCAATTAAGACATGCTGTGTTTACAATTTACTTTCACTGTACCATTCACTGAACTATCTAATGAATTTAGCCATGATAGTTAAGATTGAGTTAAAGTGGTCTACCTCTACAATACAAAATGTGTGTTTATCTGTGTGTGTGTGTGTTTGTGAGAATGTGTGTAAGTGCAATATGCATATATGTGAGAATGCAAATATTTGCTCACAGAGCCTGGTTACATAGTAGTGGGGGGGGGGGGGTGTGAATGTGACAGAGACAGAGAGAAAAGAGAAGAAGAGTAGGAAAATATCCCCATCAGATGTTGCCATGGCAATCCAGAGCAGCTCAAGACACAAGTAAAACAGTGTAGTAATTAGAGAGAAGTGTCTCTCTCTTTCATTCTCTCTCTCTTTCTCTCTTTCTTTCTCTCTCTCCCCCTCTTTCTCTCTTTCTCCCTCTCTCCCTTTCTCTCTTTCTTTCTCTCTCTCCCCTACCTTTTCTCTTGCAGACAGTACTTTACAATAAGCACCCACTCACCAGGAGTGTGGATAGGCTGTTGTAGCAGAGATATATGGCTTTGACACAATTAAGAAAAATATACGATAACCTGATTTGACTGTCTTCTCCAAGACATTTAGTACCATGTAATTTAGAGTCATTACCCTTTTGATGGGTGAAACAAGCCACACACAAACATGTACATCTGTGCCTGACTAAATTTGTTTGGCTGACTGAATTTGAATGTCAGCTTCTGACTAGCTTAATGTAGCCTATGCTTGTCTGCCCTTTCCTAACCCTTTAAGTTAAGTTCTTTACGAGAATTGTTTTTTTTTTTTTTACCTTTACCACATATTGTAAGCTATATATGTAAAATAGCATTTACTTGAGCTTTATGCCTAGGCAATATGTGATCATTACTTAGCTAATGGCTACATAATGAGTTTTTACATCTGCTTGTTGATTTTCCCTCATCCATCTTTATCATTTATAATCATCAACTCTGATTATATGTGTTGTGTGTTTTGAACACTTAACTCTAAAGTCTTTATAATACAGACAAAATTGAGTGATTTCTTACAATTCCACAAACATCTAATCCCAGCCGGAGTAATTCTTCCATAGGAATGGCTGATGTTTGTTTTTTTTGTTTTTGTTTTTTTACCTTTTTCTGGGATTTGAGACATCAAAGGCAGTTGCAGGAACAGAGAATGTCCTCCTGATTTTGGGTAATTCCACTTACTTGCCAGGGTAGATAAACGTGAAGGCATTTCTGCGCAAACTACTTTTCTTTTTTTTTTGTGTATGTGAGAGAGTGTGTCAATCTTTCCTCTTAAGTTTGGGTTCATCTGCAGTTTAGGCAGCTGAAAGTCATTTGGTGTGTAGCCACAGAATTCCAGCCTTCGGTTGCCCTCTGGTGAAGTGGCAGAAGTTTAATAAAATGTTAACTTTGCTCTCAATGCACACTGCAACACTTCAGTAAATGTTAACCTGTCTGCCCACACACCGATTGTCTGAAATGCTGACACTGTTTATGCAAAGACAAATGCAGTGGCATTTAGGTGCAACCAGACTGCTGGAGGTATCTCATGGTCATAAAATTTCATTATTACTCCAACAGAGTTACTGACAAACCCCAGTAAAAACAGCTGCATTTTAGTCAAATAATCCTTTGTACAATGTTTTCATGTGGTAAAATGTCCTGTTGTATTTCTGTTATTACTTGCTGTCTTGTGCTGAATAGCTGATCTAACTCCCGTCCTCCAATCTTGTCTCTCCTCCAGAATGAGAAGCCTCTCGGCCATTCTGCAAGCAGGTCCAGCAACATCTCAAAGGTACGTTAATGTTAATGTCTGACTCCACCCACCTGCTGTGCCTCAGACAGCTCCAACACCACAGTGCCACTGTAGGAGAGAGAGAGGGGGGGAGAGAGAGAGAGGGGGGGGAGAGAGAGAGAGAGAGAGAGAGAGAGAGAGAGAGAGAGAGAGAGAGAGAGAGAGAGAGAGAGAGAGAGAGAGAGAGAGAGAGAGAGAGAGAGAGTGGGGTGAACGATAGGGGGGATGAAGAAAAGGCAAACATCTTTTTGCCTCTCCAGGGGGGTTTGAAAGTAGCAATTCCCTGACCTGTTTTTATCCTCCACTTGCACGCCTTTTAACTTTCCCCCCGAAAGGACAAACAAAGAACTTAAGACTTTCGAACAAAGCAGTTTACAGCGACTGGAACCTGCATAGGCAAGGCATTTTTTTTATGTCATAGTCCCAAATAAGAGTGTACTCTGATTTAGTCCACGAGGGTTTTAGTAGGGTGGGTGCTTGTTTGTAGTAATCTGCATTGTCCACCAGATCCTTAGAAATTCCCCAGACCTCCAGTGTGTTAGAGAGACCCATAATCCCTTTCCTTTGAGTTCCCTCAAAAATTCCCTTTCTCAGTTCTGGGGAGAAAGTATTCTGGGGTACGTACATCATAAGTATATATGATGCCTCTCCAGCTTGTCCAGAGGGTTCTATTAAAACCAGGTGCTGTCTCCCAGATGTTGATCACATTCTCCTAGCTTGTGTGCCAGTTGGTAAAGCCACTGCGGTAACCACAGAGGAATGTAACCCATCTACAAAAGTGCTTTCTCACACTGCCTCAATGTGCTCTGTGTAAAAATACACCCCCCCCCCTACTTTGCTTTTTTGATGGTGTTGATCTGGTTTACAGTGAAAAGGGCAGGAGCTGGGCAACCGTGTGTGTGTGCATGGGTGCGTACATGCATGTGTGCACACACGTGTGTGCATGTGTGTGTGTGTGCATGCGTCCGTGTGTGTGCATGTGTGAATTAGCGTGCGTGTTTTTGTGTGTGTGACACAAAGGCTTCAGGCAGGGATCAGGATAGGTAGGGTAGGAGCAGGGCAGTCACTTTCACTCTGGCATGTATCTCTAGCTCTTAGTACAGCTTTAGTGCACTTCTGTGCAAGAATGAGCCTCTTAACAGATAAACCCATTACATGTGCTAATAGATGTCAGGGTCACCTCATCTGCAGGACACTCTCGCTCGACCAGGCGGGGGATGTCTGCATAGCCTCTCTCGACTGGATTTATTTTTTGCCACAGCGCCGCGTGTGGAACACGCAGCACTAATGAGGCCCTCAGTAAATCGATTAATAGCGAGGGTAAGCGTTCAGTTCAGATTTGATTCACTGTCGCAACACAGCAGTTTCCCCCTCACCTATCACATGCTCTGGAGTGGAGATCTTCACTTATGCCCTGAAATGGCGTACACACATGCTGTGCATGTGTAAGAACTCAGGCGTTAAATCAAAAACATTGCACAGTGCATTCTATTACAATGTGATCAGTACACCATTGCACTGCCATTAGTATCATTAGTCCCTTTGAAAACAAATACTGAATGTTTTCTACTCTTTTGTATTGTACTGCGTTCATTAGTGCTGTATTGTTCTGAATTAGCTAGTCAAGACTGTCGTGCTTTAGGGCTCCTATACTTTTACCCCATGATGCTGAAACTGATTTGCAGTATTAAGGCATTACATTTACCGCAGTGATAAAAAACAAAAACACTGCCCTGCAGATGAGTGTCCTTGGCGTGCCATCCTTAACAGCTGGTGGGGCAAACCTTGGGCCTGCTGCAGCCTGCAGCTATACCATCGCTGCTGCTGCTTGCCAAGCACAATATATTTGACAGCATCTTGTTCAGGAGTTCTCTATCGGGAGACTGCGGCAGAAGCAAAACACAGTGGCAGGAGCAGGAACAGAAACCGAATCTGTCAGCCTGGCTCCAACCCCCCTCCCCCTCCACCTCTCCACCCCAACACATGTCTCTGGAATCGAACAGATGACCGGGCCTGGGACTTTGGTTTGGCCCTGAGACATGTTGGCTGTCGGAAATTACAAATCGTTGGGCTAGAGTCAGTGTCAGCAGAGCACACAAGTACTGGTTGCTAGGTGTTCACTATGTGTTTGAAGTGGAATTCACCAATGATGGAGAGCCACTAAGCTTTTTAGATGTTTTGATTCAAGGACCTTCAAGGACAGATTGCACACAGGAACTGAATAGTTTCAGCAATCTGTATTTATTTTAAAGTGCTGAAATGATATAGCTTGGCTATACCAAAACAGGACACAAAGATTTTGGGTCTAGCCCATCATCAGTGTTTCCAGCTCCGTTCCAGTGAGATGCTTTGATAAAGCCCATTGGAATAATGATGACTCCCCCTTGGATAGTCACAGGGTGGTGAGTGTCTGAGATCATTTCCAAGCCCTGGTGTACCACCATTCCAAAAGGATTGTGTCATCCACTAATGCAGGATGAACTCAAACCGCGCTGGTCCTGCAAACATTCCACGCCTGTGTTAACAGTAAAGTTGCATGAATGCCATTTGTCTTGTGCACCACATTATTTGCTTTCCAGCATTGGTTAACTCACGTAAAGCCAGCCAAGTCATTGGTTAACTCGGGTCCAGCCAGCACTCTCACAACATCTCATCACCAGCATATCAGAGCATATCAAAGCTTGCACATGTGAGGCTTGCTAGTCATTTTTTACTGTCCAATCCAATTTGATTGGGGGCTGTTGCATTTTTGCAACCCCTACTTCCAGTGTAGACTAAGCGTAAAACTAAGTGTAGCATTCATATGACTGATAGATATGTAGGCTCCTATTGAGGTCTCCATCACAATTGATTGGCATTTGAGGGCTATATAAACATAGCCAATGCAGACAGACCCCACTAGAGCTGCTTATTGATGGACTCGAGTCTTTAAGCTCACTGATGGTCAATAATCTTAACCAGTGGCTACCTGTTGCCACTAGGAACAGAGTAGAAATGCAAAGATAGATGGATGGATGGATGGATGGATGGATGGATGGATGGATGGATGGATGGATGGATGGATGGACGTACTTTATTGATCCCAAGCTGGGAAATTATATGGTGTAGGTTTGTAAGTGTAACCTTGGTTGAAAATGGATTGACAAAAAACAAAGGCTTTATTTTCATCAGGAATTAACATAAACTTAAACCTGTCCTTTTTGCGATTTCTGAAATGGGACTTAACTATTGCCAATGCCATTTGTGACATTTGGAGTGTATGCCCATGGCAGATTATTGGTTCGTCTTGCTGTTTTTGCTACAGTGAATCACTGTCTTGCTGTTTGTGCTACAGTGAATCACTGTCATGCCATCACAGCTGGTTAGCATACTAATGTATTAAGAGGAGATATAAGGGCAATGCAGTAAATAGCCATTGGTGACTAAATGGTCATTTCTTTACTGTCTTTAGCTGTTTCATATTCATTCTTGACTATCTTAAATAAAGATACTCACATACATACACTGTAAACTCAAGTAGACTCAAAGGAAGAGCACACTAGAATATTGTAAAACCAGCACACTTCATCTGTGCATAACGGTGTATTTTGTAAGGCTTGATTCCTGTGTTGGTAATGCAGCTGGTCGTATTCATGGCTGTTGATGCCAATGCCGCAGGGAGTTTTTGGAGCGCGTAATTCGGTGCTGGCCACCAGTGCTGTTGGGTCAGAGAGAACACCTGCTGAGTTTGGAGCTGCAGCACTTACAGTATTAGTTCAACAGGCCCCACTTTAACTCCAGGAGCCAGACGCCTGCAATGCCCACACACTGTCTGCCCCACAGGGCTGTGCCTGTTTGCAGGGTTGAGGCTCGGTAGGCCTATCAGGACAAGGCTTCTCACTGTATCCATCTTATAATTCAACCACGTTCAGATCAATTCAAATAAACACATTTCCATCAGGCTTAGTCACATCTTTGCCGAACCCTGTTTAAATGGCAAGTTAATCCACCCCCCTCCAGAGAATCAATTATTTAGAGAGTTAGAGAGTTTATGCAGATTTCAACCATCTCTATTGAGGACTTTCTATTTGAAAACTCAAATTTGCAATACAAAGTTGGATGGAAACATGGCTGGAGTCTTAGGCAAAGTTCAGACTACATGACTTTAGAAAGGATTTCCGGGTCGGCTTGGAAATGGCCTTGCCTCTTAGGTCAATCGGCAGTTAATCTGCGGGAACAAGTGGTCAGGAGTGAAATACTCTCAGACGCGATTAATAGCAATCACGGCCTTGTCGCAAGTTGTCAGGGAATATCTAGCATGCCAAATAAATGGAGAAATCGTATGCGATTGACGAAGAGCAACAGCCAATCAGAGGCAATCAGGGAAAAAAGGATACATTTCAGATCCGGGAACCAATCAGTTTTCTTGATCAGCATACCCTAGCTTGCCCCTAAGTTCTCGTAGGCTATCATTATACCAGAGACTTTCTTATATAGAAGAAGACACAGCACTGGAGAAATTGCCCATAGAAATGCATGAGGAAACTTTGTAATGCCAAGATGGCTAGTGTCTGCAAATATTTGTAAATATTTGTTTGTACACATCTGCCGAAGTGTACAAACGGGGTTCCAATCATGTTGCAGTATTGTGTTCTGCTGTACCACACTTACCATGTAGTGAAGCACTGTGCATGTGCAGTTCTAAATAACCGATGAGAAAAGGGGCTTTTAAAGTTTTATTTTGATACAAACCAGCGAACATTTCCAGCCATTACAATTAAGTTTTCGTTGTGATTTCAACCACGTATTTTTATGTCCCTCAGTCATCGGCAGGTGTATATATTAATGTCTCGTTATTCATTTATGTAGGGCCTGGTCTTATTAACCTGAAATAGATGCTAAATAGATGAAATAGATGATAGGGTGTTACCAATATGGCCGCCGTGTGCAAGGATTTGTCTAGAGAATGACTTTTATTATACTTATTTAATAAAAGAGAAATTGTCATTGCTTCCAAGTCTAGAGGTTTATTTGCAGCCCCTTACAATTACACAAAATACTAGGCGTGTGGTTTAAACACTGGAGAGTTTGCAGCGGTGTCGGCACTCTCCAAATCATGGCTGAACTTTGTAATGTCGTGTAATGTGTACAAGGCATTAGAGTCTTAGGTTAGGGATTTATTTTTAGGTGTTGGAGGGTTGGGGCGTGACAGCAGCGGTCCTCGTGCATCTGTGGCAAAACACAGGACATTTCCTGCTGAATGGAAAGAGAGTGAGAGAGAGAGTATATATAGAGAGAATATCACAGGTATCTCACACCCCCTCAATCGCTTCTTCTCTTTCTTTTTGAACAGATGCTTATTGAGTCTAGAGTATAAGGAGGTAATTTTAATGGTGGCACTGCAAGATGAAGATGTGTGCCAGAGGTATATTTGATGTGGGTGTTAGACCAGCCTTCCTGTCCTCTGAAGCCTTCCCTCACATCCAAGCATCAGGGCTGACTAAATGTAGGATCCTATTTATGTGATAATTTTTCCCATTCCAGGCACAGGTTTTTTTTTTTGCTTAATTTCTTTGGCACCAGCCCCCTATTGACCCAACATTTTTATAACCAACAAGCAAAAAAAAAACCAACTTAAAAATCATATTTGTATGTTGTATTTGTATGCTCTTTTTAATACGTGTGTGTGCACGAATATACTGTATTTATTTGCGCTTGCTAAGAACGCTTAATTCTATATATTGATCCTAGTCAGCCCGGGGCTGTAAATTCTTTGTTAGTTACAGATTAAATCGATAGGTAATTAGTGCCAAGCCGAAATGGAGGAATGCAGTCATTGTCTGCTACCTATGTAATTGTAATAAGAGGACAAAATAATATTCGGATGGCACAGTGATTAGTCATTTTTAAGTGAATGAATAAACTAATACAAAATCATTTTTGCTCTCTCTTTCTCTCACTCTCGTTATCCAGGCGGGGAGTCCAACATCGGTAAATGCCCCGAGCACCTTCTCCCGAACCTCAGTCACCCCCTCAAGCCAGGACATCTGCAGGTACGGTTCCCATTGTCTCTGTTGCCATGCTAACACTAAACACTAGCTGGGCGGTATGTTGGGACATGCCCAGACATGCCCAGAGACAGAGCCTGTCTTTGAGTTCCAGGGCTCATATCTTTCAGACAGGTTATGGATCCCTCCATAAATCACGGAGGCTGCACTCACTCCCTCTTCAGGCACATGATCCTCTTAATCTTTCTCTGTCCTTTTTCCACCTTTTGTGCATCCTTCTGTTTTGTTGTCACCACTGCATGCCTTTTTTGGGTTTCATTTTCTTCTCTCTTCTTCCTTCCCATCCTTTCTCTTCTTTCCCTATGCATCCCTTTTTCGCCTGCGTCTGTTGTTCGACCGCTCTGTCATACCCAGTCCTAACGTGGTGGCACATGATCAGGGCCCCCAGAAGCCCTTGCAAACCACTGTGGTGGTGCTCAACTCTAACGGCAAGAGCGCTGCGTTGCCACAAAGCGTCACCACCACCACGTTCCTCCCACCCGACTCGCCCGTCAAGCCCAAACCGAAAGCTGCGTTTGGCGCCGAGTGGCTGTCTCTGCTCAAGGCCCCCGTAAACATCCGGCGAGATGATGGCACGCTGAAGTTTTCACGCTCCCTCAACGACATGGGCCAGAAGATGGACAGCCTGTGCAGCGGCCTGCACTTCATCGACCGCACGTGCTCGGACGGCGAGCTGGGCTCCGAACTGGACACGCCGCCCCAGCACAACTGCCACAGCCACGGGAAAGCTTGTCCCGCCGGCAAACCCTTCCAGCCACCCTCGGCGTTCCCCTTCCAGTGCTCGCCGTCCTTCTCCACTAACTACAAGTTTGTGAGCAGCCAGCTGCCTGACCACACGCTGTCGGCACCACCCGTCCCCGTGCCAGACCCCCAGAAGGGCTCCAGCAACCTGCTGCGCTTCTTCTTCCCCTTCACCCAGTCCCCCACGGCCGGCAGCCTGCACTGCACCTCCGAGCTCAGCAGCCTGGCCTCGCGCCTGCACCTCACCAAGTCAGCCAGCGCGCTCCTCGAAGGCAACGAGTCCTTCTGCGCCGAGGAGGTGGGCGAGGACGAGGTGTTTGAGGGAGAGGAGGAGGAGGAGGTGGACGTGGAGCGGCCACTGAACCCCACGCAGCAGCAGCAGCAGCTTTGGCAGCTGAAGGCGGAGGGGCTCCACGCCCCGCTGTGCTCCCTGGACTGCGACAGCGACCTGGACCACTGCCCCTCCCCGCTGTCAGACAAAACGGGTCCGCTCTCACCCTTCTCCCTGTCGGGTGACTGCTGCAGGTGGGTCCTGTAGGTCAGGGCGTCCCGGTCCTGCCCCAACCCCACCCCACATCCTGCCCAGCCCTGCCCAGCCCAGCACCACTCTACCCTCTTCTCCTCCCCTCAGCCACCCACAATTCCCCTCCAGCCTCCCTCCCCTGTGGATTGGTGCTCAGGTAGAGCTCCCAGTACCATCCTCCCACCTCTCCCCTGCTTCGCTTCTGCTATAACCACACTAGGTCTGGGAGTGAGCCGCAGCCTAGAGGCTACCGCAGAAAGGCCAAGCCTAGTGCTGAGGACAGTCCACCTAATGCTGCCCTTTCACTGTCAGAAAGTGACTGATGTGTCTGGTGTGTGAAAGAGTGACTGGTGTCTGTGTGACTGATGCGCATGTCAATGTGTAGTTTTTGCTACACTCATCTTCCTGAGTGCCATTTTTTTATCGAGGCTCATCCGTCAGCTCCGCGCAGCACAGAAGCTACTCACCATGGTGACAGGAGGCGCCAGCGCCCATCTGCTCTGTGTTCACCTGTTCTGCTCTGTATGCATCTTAAAGTTTTATTTATCAGTGAGCAAGTTTTAACCAGCTGCTGTGGATTTGTGTGTGCATGTGTGTGCGTGCGTGCGTGCGCGCGTGTGTGTGTGTGTGTGTGTGTGTGCGAGTGTGTGCTTGCGTATGGAATGATTCCAGCAAGCCCTTGGCACTTAGTGCCCGAGAGAGATAAAAGTGTTGACTGTCGGTGTTACTGCGTGTGTCTGTCTCTGTGCTCCATCTGTCTGCCTCTCCATTGGCAGCATCACAGGTTAGAGCAGGGGTGCCCACTATATTTTGGCTCGTGAGCTACTTTTACAATGACCATGTTAAAGTGATCTAATAATAATAATAATAATAATAATAATAATAATAATAATAATAATAATAATAACAATAACAATAATAATAAATCACTCAGTATGTGTTTCATATGTTTGTTGATGCAGTTTGTGTATTGATTGCATTACATATTACATTACATATGCAACATACTAAAATACATGCATCAATGCATGAACCTTTTCAGCACAACTTTAATACATTTGTATTACTTTGTAATGAACCTTTACAGCACAACTCTAACATTTTTAATTATCTATTACCATCTTAATCTGATGATGACCTGCACTGGACGGAGTTAGACAGGAAAGCATAGTCTGGTAGCATCAGCATCTTGTCTTCCACTGCAGATGCGTACAGGTGAAACAGTTTTGCGATTTTTGAAGCGAGGGAATCCACCTCAGTATCTTCCCCAAATGGATGGCACATACAAACAAATTGTTTGTCAAAGTCTGACTGAACATTTTGTGTCTGCTCAGTGTAGCGCACCTGCCCTCCCTTGTATCTCCAACTCCGATGCAAGGTTTTAGAAGTTTCCCAAATCATGGCGCTGCAACTTTGAGGACAGCAATTTCATTTTTCGTTTGAATGCATTAACTGAGCTGATCATGTCGACCATGCTTTTGTCTTTTCCTTGCAGCTCCAAATTAAGTTTGTTCAACATGTTAGTAAGATCAGTTAAAAACGCCAAGTCTAGCAGCCGCTGATTGTCATTAAGTTGCATGTGTTCTGCATGTTCAGTGTTTCGCAATGTTTAGTCCTTAATCTCCACACAGAGCTCTCGAAATCTCTGCAAGAATTTTCTAGGACTCCTTCTTTGCTGCAGTTTCCCAGTAGCCATTCCAGTTGTTATGATAACCTCACAAAACGTTTTACACAGCATGTCATCTATTGGCACTGCCTTCGAGATCTACTGGCCGATCCCGATCGACGTAGCGGGCATCCCTGGGTTGGTGTGGCCAGTAGTCTGTGCTCTGTACACTACTTACACACAGCAAGATGAGCAAGATGTTGCTCCTGCTGTCCAGGTTCATAGACAGATAGATAGATTTATTCAGGGAACTTAGTACAATATCTAATTGGCCTAATTATTCACTCATAGGAGATCATCAGAGACTGAACAGTTTCTTCATTGCATTAACTAATTTGCCAGTATTTCTTGTTGTTTTTAGAGCTTGTTTATGAGAGCTCATTATGTCCTCAGACATATTTGCATTCCTTGCTAGATGCACTAGCAAACTTTTATGTTGAGCACAGTCAGAGGCCTCGATGCTTCAAGATTAGTTTCCGGCTAAAAATGTCTGATCTCTGACATATTAAAACGGCCAGCAATCTGGTTTCAAATTCAGATTTCAGGACTGGCCCCCAGAGTCTGGATGCTTTCTGACAGTGCCACCACCTGATTATGTTTACAGCTTGCGCTGAGGCTCAGGCTCAGGCTCAGGCTCAGCTTCCAGTTTCCACGTGTCCTTCCTGGAAGCACTCTCGCACACACACATATACACACACACACATACACACACATACACACACATGCCGCCTCGCTGAAAACACGTGCTCTGAAAATAGTTGAGTCGCAGGCAGCTCAAGGCAGGGAGCGCGGCAGAGATTACAGCCTCAAAAATAGCCCCGAGATGTTGTGTGCTCCAGAGGTCTGCGGCGAACGCTGAGGCTTCTCAGGTCAGAGAGCTGGAGGGATGCCCGGGTCAGAGGGGGCAAAGGGGATGGAGGGGGGGTAACTGAAGACTTACATGGCTCGCAGCAGTCGCACACCTGCATGTGATATGTGTGCAAGAAACTGCAAGAAACACAAGCTGCAAGAAACATGTGTGGGGGCCAGAGGTATCTGGCACGGTAGTATGTGTTTTGCTGTGTGAGTGAGAGAGCAAAGACCTGTGATGGCCAACCTGGATTCAGAAACTACAGTGTAGTTCCACGTATTCAAAATCACTTGGTTTTACCTGTGCATTTAATACAGGTTATTAAAACAATGAACTCCTCTACCTGGCTGAAGAGTTGATTGAGAATTAGCTGATTTAGTGAAAGGCTGGATTAAATGAGTTAGACCATGCATGTTTGTGTTTGTACATTTTGATTCTACAGTTCTCTAAAGAAGAGTCACATTGATGCAGCCTCTTTAAATTGTAGTGAGCTTGAGGTTCGCTAGCACAGTTGCTACTACACTACTACTACACTAGTGCTGTTGTCCTGGGGTTAGTCACCTGAGTGTGGCGCAGCAGAGAGTAGAGGCTTTTTAAATGTGCTAATTGGATTTTATCCCTGTAATCTGGGTGGATCTGGGAGTCTGCGATGAGCTTGTGAAGTTCTAATAAACTGCTGTACGGGGCTTGAAAAAAAGCAAAGGAGGAAGAACAAAACGCCTTGCTGAATTTACAATACCCTCTGCACATGTTGCGAAACAGTGTAGATGTTATAAAAACAGATAGCTCGTGAAATTTTCCGTTTTTTTTTTTTTTTTTTTTTTTAAAGGAGAGTGAGCGCATACTAAAAAAAGACACTGCTCAAATGCACTCTCCAGTTTTTTTTTTAATTGAACATGTTCATGGAGTTTGTTTACCAGTAGTGGATGTCAGTCAGTCATTTTCAGATAACAGACCTAAGCATTCTGGTAGTACTTACTTTTTTACTTTTTTTATGCACTGAGCCCTTCTCCTTCTTCAGGCACTTTAATGGCTATCTCTTCAAAATAAATTCAAAAGGGGAAAATGAGCAAGTCTAGACGTTTTTGTCAGTATTTGCAAATATATGGCAGTGCTGTCAGACAAGAAAAAAGAGGTGGCTGCAATATGCTGTACATAAAGACAAGAGTATCTTAAAGCAAAAGTGCTACTCTAAATACCCCTGCTTACGTGGAAAAGGCTGTTCTACAGGAGGTTGACACGGGCCATGGAAAGACTGCCATGTCTAGGAGATAAACAGGTGCCTATTTTTGTTTTTGGCTTTTAATCTTATAAAGCCTTGACTGGATCAGTGGAGTCTGAACAACATCCTGGTCATTCAGTGTCATTGTAGTAAGATGTAGTAGATTTTTATTTGGCAACTGATAAATCGAACCTCATTAGGTTGCGAAGGTCATTAGGTTGCACACATTGCAAAGTCAAAACAGAAGATTAAATTCCATATGAATCTAGATCACCAAGATCCTATTTATGTCACTGTCTAAAGGAAAGTTAAAGAAAATAATAAATTAAAACAGGAAAAGGGTGATAGATAGACAAACTAAATCAATTTGTTTTTGGTCATCAGTGCTTGATTATAGTCTATGCTCTTATCTGAGCATCAGAGAGCAGTGGAGGTGGAGCAAACAGCTGTGTAATTGTTCTGTTTCCATCTCTTCACTATCAGCCTCTGACCATTTCCAAAGCCATTATCCACACAGGCGTGCGGTGATCTAGCATAGCATGTCAACAGTCAACGTCTCTGTCAGGCTGTGGATGCACAGAGGTCTTTCTCTATATCATGTCAAACAGTTCATAAACAGAACTGTCAATCCCTGCTTCAAAAAGTAAAAACCCTGTTCTTTCCATGTATGCATTCTGCCTGTCCACGTAGCACAGGTGATTTAAACTAATTCCCCAATCTAACTGTCTGATGATTTGCCGATCTACCTGTCTGACAATTTGCTCATTAGGATCATCTAGTTCAAAAAATGGTTGGATGAGATGTGTGGCAGGGTTTTCACTTTTTGAAGCTGGCATTGATACATCTGTTCATAAGCACCGTTTAAGTTTTTTGTTGTCCTTGATGTTGTGATTTTTTGGTGTCCTTTGATGTTTTGGGTTTGTACACTGATCAAGTTCAGGCATCATTTCCCCAAAAATGAGAGATGTGAAAGTGGACTGCAGGTCTTACAGCTGTGTTTCAAATCCAACACGGGCTTCCTTAGAAAAAGGCACCCCCCCTGCTGTGCTTGAGTTGTTGTTTATTTCACTTTTTGAACTTTCTCGTTGTGTTTGCTATGTGTTTAAACATCTATTTATATGGAAGTATATCGGTAAACACTATGTATGAACACACACACAGTGTATCTATACACTTTATCTGTATGTCTTTTTTGATGAGGATAATTGCTGCTGAACTCCATTTTTCAAAGTGCATTCCCTTTTCCCTGCCTTCTAGCCTTCCTCTCTCCCACAGTGCACACTCTCACATTTTCTCTCTCGTTCTCTCTTCCTGTAACTTTAGCAATCTGTATCTTATCTCTCTTTTCCACTCCTCCATCCTGACAAATGGCTCCTGTCATCTGTTCAGTGGCTGCAGAGTGCCAGAAGCTGGCACTGATATGATTTAAGGCTGTGAAAGGGGCCATTGTACACAATCTGTATAATGAATGTGCGATCGATGGCTCCACCTTAAAAAAAACAACCCAAGGGCTCAACGGCAAGCCGGGGCTGTTGATTCAGTACACTCTGGCTCTGGTGTAATCAGAATTTGCTCTGGTTGTCCAGACGTAAGGGCACAGGGGGAAAGTTACCCCCGCCACCTTTTTTTGTGGCATCTTCAGACATGTCCAACTAAAAAAAATAAAAGTTCCTCCACTTTGTACAGTTTGTTCTCAAGCCTCTCCTACTTAAACACGAATCACATCTCCAAATACAGCACTTGTGGGGAAAAACAATGCAAGGCTTCCTTATTGAATTTTTCCTTTGCTTATCAATGATAAACATTACTGCCAGTCTTATCTCTAAATGAATTCCATTCTTTTTCACCCCTGAAATTACACACAGAGCCACAGGGGTAAGACAGATGTCAGAGTCATCTTTGTAAACAACATGCACTTTACCTGCTTCTGTTTGCTTCCCAACCTTTCCTGGCTGTAGTTTTTACAGGCTTGTGTTTGTGAATGTAGTGAATATATGACAAAATGACATAGCCTTTCTTTCTGTGTGTCAGTGCCTAAATGTATAAAAGCCATTTTCACCCCAAGAGCCTTTTCCACCAATATGAACCTGTTGAAAGATAACTTGACAGTATGTGTGTGTGTGTGTGTGTGTGTGTGTGTAGGATCTGTCACTGTGAGGGGGACGATGAGAGTCCGCTGATCACGCCATGCCACTGCACGGGGAGCCTGCGCTTCGTGCACCAGACCTGCCTGCAGCAGTGGATCAAGAGCTCTGACACGCGCTGCTGCGAACTCTGCAAGTATGAGTTCATCATGGAGACCAAACTCAAGCCACTGCGCAAGGTAACAAATACACTAACACACACACACACTGACACCCACACACACTATAAAACACACACAATCACACACTGAAACACACACACATACAAAGAATACACAAACACACACATATTCACACATGCACAGATGACCACACCCGTATACAGAGAAACACCCCCGCCACCCCCAACACACACACACACACACACACACACACACACACAGGAGAGTGTCCTCACTTTTAATACGCAACAACCTTTCCGGTTTTTCAGCTTTGTTAAGATTTGTTAAGGTTGTTGTTTCCAGCCTCTCTGCAACATGTGGAGAAGGTCAGCTTGTTCTCCTCGTCTGTTCTCTCTTTGTTCTCTTGGGTGTATGACTCATTTCAATTTTCTCCACTACAAAAAGAAAACTCAATGACTTTGATCCACACAAAATGGTACAATTTGGCATATTGAGCATGCTTTTTTTCATTCCAAAAAATATGTATAATTGTGCCATTAAAGGAGAACTTCGGTGTAAAATGAAAATTGGCATGTTAAAACATCATACCGAGTTGGTATGTGTACTGAGGAGCAAAATTGATTTAGCCTGTTGCATTCAGAGTTTAACTATTTTTTATAGTTTGACCCAGAAGGCTAACAATGGAAGTGGTAGGTGCCCTTAGACGTAGCATGACGGCTACGCTATTTTTAAACCATTAAAACAGCTCGAAGAAACTCCACATTCCATTGGTAGTACAACAAAGGCTCTGGCATTCAAAACGAACCACTGAGAATATTGTAAATGTACACAACGTTTATTTAAAAAGCTGTTCTTACATGCAGTCGTTTGCAGTTGTTTCTCGTTGCCACCATGATGAAAGTCCAAACAAGTTGATTGTACTACCTCTCCTCCTATTCTTCCTGCTGGTTCGTGTTCATCAATCGACTTGTGCAGACTTTCATCATGGCGGCGACGAGAAACTACAGCAAGGTACTGCTTGTCAAAACTGTTTTATTAATAAATGTTGTGTACACTTACAAAGTTCTCAGTGCCTCGTTTTTAATGTCAGGGCCTTTGTTGTACTACCGATGGAGTGTGAAGTTTCTTCAAGGTTTAAAAATAGCGTAGCCGTCATGCTTCGTCTAAGGGCACCTACCACTTCCATTGTTAGCCTTCTGGGACAAACGATAAAAAATAGTTAAATTCTGAATGCAACAGGCTAAATCAATTTTGCTCCTCAGTACACATACCAACTCGGTATGATGTTTTAACATGGCAATTTTCATTTTCCACCGAAGTTCTCCTTTAAGGGTGTTTTTAGAATATAATTTTTTAAATTATGTGAGTTTTGAGTGTTTTTTTTTCTTTCGAATGCCAGTTCCGAACAGTTGCATGCAGACAGGTTTTCCATCAGAATCAGCTCTCGTTTTCTAGTCCTTTGAGGAAAGCCAGTGATGAGCTCTCAGTCTCTCTGAATCCTTGGAGAGACTACCTCCTAATGAACTGCATGTTTACTGCTCTGGGGCTTATGCTGACAGCCCAGCCAATCAGGTAGGAAGGATCCCAGTGCCCAGCTGTCAGGGCGGGTTAATGGTAGTGAGGCATTTGACCCTTTCTCAATAATCGATCGCATTCAGAGAGGACCTCGTTGACAGAACCATGTGTAGAAAACATATTCGTCAGGCTACAGTAGTTTATGTCCCTCAGGCTTACACATATATCTGGGTGATAAGGCAGGTCCTCTATTCTCAGGCTTTAACAAGATGGAAAGATGACACACAAGTTGGGACAGCCATCATCACGTAACCCTCCGGAGTTGAAAGTTTAAAAGGTTGTGTTTACAGAAACAGAAATTTGAAAAAAAATCTTTACATTCACTTTACTTTCACATTATTATTGCTAAGGTCTTCCAGAATATAACCATATATGTCACTTCTGGATAAATGGTTTTAGTTAGCTGAAAAATGTAAAAATGTTGAGGCTACCAGGTTGCCTCAGAGAGGCCTCAGTTGCCAGAGGGTTAAATATTACTGTGCTAAAAATGTTCATGGGCCCTGTTGTGTTCCATTTCAGTATTTCATACCTGTCTCCAGAGGCGCTGCCGGGGGTGGGGGTGAGGCGAGTTAGGGTGATACTAATGGCACAGCATTGACAGAGGACCCTTCAACAACACTACTATTATTATTTATAGAAAGAGGACCCAAAATTGTGCTGTCCATAGGGTTCGAAATGTCTATTGGCACCCCCGCTAGTCTTAAGCCACTATTCTTCATTTTCTTTCTCTCTCTTCTTCTCTCTTTGTGTCACTCAGTGTGTGTCTTTTATTTATTTCAGTATGTTTGTGCACTTGTAGGTGTGTGTGTGTGTTTTCTGTGTGTTTTTCATACAGTCTGCCGCTCTCCTTCTGTTATTATCTGGCCTCCATACAATCAATTATTCAGGCTGAAGCGGAGGCAGACTAACAGGCCGTCATGGGGATAACGGACAGTCCTCCAGAGTGTCTGTGTCTGGAGCACACACAAGCACATCATGTTCATGTACTGTACACAGCCCTCCTGCATGTCTGCCCGCCTGGGTGTGCGGCCCCCCTCACACCCCCTCTCCCCCCGCCAACACACACACACACACACCCACCACCCACCCTTTGTCCTCCCCAGGCAAAATTCATGGGATGAAATCCATTTATCCAATCAATGGCAAAACTTTGATCTCTGCGTGCTTGAAATATTTGTGTAGCTGAGATGAAACAGAATATGCTTCGCCTCAATCCGTAGTTCACACCAAAAGCCATTTTCTTTGGGAATTGAGGGCGCCACTGAAATGCCAGGGCTGGGATTAGCCTACCAGCCCATAATGGATTTTTTTTTTACAAGTGCATCTTTGTAACAGAAATACAATTCTTTCATCAGTAGAAATGAACTCACTTTCTGCTGAGCTGCAAGTGATATAATGCACTTCTAGGGGGGCCTTGACAACTAAATGCTTTCTCATGGGGGTCCTGGACTTACTGAGTTACAGCCTATAAATAGTTGAAGAGCCACCACTGGTCTAAGATCACACTGACTGATGCACATCAAATATTTATCCCGCAGTTTAGGGGGGAAAGGGCAGCCAACTGCAGTAAGAGCCTGGCCTCTCTTTGTTGTGTCTGCCTTTTGATATGACACTTAGAGAGTAGTGTCCACTCTTAAAGATAAAGATTTAATGTATCTAAATATTTGGAAAAAATACAGTATAGAAATTTAAAATATTACAGAAGAATTAGAAGGTGTTTCTTTTGGTATCCCGGAAACAGAACATTTAAATGAGAAACCGTGTGTCTGCATACTGTTTAATAGTTGTCTGGTATGTGTGTTGTTTGTGACTTTGTGATTTTAAGTGTGTTTGCTCTGTTGTTTGTATTCATGAATAATGAAGCAAATTTCAGAATTTTCACGCATATTTATCATCCTTAGTGTGGCTGCGTGTGTGACTTGAGTTTGTGTATGTTTATTTTCAAATGATGAAACCTGCAGGTGAATATTTGCATGCACAAGAGTGTTTGTGTCTGTCTGTTAATCGGTCACAGCGGGAGAAAACACTCTAGGGGTGTGTGTGTGTGTGTGTGTGTATGTGTGTGAGAGAGAGAGAGAGAGAGAGAAAGTGCAAGTGCATGTCTCACAGTGGGAGAGGCTACTGCAGTGCAGCAGACAGCACTTGTATCTTCCCAGCACTAACGTATTAACATGGAGTCATATCTCTACTTGAGTGTTTCTTCTCAAGTGGATAAAAGCATACTTGTACATACAGTAGCAGTTTTGAACTGTGGGGACCAGAAGGGTGTTAAAAGTTAAGTGATAATTCTGGGTAAATTATCTCAAATTAGATCTCCATGGCTGTGTTTTGCAAGGAAAGTCAAGTCAAATTATAACTTACTCTGAGGTCTTACCCTGGTTTGTCTAGTACTAAACCATGTACTCGAAATACCCCCTGTCATGATCCAGTGTGCAAATATATCTCAAATGTGAAGAGTGCAGATCTGTGTGTTTGTGTGCTTTGCAGTGGTCTAGTTTGTATATATCTCAGTTTATTGTTTGTGTGTGTGTGTGTGTGTGTGTGTGTGTGTGTATGCCCCTACCAGTGGGAGAAGCTGCAGATGACAGCGAGCGAGAGGAGGAAGATCATGTGCTCTGTCACGTTCCACGTCATCGCCATCACCTGTGTGGTGTGGTCGCTATACGTGCTCATCGACCGGACGGCGGAGGAGATCAGACATGGTTAGTTGTCCCCAAACCCAACCAATCAGCTATAGTCTTCCTCACCTACACTTCTCCTCCTCCTCCTCCTGCCTCCACCCTCTCTGCAGTCTTTCCCATCTCCACAGGCACAGACCAGTGCTCAAGGTATCACACAGCATTAGCCGTTATAGGGGCAGATCAGTGGTGTAATGGTAAAACGACAGGTGGGTAAATGATACAGGCATTGGTAGAATTGGTAAAACAATGCATGTCTTTAAAATCAGCAGTTATGAAGAGGCAAGTAAATGCTGTTCAGCTATTTAAAGAAGTGTATAAATGACAATTATGTGTCTTTACGCACCTCTGCTTCTCTGGGGGAGATATCTTCGTAGGTGCCTCTTTTGTCCGTAATGGAGATTGACACCCCACTATTTCCTCAATTTAATCTGTCATTTACGCCAGACAGCACCACATGCAGACAAGGACACACTGGAGGTGGTGTTGTGTCATCAAGTGGAGGCATGTTGTTGTGTCAAAGTGGAGGCACCTTAAGTGCCACAGGTGTAACAGTGCCATGTAAAGCAGCAGCTCTAATTTTCATGTAAAATGAGGACATACAGCAAGCTGTCGTATCGGTTTCCCTCCCATAATGCCCCCCGCGCATTGTCCCTAAAGAGTGCTCCTGTGGGTGGTGCAGTATATGGGAGGGGATACTGGATTATTATATTTCTGTTTATCATAAATAATTTTACAGAACAGTTGATATTTATATTAAACTTAAAATTGATGACTCATAGCGAGAAGTGGGCTGTGTCAAAGGGTTCATTTATGCTTTATTTTTTTAGATTTTTGGTGCATATTTTGTTAATTTCCATAACATTTTGCAGCCCTACAGAGAAACTGTGACAGTGCATTTATGCCATGTGATTTTCCCCAGTGCCCTCCGTTTTCACACAAGAAGGCAATGCTTTGTGCCTTAATCTACATGTAATGTTGCAAAAGAGGTTATGCACTACACGCTGTTCCCGCAGCCTCAGCTGCACTGGTTGTGCCTAGGAGTTGCTAGCAGATGCTAATGTATGCAGCAGTATAGATCTTCTGCCTTTCCCAGTTTGCTAGTAGCTTCCTTCTAGCCCTATAAATAGTAATGCAGTATACCCCAACTCTTTCTAACCATGCAGCCGGGAGAATACCAGGTAAAACATCTGAATCTTCAATATGTCATTGTAATTGATTTTGGCCCTGCTGCTGTGCTGTATGTATCTCTATACTCGACATGATTGCCCCTTCCCCCACCCCCACCCCAACCCCTGTCCCCGCCTCCCTGCAACCCCCCGACGGTAGAAATGATCTGGTCGCTTCATCCATCATTTCTGACCCGACGAGCCAATCATGCTGGCCCCAGCATCCACAACCCCCCGCCCCCGGGCACGCTCCGTGTCACCCCTACGCTCACCTCCTCACCAGCAGCCAGTCCGTTTGGCCCAACGCTATTATCACAAGCATGGCAGGCAAGCGAAGGTCATTTTCAAAAATTGTTAGGGCTAGTGGTCGCTGTGAAATAAGGTCCGACACCTTCTTGCTGTCAATCATTGGCAGAGTACCCTCTGTCACAGTGAGAGAGGCATGAACGCTTAGAATATCAAATGACATTATTATCGAAATTGACTACGGTTTACGGGAAGCAGCAGTAGCCAGTGGGTGGTCACCAGTGATCCTTGCGGGAGAAGAGTGGGTGTCATTCCCTCACCTGACTTGCTCTCTCTGGCTGAATTGGCTCAGACGGTGTCCCCTCAGTCCTGGTTCCCAAGCTAGAGCAGTGGAGCAGCACGCTGTCCACACAAACATACTAACTGCCTTTCTCTGTGCCTCATCAATGCTCGCCTTCACCAGGGAGACTTAAGCTGCATCCTGGGCTTACCTATGGAGCCTCCAAAAGCAGTATAGTATTCATGTTCATTGTTAAGGACCTGTGGTTGATCTGACAGTAGTTTTGAGTAGTTGTGGTGTTGGCAGGTAGCTCACATACAGACGGCACTGACATTGAGATAACATGAATTGGTTCATTTCTGAAGTAATAGGAGAATACAAGACTTTACAATAAATTATGTATTTGAGGTCTGTGTCAGAACAGTTGATTGATTTTTTTTTTTTTTGAAGAGCCATTAAAAATCATTCAACAAATCAGTCATCATTTTGAATCATTTGAAATCATTTTGAAGGTTGAGAAGAAGCTCTTGTGTACTTTCTTTGAATGTGGGTTCCCAGTAAGAGAGGTTGCAGATATGCTACCAATGTGCATTTTTTTGTTCAAGCAAAAGCTGGTGTTACTTTAATTTTTATTTGGCACCCAGTTTGTGCTTTAGAGATCATTACTGCTCCGGTTTGGTATTAGCCCTTAGCTGTGAAGCTGTGATGGCCATGTATATATCATATACTGTATGTTACATCTCAGAATTCTCAATCAGCCCAAAGTGACAGCTTTATCATCAAGATATTCTGTTGAAGAACTAACATACCATCATTCCTCATGCGTAGTCTAATTATGATTAAATTTACCTTTTAATTGTGCTGTTTTTATTGTATTTATTTAGTTTCACACACATCTCTGAAAACATTGAATGATTCAACAGAATATGATGGATTCTGAAATGTAACTCTGTGCACCCCTTTTTGTACATACCTACATATGTATATACATGATATAAAATGTAATACACATTTTGTTTATATAGAGAGTATTACATTTTATAATGATTAGAATTATACTTACCCTCTGTTTAACAGGACCTTTGAAAATGACACATTTTTGTGGTTTGGTGATGTGTACTTGTCTGGGGAAAACATGTGTATCTGATATCTCCCTATGTGACTTTGCAGGGATACTGGAATGGCCGTTCTGGACGAAGCTGGTGGTGGTGGCCATAGGTTTCACTGGGGGACTGGTGTTCATGTACGTGCAATGCAAAGTCTACATCCAGCTGTGGCGGAGACTGAAGGCCTACAACCGAGTAATATACGTACAGAACCGGCCAGAGACCTGTAAAAAGATGATTTTCGAGAAACCGCCGCTCATGGAGCCCAACATGGACAACAAGGAGGCTCTGGCGCCAGCACAGTCGGACACAAACTCTTCGCAGTACACAGAGACGGAGGAATGCAGCATGGAGATTCTCCATGTGTGACCCTGTAATGGCCCCCGATGCCCCCTTATCCCCGAACCTTACACCCCCACAGAACCTGCTCCGACCGTGGCTGCGTGCGCCTCGGCCGCTGAGAGCACAAGACTTGTACTGGAGTGGGGAAACCACGAGGACAGGATAATCTCCCTCCTGTTTTAATATTATTTACCCTTTGTCAGTTGGTTTGTTTGTTTGTTTGTTTTGTTCCTGCAAGTTGGTGGCTAATCATTTAAAAAAAAAAATCAGTGTGCGCCAGATCATGGAACATTCCGACTACTGCCATTGTACTGCTGTTGTACAGGACCTGATGTTTGCCACTCTGAGTGTGTTTTCTGCATTGGGTCTAAGCGCCGCTGAAGTTGTGAATGGGTATACATGTTTGAGTGTGTGTGTGTGTGTGTGTGTGTGTGTGTGTGTGTGTGTGTGTGTGTATGTGTGTATCTACACAGGTTGTGATGGAGTCTATAACAATGCATTCAAGCACTTTTTAATTTCCCTGATAACCAGGTTCCCCTGTTTTAATATGAATGGATTCCTTTATATTATTGTATGTGTGGTATAGAGAAAGAGGCAAACTTGAAGTTTTCAGTAGAATTCACGTTTTATATAATTACATTTGTATCCCAACCAACACTCTTTGGATGAAAAAAATGGAATTGAAAATGCAATGAGGGAAAACAGATCACTTTAATGGTCATCTAGGTTTTTCTTTGGAAAAAAAAGAAATAAAATAGGGGAAATAATTTTAAAGCAACTGATTTTTTAAGCCATTCGCTTTGCTTGTCATGATTTAATTTTGATTTGCACCTTACAGTGAGGTGGAGATGAGGAGAATGTAACTCTTTTGTATGATGATTTTATACTAGTTACCAGAGGCAGAGGATCTTCACTGTAACACCAGCCCATCTGTGCTAGTTTCATTTTTTTAGAGAGAGCAGGTGTTGAAGTTAGAAAAAAAGCAAGGTTGTGCAAGATTTTCTGAGTCTTACCTCACCGTGAATTAAAAGTATGGAGAAAAAGAACACCTCTCCAGCTTTAAGTAATCTTCACAAACTCAAAGATTTGCAAAGATTTGACATGGAATTGAAGGCTAGCGCCATAAAGGCATAGAATGTTTCTGTAATATTTAGTCTCCAATGACTATTGAAGTACACATGACTATTATAGTGCTTGCCTTGAATGGTGGCCACTTTGAAAGTTATTTCACCATGATCACACTCCCAATGTGTGTACAATCTTGCTAAAGTGAGTTGAAGGTAAAAATGTGGTTTGAACATGCATTTTAGCATTAATATGAGCATTCTGGAGACTGTGCTTTGTGTGTGTCGTGTGAAGGGATGAGGTTTGTTTACACTGTAATTTTAGAAATGCCAAGCAACCGTTGGCTGCTGCAGCACTGAGGGTACTGTGTATTTCTCTCCTCTTATTTAAAACAGGGGCTTACACTGTTGGTTCATTTGTGATTGCAGTTACATAGCGCTGCCTGTATCGGGTTTGTGATTTTTCCTTTTTCAAATTGATGTAATTGTACAGGGTGCAGTAAACATACAATACAATTACAAATTCTCAAATCTGAATGAATAAAGTTGGATAATCAATCTGTAGCATTTACTATGATCAGTGCAAGGCTGAAGTCTAAAACCTTTGAATGGTTGAGTTCTGCCCCCCAGTGGATTAGAATAGAACAGAAAATAGGCTATGTATTCCTATCTCAGATTTATTCGGTTACCAGAGGCTTACCCAGAGACATCAAGGTTTATAAATCCCTTTAATATCCCTTTGTATTTATTATCAGTTCCTCAGATCTCATGTTTTAGATATATAGCAGTAAATAAATGTGGTTTCATTTGGATTGGACATTTTTGCACAACTCTACCAGGGAAGATATACTACAGGATTTGTGACTAATGCATTACAATACTTTGTAGTCTATTAACATAAATGCATCTATATACAGCCCTTATGGTCAGTAGTTTGAAAGGTCAATAATGGATTCAGATATATAGATTATAGATATATAGATTTATCATTGCCCAATGGTGATTTAAAATGTCACATGACAGTTTCGCTTAGATGTTCACATCCATGTTTCATTCAGACAGTTGAAAAGACTGGGTTTGTTTAAGTTTGTTATTAGAAACCATCTGTATTCATCTGCGCATACTCGCATAGGAGCTGGCTCCTAAACACCCCTCTTGTAGTAATGCCTTGGTTTAAACAGTGGGATTTAAAAAAAAAAAAAAGTTCTTGTTAACACGACCAATGACTAGATTGACACATCGAAACCGGAGCTTTGTGATGTAACCATGATCATTCATGCCAGCAAGAAGTGTTTATTACTGCATTCCATCACGTGTGTATGTACGTATGTATGTAATGCTTTGCTCTGTAAAAAAATGGCATATTTTTGTCAGCAGTGTAGTACCTTACATGCCAGGTTTGTCAAAGTGAAGTCCTTTTGAATTGCAGTTTCCTCTCTCAGCAGCATCGCCCCATGAGACTCTGACAGACAGGCTTAATGAGTGTTACTTGCATTAAAAACTGCAGTGCTTTACTACTGACTCGAGTTCAGAGTTGTCAACAGGACTGTTTGCCCCCTTTCATTTTATTTCTTACTCTGTGAAATTACTTTTTCGTAGTAACTTTTTGTTTTTTGGTTTAAAAAAAGATTAAATATTGATGTGCTTTCATTTTAATTTCCTATATTTGAGCAAAATATATAGTATGAAAAAAAATAATAAAATAAAATGAAGTGAACTTTATAAATTCTTCTCAGTTTTACAGTGTGTTTTTTTTGGCTATTGATGTGTTTCTCTTAAACCCCATGACTGCTGCTTAGACTTAAATTATGGGTTAGACCCAAATTTAGTCACTTATACCTGGGCCAAAAGCATATTTTTTGTATCCACAATTGTGTGACAAGGGATAATTGAATACATTTGACTAGAAAGTGGCTGTATGCTGTATAAGCTGATGATAAAATCATCCATAATCCTCACGACCTCGTTCCAGCATTCTGTTAAAAAAAATGATGTTTTGAAATATGATCAGTTACCTGGTTTGAGTTGTAGGGAAAATGGAAAATGTATAGTTTCGTGTAGGATTGTGTTTATTATATGTTAGTGGACCCCTATAATTTCTGGACTGAGAGGTGACTGCATTTGGGCTGTTTTTAAATAATGACTAAGCAATAAAATAATTAGCGTGTTAGAAAATAAACTTGTGAAAGCAGGACATAGCTTTTGTGTAATAGAGGATTATTCTCATGATGCATGCTAGTGACCTTTACAGTCCTGTTGCCTTGGCATCAAATTTCTTTATCATAATAGTGGAGTGATGGGAAGAGCCAAACTGTACTCCGCTTTAATTCAGTCCATATAAATGTCGTCAGGTGTTGATTACGACTTCATAAAGTAGCCTACATTAGCCAACAGTGCAGTTTATTCATACAAAACCTGCAGTTTCAACAGGCTGCTTCACCAATAGCAGCCTTGGATTTAGGCCTAGTGCATCAAGAAGAACAGATTTCCTACAATTAACAATCATTTCAAAGATCTAAATGAGATAATGTGGTTGATTATATGTAATGCGATGTAATTGTTCATACACGTATTATTGGTGACATCATTACGTGAAGCGGGGGGACTTCTGTGATTCTGGCATTTTCATGACATTATAATATATCGATGAGTCTTTTAAAAACAACCTAGGCTATGTTCTATTACCTCTGATGACTCATTGTTAACTGATGTTAGATAAACACATGGAAGGAATGAGCAAGAATACCTGTTAAATAGGCCTACGTTTATTTTTCCAGGGATTTTAAAATATTTCCTGATTAACTTGAAGCACACTTCAAAGTTTACCGTCATGTCATTTTTACTGTCTTTTCTAATGTAATGATGGCAACTGACCAATGTAGTGGATGACATGCATGAAAGGAGTCAAAAACTGACCATTTATAGTAGACACCACAAGGTTTTTTACAGGGCATTTTAAGCCCAGTTTATTAAAACATCAAATAAATAATACTTCTGTATGTAAAGTGTATGTGTATGGATGAATCGGTCTTATATTATGGCAAATTGTTATATTTTAGAAAACTACAGTAATGATATTGCTCACGTGCACTACAGCTGCTGACAGTTGCATATACTACTAAATCAAATGTATGTGTTTAGTCTCGGAGCTAAATAAAAGCATTAGAGGGGAAAACACTTCATTTAACTCGTGCCCGAAATGGTTAAATGAAAACCAAGCGTATGTAAATCGCAGAGGCACGTAACGTATGCATGGGATGATTATCCTAAATATAACCTGAATACCATGTGAAATACCGTTAGAAACCAACGCATACAACAATATCAATAGCATGCACAGTGTAGGCTATGCTGTGAAAAGCGTATTATTTCCTTAACATTTATTGTCAGGCATTCATTTGACAGCTATTAAGGAGGGTCCTTTGGTTTTAGAATCTGATAGGTTAGAATTTCCATTACATTACAGTCTCCTTCAGTTCGCCCTCCAACCGGTGAAGTTCACCAAAGCGGTTACGGTTGTCACAACATCAGAAATATCCACATAAAACTTCATTACTCCGTACCGCTAGCTTCACCTTCATACAGGTAAGACATACTCCCAACAGGGCTGCCCCGTAATTAATTGCAAATGTTAGTAGTTATGGAATCGCAACAGCTAAAACGGTGTAATCATAATGCAACCCTGCAACAGCTAGCACGCAGCTAACAAGTTTCGTTTTTTGCTACCTGGCCAAGTTTGACTTGCTTGTTAATATTTTGTAGCTTGTGATTGGATTTTGATTCTGACTCCTATGTTTAGTGAGTAAACACTGACTTGTACTCTATGGAGACAGTGAAGTTTCTCATTTTCGTTTTCTTTTTACACATTGTCACACGTGCAAGGACCGAGCTGTTGAGTGGTTTGACTAGGTAGCAAAATTGTGCTAAGGTTGCTAAGTGACCAGGTTAGCTTTTCAGAAAATAAATCATAATCGTTCACCCATATACTATTTCTAGTTTCAGTCTGCTGCAGTTTGTATATAGCTAGTTTTATAGCTAGTATAAGTATAAAGCCAGTTTTTGGTCAATTTGGCCAGTGGTGTGCAGGCGTTAGCCTTCAACTAGCCTAGTTATCCTAGTCAGCAGCATGGATGAGTATCCAAGGTTTTTGCAGTGTTACGAGGCTAGCATGTTGATTTCCCCGGTCCAGTGATCTTACATTGGGTCGCTGCATAACAATAATGAGCCGTGTTACTTTCAAAGAACCTTTATGGCGAAACTATAAGTATCAACTAATAGTCCAGTCATTCTACTGATTGACCCACCACAAATTGCAATAGAAATAGTTCTGGTCCCAAAGTAATTGTCATGATCCAGAGACTCTTCCATCAAGTTTCTCCTAAATTCCTCACATTGGAACATGGTCTAATTTGAATAAATCCAAGATGGCAGACCAGAATCACTTTTTCTTAAATAACTTAAAAACTATTAATGTTAGAGTACATAAATGTATTGACGTTGAATATAAACTTGCTTGTTGTGAACATTTTGGTACCAAATTTACCTCTCTATCTGCAGTACTTTCTGAGATATCACATACCTTGAACAATGCGTCCACAGCCCAAACGTCATGCTAGCCAGCAGCAATATTGAAAATCCCAAAATTCTATTAAAATTGTTAACTGTCCTGCTTAACTGTTAAAAAGGTTGCAAATTAACTATACATGTAAGGGACCAGTTTGCATAATCAAACTATCACCCTAACCTATAGGCTACTTCCATTTACAGCCTGAGCTAGCTCGTAAGACGGCTGCGGAAAGTTTACCTCTGCTAGCTGCCTTACACATTACACGTAAAAAGTAAAGTTGTAACATTTACATCCACATGGAAATGGTGACACAAAGGTAAAAACAAACAATAATGATAATTTTTTTTTTACTGGTGAAATTTATACTGGGGCACTACAGACCAATACGTGTCACAGTGAAATCTGTCTGGCGACGCCCTTGGTACTGTATTCGATGCCCACATTTTAAATGTAGTGGAGTAAAAAGTACAATATTTGTACTGCTGTGATAAAAAAAATCGATACCGAGATATATATATATCGATATTTGTAAAAACTATATAATATCGATATTCTGGCTATTAATATCAATTCACTCCCCAGTAGCTACTGCACAGAGGAATGCACTAGTGATTCTAAACAAAAATGTAGTAAATGTACTTTGTTGAGTACAAATGTACATTAGCCATATTGTATTCTTTTGCACAAATGGTTTTATAAGTTGACTACAGGTACCTAGTGAGACTGGGCACCTTTTCTGTGACATATTCAGTAAAAAGCATTGACTTTCCTGTTCAATAAATTGAACAGAACAATATTTGTCTGGCTTTATTGGGTGAATTACATTGAGTAATAATTATAAAGGAATATGTATCGGTATTGGAATCAAATCGAATTAAATTGCACTGTATCGAAAATTGTATCGTATAATGAGCCCTGTATCAAAAATCGTATCGAATCGCCATATCCTAAATGATACCCAGCCCTAAATATTTGTCTTGGAAATGTAGTGAAGTGAAAGTCACAAGTTGCCAAAATGTTTAATACTCAAGTAAAGTTCAGATGCTCAAAAAATGTACTTTAGTACAGTATTTGAGTAGATTTACTTAGTTACTGTCAACCTCTGGTACGTTTTAAGAAACCCTTATGTCCTTAAGCCTGAAAGACTGAAAGAATCTGAATAATGGATGAAATGTGTGTTCTGTGTAGAGAACCAATACTTTACAACCAATTAAGTTCTAAACTGACCCAGATGTGATGCCATAACAAAAGCTAATGCAGAAAGAGGTGGTGAGTGTTCTGTGAAACCTGGAGAACATGTTCATAATTCCTGCAGAATTCTGTAACCCATGCGAAATTGAGGCATTCAAGAGAAAAGCAGCTGGTTCTGATTCTTTTAATTTCTTGGGCCTTGTTCATACTCTGCGTTCATTAGAGGAGCCATTTATCTTCAGCAAACACTGTTTGTTCTGTGGAAAGGACGATCCCTATGCTGGAAAAGTCAAAGACACACTACTTATCCAAGTCAGGACGTATGACTTTCAGAAGAAAATAATATTGTATACATGACATTTGTATACAGAGAAATGATGAGTGGGCAACAAAAGTCAGAGCCAGAATTGACTGTGTGAACGACCTCCATGCTGCAGATTCAGCGTACCACAATGTTCAGTAAACTTTCGGACTGGAAGGCAGCTTCCTGGGAGGTTCCAATCAGTAACGAGTGGCAACATTTCTAAGCGAGTCAATGGGTTCGAAAGACTATAGATTACTGACTACATTATTAGAAAGGGTTGTATTTTTCTGAACTTTGGGAAGAGTTAAATAAAGCTGAATGTAAAATAGCACAACAAGACAACCAAAAGTTTGAAGCAATCTTGGAAACAATGTAATCTTTTTCGTATTTTACTCAACATTGAATCTAGACATATTATTTCAACCCTGTCATATCTCAGAAAGTACTGCTGATAGAAAAATACAATTAGTACCAAAATGTCTACAATGCACAAGTTTATATTCAACTTCAATACAACTATGTAATCCAAAGTTAATAGTTTTTGAGTTATTTCAGTAAAAGGGATATTTATGGTCCGCCATCTTGGATTATGCAAATTAGGTCATGTTCCAATGCTTAAAATTTAGGAGAAACTTCATGGTAGATTCTCTGGTGTATAAGGATTAATTTGGCAGTACAATCATTACTATTGCAATTTGTGGTGGGTTGACCCCCTTATTCCTGTAGAATGACTGGACTATAACTAGCGGGAGTTCTGAGAAGAAACTATATATCGTGGATTAACACTTTGTCTGGTTGTCCTGTTTGTTTTGTGCCTTTTGAATAGTATTCTAACGTCAATCTCCACTTAAGGCAAAGTTATGGTGAGCGTCAACGGTCTTGTTTTGGTTTGTCTTGGGCAACTTTTTAGGGGAAACGATTGTTATTCGGATTAACAAGAATGACGATGAACGGGAAATGGAAGGCTTAACGTAATAATCCTGGCAAATTGCGAATTGAAAATCCCTAAATGTATGATTTCTTGAAATTCTTGATAGTAAGTGTACATATTCTCCTTACATTAAGATGAATAGGGTAGCTGCTATGCGTGCCAGACCTTACCCAAAAGGCAACTTGCAGCCTCTTGTGACCCACTGTTGACGTTTCCCTCTTGTCATGACAGCTGCAGCCCAGTTGGGCCTCCTCTTATCAAAACTCTTTCAGCTCCTCATCATTGAGTGGCAGTGTGCTTACTGCTGATAGGCCGATAAGCAGATCAGCTATACACTGAAGACTGCCAAAATTGCAAGTGTGTGTTGGGACACTGAATATTGTTCTAATATTCTTGTTTATAGACAGAATGGCAGTCCCCCCAGCATATGCAGACCTCGGAAAATCTGCCAAGGATATCTTCAACAAAGGATATGGTACTGTATAGATATTTGTTTTTTGAACACCTCCATGTAGCAGGGTCTTAAGTTGTGGGAATTTGGCAAACATTTTCTTTATCTTTAATAGGTTTTGGAGTGGTGAAACTTGATGTCAAGACAAAATCAGCTACTGGCGTGGTAAGAACAAGTCACTGTATTGTATTAACTAATTCTAATTCATACAATGGAGTGTCTGCTCAGAGTTTGGCCAAGTTGATGGTAGGAATGGGGTTAGGGGAAAGGAGGAGAGCGTATAGGAGACTAACTTCACAGTTCCGGTCTGTTGCCCTTACCTGACCTGTTGTTAGTGTTTGGCACTACAAGCTAAATCAATCAGATTGTCTGGTTTGCACCATACTTGTGATTGCATTTACCAAGTGCTGTCAGTAAACAGGGCAAAAGCTGCTCACGATCCTGTACATCTATTTCACAGTGGTTACACTGCATGTAATGTATAAATATAAATATGTATAGTGAACAAATAAATGGGTAAACCACCACACACTGAAATAGACTTTGTTGAATAAACCAAGGAAAAATCTGTTTTGTGGTGTGTTGTCGTGTGGTGGTTCACCCTTGCTTCTTACGTGTATTTTTGCATCCTACCAACAGCTTGACTGGAGGCTGGACATGTATTTTCACTCATCTCTGAATATACAAATGTGTGCATGCCATAATATTTCAAAACAATGTATTTAAATCACATGATTTTGTGTTAAGTATGCATGCTTTTATCGATGTCACCTTTTGCGCAATTGTTTGTAGGAGTTCAAAACTGCTGGTTCCTCCAACACTGACACTGGGAAAGTCGTGGGCAGCCTGGAAACCAAATACAAGCACTCTGAATATGGCCTGACCTTCACAGAAAAGTGGAACACTGACAACACATTAGGAACAGAGATCACAGTTGAAGACCAGGTGGGCATCATCAGTGTATTGGTAGAATTTCTGCAGTGTCTATCAAAATCTATGTTGCCATATTGTTGACAATTTATGTTTTATTTTTTTCTTTTCAGATTGCCAAAGGACTAAAGCTGACTTTTGACACCACTTTCTCTCCAAACACAGGGTATGTGACACAACTGATCACAGTGCCAATGGCCATTGACTAGTGGTTTTTGAGCTTGGTTATACATCGAAAGACTGTACTGAGATATTTGCATTTTGCCTGTATATTGTTTCTCAGACAAAAATAGATCCCATGACCTTGCTTTGCCCACCAAAGGCCTGTTTTGCAAGTAATGTGTAGTTGCAGTCATAGAAAGGCATTTTGTTTATGAAGACAACACGTATGTGGTTTGTTCTCTGGATTGCAGTCTCTCAGACAGTATTTAGTTTCCATGAACTGTAAATCATGCTATTAAGGCATGTCCAATTCGGCGTGTGTGTGCTTGTGTATGTGTGTTTGTGTGTGTGTGTGTGTGTGTTTGGTGGGGGTAGGGGGATATCAGTGCAGATGGGCCTCTCAAATGACTGTCACGTTGGTGGTTGCAAGCACTGCTGTATAGCTCCATGTTTGCCAGGCTGTCAGGTTATTATTGTATGCGGTGTCATGTAGCAGCAGACCCAAGGCGCAGTGTCGAGGTGTCCCTCAAGGTCATGTATAAGTGTTGTGCTGCAGACCATTTGAGTCATGTCAGATGTTTGGAGTTGAGGGAATGCAGTTCTATATCACCTTATGCTGTATTCCATATCGTGTTGCCCACGTGGTGCCCATAGCTCGGTCAGATCCACAGTTCAACATTTGGTGTCTTCTTACAGGAAACAGTCTGGCATGCCACACAATGGATTTCTTGTACTGGGAATATTCCAGAGAGCAGGTGTAGTCACTTACCTGGGTATGTTGGTGAACCTCCTAAAATGAGAGCCCTGTGGCTTTGTTTTTCAAGGAGAATAAAGGAAAAGGAGTCCCTCCCTGGGAGGGTTATGACTCCTGAGTTATTTTATTGGGGTTGGTCACTAACTCATCTACTCAAAATAACCCCTGAGGTCAGTTAAACAAGACATGAATGACAGGGGTGCAGGAGAAATGTTTGTGCAGTAGTGCATATATGTGCAAGGATAAGTATGTGATATATGGTATTTGCTATGCAAATATGAGAAGTGTGTTCCAAAGTCTGCAGGAGCTGGTTGACAGTCGTTGTTGATGGACATATTTCTGTGTGGGAGAGTGAGTGCAGGTAGGGGTGGGTCATTTATGTTTGTATTCTGTGTGTCTGGGAGAGAGAGCAGAGTGGGGTGAGTCATTTGCAGTAGTTCATGTTCCGTATGTGTCTGAGAGAGAGCATGGTGGGGTGAATCATTGTTCCTCTCAGAGGGCAGTGTTCAGGGTAAATGCAGGCAAATTATGCCATCTTAAATGAAGCTCTTATTTGCACAGTATGGTCATGATGACACTGAATCAAGGGTCAAGCCTGTTTGATATAAACCTTTTTCACCCAAATGTTGAACTTGTATGGCTCAAGATATTATTGTGGCTATTACTGAGCTCTTGAGTAGGTTACTCTCTCTTTGTGTAGCTAAACCGCTGAAAAGCAGGGTGTTCATCCCAGGAGAGTTTAAGCCTGAGTGCAGCCCTAATGTCTGAATAATGTCCGTGTGAGCACGCATTAAAACGATATAGCTGACACTGCTCCATGTAAATTAATCCTCTCTCATCCCCCTTATTTTACAGGAAGAAGAGTGGTAAAGTCAAGACAGCCTATAAGCGTGAATATGTTAACCTTGGCTGCGACGTCGACTTCGATTTTGCTGGGCCCACCATTCACGGTGCCGGTGTTGTTGGCTACGAGGGCTGGCTGGCTGGCTACCAAATGTCCTTCGACACTGCCAAGTCCAAGATGACCCAGAGCAACTTCGCTGTTGGTTACAAGACTGGCGACTTCCAGTTGCACACTAATGTGTAAGATTGTCTTTTCCCTAATAATAATAATAAGAAGAAGAAGACAAAGAAGAATGACTTGGTATAAATGTCTGCAGTGTGTTTCTCTGCTAGCCATGTGCATATCAACTCTCCAGTCACTGTATAAAGAGCACCTTTATAATAGTCTCTGCCCATTCCTTACAGCAATGATGGCTCAGAGTTCGGCGGTTCCATTTACCAGAAGGTGAACGATAAGCTGGAGACAGCTGTTAATCTGGCCTGGACCGCTGGCAGCAACAGCACCCGCTTTGGCATTGCGGCCAAGTACCAGCTGGACAAGGACGCCTCCGTTAGCGTAAGTCCCCACTGCCTCGCTGTACTGCTGATCAGATCCAAGTCTTAACCAGTGATGGGCAACTTGGCTTTAGGAGCTATGTTCCAGTGCCACATATGTGCTCCAGCCATTAAAAATGTACTGATTCTAATAAGCACAACTCTTCAGCTGGGTAGAAGAGTCAAATATTGAATACACATGAGACACCAGGTTATTTGTTCTAAATTGTAGCTTCTGAATTCAGGTTGCCCATCACTGGTCGAAACTATGCCCCCCTTTGGACTCTTGAGTCAGTAATTGGGTTTCCATGCAACTTGTTAATGCACCTTTTTTATTATACAAATTTCTCACTTGGAAACACCTGAAATGCACATTAATTTTCGCTGTCTAAAACAGCTGCTGATGGGCATCTCTAGCTGAATTACTGAGAATGCACATAACTGATGCAAAGTGTTAGTCTTAATTGGAAGGAGCCATTTCAGTGATTTGGCCAGAGGGTTCTCGACAGCAGACCTACATCTCTGAGCTCTGGACTCCAGACTCTGTTGGCAGACTTAAGTGTTGTAATTGCAGTAGTTTAACTGGTATCTGTCGTTGTTGTTTGCAGGCTAAAGTGAACAATACCAGCCTTGTTGGTGTTGGCTACACTCAGACACTAAGACCAGGTATGTGATGTGGATTTCTGTGTGCATTGTGCAAATGTATGTGTGACTATTCTCTCAGAGACCTATCCTACTTAGCCTGGTAAACCTGCCCCTCGTACGTCATTTAATTTTGTAAAGAGGGTCTGGAGTCACTGAACTGAGAAATGATTTCTTCCTGGAGGTGTGGACTGAAGTTTAAAACAAGTGGCTCTGCCTTTTACACAATCGCTAACGTCTGGTCGTGAAGTATGCAATTAGCCTACCTATGCACTACAGTTCAAATGTAGCAGTAAAGTCAACGCCATGGCTCACGAACCCTCCCTCTGTTCGCTGATTGCCTAGGAGTTGCTCGGTCCTCGTACATGAATTTCGGCGGCAGCGACTCCAGACCCTCTGTGCAAAATAAAATGAACGATGACGAGCAGCGAGGGGCTGGTTTACCAGGCTATACCCTACTAGCTCAAGTCTCCTTTTTGTTGCTCATTTGCCTTTGTTTCAAATGTGTGGCAGAGTTGTAGCCCATTATACTAGCTACAACATTTACCAGTTGCTTATATGCAGTATATTACGTTCAACATCATTGCTTTCAGCCCTCTCACCAAACAACATAGCCCTCTCTCTGTGCACTGATTAGTAACCTAACAATTCGGTGGAGGCAAGCTGAAGCCTTAGTAAAGTAGCCCAGTGGAGTACTGTAGGAAAATACAATATTTAGTGGAGCTACTATCCTGGCACTAGCTTGGCTAGGGCAGCCTGGCCTCAAAAGCTACAATCCAGTACCACAGATTTGTTCCAGCCTCAGTTCTCATTTGTTCTAGCCCCAGTTCTCTAAAACATCTGATTCTAATTCGCACAACTCTTCGACCAGGTAGAGGAATTAAATATTAAGATCACCTGTATTATAGGGGCAGGTAGAACCAGGTAATTTGGAATGCATGGTAGTAGATGGCAGCTTCTGAATCCAAGCTGATAATTACTGTCTACTAATGTCAGTGTAGTTATATTCATTTGAATTGCTTTTGAAACACTTTGTTAAACAGTCTGTGTTTCCTCTTACAGGTGTGAAGCTTACCCTTGCAGCTCTGGTAGATGGAAAGAGCATCAACGCTGGAGGCCACAAGCTTGGCTTGGGTCTGGAGCTGGAGGCTTAAGCCACCCTCATTGTAACGTTTGGGGTGAGGGAATAACAGAACAGTTTGGCCTTAAGTCGGTTTCCACCTAAACCAGCAGGGCATTTCTGGAAGGGAGCGGGTTCAAAGACTACGAAAACCACTACAACAGAAAAGAATAATAATTCTCAGTAACTCAGTGTGGCGGTGTTGTTTCTTCTGAGTCATGGTGTACTGTGTATTGCTTGTTTTAGTTTTGATGATATTTGAATTGTGTTTAAAGACATCTCCACTACTATGACAATGAAATACAGATACTACCACTACTCAAAGTGGATATGCATAGCAGTCATTGTGATCCCTGTAGGTTCGGCATTAACATGTCACTATGGGAGGGATTTGACTTTTGTTATTATCATGTTATTGAGGAGGTATGATGATTCTGTTATGAGGTATGTTGAATCTGTTGTTTCTGTCCACTGATATTCCGAAGTTGGTCAAACAACTCAAAATATTTGATTCACTCCAAAAGATTTTTCCATGTACACCAGAGGAGGGTTAGCTTTTTCATTATCATGTTTTCTTTGAAGAAAGATTAGGCTGTGCTGTAAGTCTACCCCAAAACAGAGCAGTTTCTGGGATGGCTTCAACTGAAGGTCTACGAGGATGAAGTTGGAACATTTTTTGTCAGTTTGACTTGTCCCCCCACCCATTTTGCTTCCTTTTTTCCGCCTGCTGATCGGACGACTTGGTGAGGTCTGCAAGTAAGATGCCAAAACTGTTTTGTTTTTTTCCTTTTGGATATGAACCGATGACCGTACCTGGTGTCAGCTTGTCACAGACTCTTACGCAAAACCATGGAGAGATCTTCATGTGTATGGTAAAATTTTCAATAAAGTCTTTGAACTCCAAAACAGGCTTTAAAGTAATGATTGATGTAAATGCTAGGGTTGGTATCTAAGTCACCAACTCAGGTCAAACACTTGTTATAAACTTACCAGAGGTGGACACTGTGGCTTCAGAAAGAGAAAGTCCTTGCTGTGCATTCCTTATGCCTGTGCATTTAATTCAGATGACTTCACCAATTAGCTGGCCTACTTGGCTGGTGTGTTGTGCTAATAAGGATCAGCTGGTTCAGGGAATGGTTCAAACAAATACAGGGCTGGCCTTTCACTTTCTGAAGCTGGGATGTTTTAGCCTGGTAAACCCGCCCCTCGTACTTCATTTCATTTTGTACAGAAGGTCTGGAGTGGAGACTGTTGAAATTCATTTGAGGACCGAGCAACTCCTAGCCAATTGGCGAACAGAGGGTGTGTTCGTTGACTTTGTGTGCTACATTTGAATTGTAGTGCGTAGGTAGGCTAATTGCATACGTGATGAACAGACTTGAGGCAGAGGGTAAAAGCAGAGCAACTTGTTTTAAACTTCAGCAGTCCACACCTCCAGGAGGAAATTATTTCTCAAGGCCTCCGTTCCAACCCTGTACAAAATAAAGTGAAGTACGAGGGGCGGGTTTACCAGGCTAGGGATGTTCACCTTTGAAACTTAGTCTTTGGGTGATGCACATAAAGATGGGAGCAACGTACAGTACTCTCACTCTGCTGTACAGCAAGTGTCGCTGTACTTTGGCAGTGTCTTGAAAGGGTATTTTATTTGTGGCTAGTTTATTGAATACAGCTGTCCTCCCCTGAGAGATAAAGACATTGTAAGGGATGAGTGAAACTTACAAGTAAAAGATCTACTCCACAAATTTGGCCGTAGATGATGGCATGTTAAGTTTAGTTAAAGTATATAACTCTAAGTTGTAACAAGTAAGTAGCTCAAAACAGGAGCTTAAACACCATGGAATGAGTGCTGAAATTGCCTTTATTGTCTTTGAGCATTCTAACAAATCAGATGGCATTGACTGAATAATGGTACATCATACATTCATTTTCCTATGCAGGTTGCTGTCTAAACATGCACAAGTTTGCATTCATGTATTAAGCTCCCAGTGATGGGCAAGAATCCAGACATTGGCTTTCAGATTTGCTTGTGCAGAAGTAATCATGCAGTACAACGTCATCCCAGCCATTTTAAATTGGAAGACGACTTAGTTTCAATCTCTATCATCTTATTGTCTCTTTTTCTTTTTCGTCTGCATTATAGCTAAGCAGTTTTTACTGCCTCTGATGACTTGACATCTTTTTCATCTTTGGTGTTTTTTGCATCTTTATTTTTCTGGTCGGTGTCCATCTTTGAAGCAGAATTTTCTTCTCCAGCCTTCTCCTGTGGCGTATCTTTACCCTGTTCTTTACTGACCTCTTCAGCCATTGGTGGCTTTTCCTGAGGTTTACTCATGCCTGTTTTCTCTTCAGAGCTTTGCTCCACCAGCTGACTTTTCTGGGCTTCTTCCCTCGTTGCAGTGTCCTTGTTTCTGGTGTCACTGGCCAGGCTGGGTTCCTGTTGGGCTGTTTCCTCGCTCTTTTCGGTGCTGGCCTTCTCTGTTGATTTGGTTTCGGATGCAACCATAGAATCTTTTCTCTCCCCTGTAGGGTCACTGGATAGTTTCCCCTCTGCTTGTGTTTTCTTCGTTGTGGCCTTTACATCAGAGCCCACCGCTAAAACTTTGGCTTTGGCTTCTGCTTCCTGTGCAGGGGCTGTTGACCTTTTTTCTGCATTGTTTTCTGTTTGGGCAGAGCATTTCATAGGTGTACTTTCAGCATTGGATACGATTGCTTCATTTGTGTCCTTTATCTTTGCATCTACAGAATTACCTCCAGATGACTTTGGTGTGTCTTTCGTCACCTTTGCTGATGCTATTTCTCTGCTGTCAGTCATTTTGTCAGGGATTATTTTACTGTGCACATTAGCGCTTGTGTTTGATGATGCATGGCTGTCTGACCCAGCAGACTTTTCTTTGCCCTCGTTAAGGCCTTCGCGGACAGGTTTGTGCTCATCTGCAAAGGCAGGCTGCTTTGTGGAGTCATCCCCTTTACTGTCTGTCACAGCTGGGGTTTGCTTGGCATCTTTGATTTCCTGAGGTTTGTCGCTTGTTTGGACTTGTTCTGCTTTGGAGGCCCTGTCTTCCTTTAAGTTGTCACTGGCGTTGGGCCCCTTGAGTTTCTCTATGTCGTTCTGCTCTTTCATTGTGTCCGTTTGATGGTGGGTCTTGTCCGACTGTGCCTCTTTAGTGTCTTCAGACACAGCCTCAGCGGTTTCTGTAACATGGGTGCCATTCTTTGTGCTTACTGGTGCCTCCTCTGGCGGCTGCTCCTGGGCCTCCTCCTCTTCTTCCTCTTTCTCTTCCTCTTCAGCCTGTGCTACTGCATCTGCTTCTTCCTCATTACTCAGTTTATCCATTTTGTCCCCTTCACCAACAGCTTCATCTGACTCACTCTCATCAATTTCCACATCCTCTCTTGTCGTTTCTGTAATTATCTCCTCAACAAACTTGTACTGAGGTTCAGCTCTTCGGGTAGTTCCCCCATGCCTTGCGACACATGGTAGAGTGTAGACCGGAGACTGCCTGTAAATGTATGGAACTGATACACTAGCGTCTGTCACAATGGAATAGCGACATTCTTCGCCCTCTAGGAGTTTCCTGATGAAAACGGACAACAAGAGAAAACATTTTTTAGTTTTGTAATGACTGGAAGCAATCTAACTTCATGAATAATGCCTGAGTTGTAAGGAGGCATATCAATTTAATATTATTCTAAAGTACAAAGGTTAAACAAACTTTTATGCAAGGCACAGATGTCTTATTCTGTGTAATGCACTGAAAATGTGATGTGTTTTTTTGGACTAGTTCTCATGATTCAAGTAGATTTGTTTAGGTTTCTGGGGTTTAATTATTTTATTCCATTGACATTTAATTAAAGTCACATTGATTCCTTGAGCATCGAGTTACAGTAAAACAACAAAGCATCAGATTCAGCTGATCACAACCCCTAGAGTACATCCATATTAAAGCCACGCAGGCCTATATTTGGGTATAACAAAGTATGTCAGAACTCTAATTCTACTGGAGATAGACGTGTGGCCCATTTGCTCCTTGCTCTGTCAGTCTATTTGGTTAAGTTTGAAAATGTTCACCTGTAAGAAAAGATTTCTGCATCCAAGGCCATTTTCACATTGAGCAGGTCTTGATATTCCTGAAGATGTTCAGCCATGTCATGCTTGGAGTTATGAAGCTCCTGGTCCAGCTGTCTTACGGTACTCTACAATTAAATCATGTTTAGTGAGTACTGAACTGAGAGTTGAAACAGTCAGATACACATTAATTTATAATAGCTGACCTACCTGGTAATGATTGATTTCAGCCTTGTGTTGTTCCTCGAGATCATAGAGCTGTTTTTCCAGAGCCTCTCTCATACCCTTGGCAGAGTCCAGCTCAATGTTCTTGGACTGCAGCCGGCGCCTGTGTTCGTTGATTTCCTGCCTTGTTGTCATTAGTACCTCTCTACTGACCTCGGCATCTTTGGTCAACTTCGCTGCCTGAGCGCGGAAACCTGCCTCGGCATCGCGAATATTGGACACCGCGTGACCTTCAAGCTGAATTCTGATGTCTCTCAGGGCAGAGGTAATGTCCCCTTTGCCAAAGTCAACGGTTTCCGTTGTAACACGAGTTTCTTTGATTTGGGCCATCATCTCTGCCACCTCCTCTTCGTGGTTTTTCTTCAGGAAATGTATGTCGTCCTGAAGGCTTTGTGCTTTTTTGTCCAGTCCCATCTTAACATCATTTGCGTCACTGATGTATTTCTTTAGTACTGTAATTGTATTCTCGGCATCAGACCTGGTACGAACTTCTTTCTCATATTGAAGTTGTATTGAGTGAAAATCGTCCTCTAAACTATAATAGTCTAGTTCCACCTGATTTTTCTGCAGGCTTATTTCATTTACCAGCTTTCTCAATTCTTTTAGCTCTGGATCATACTGTTTGGAAAGTGGTGCAGAGCTTTCTGTGTGCTGCTTCAGTACCCCGATTTCTTTCTCTAATTCTCTGTTTTGACTTTCCAAATGATGAACCTTGTCTATAAATCCAGAGAACCGGTCGTTCAGGCCACGCAGCACTTCTTTCTCATTCATCTTTAGAGGTGTTCTGCTGGAGAGATGATGGGTTTCATCGAAGGAGCGAACTGATTTTAGAGCTGGTCTAATTTCGAGCCCCACAGTCCCATTGCTTCTGTACAGCAACTCAGCTGACTTGGCGCCAACACTGGGAATCAGCAACGCCGAAGGCGATGTAGAACGCGTGGAATGATATCGATGTTCCACTACATCGGCTCTCCTACTAGGCGAATACAGCAGACGTTCCATCCTGCAGCTGATTGGTGCATGTGTACCGTGCTGCAGGGGTGAGCGATGCCTTTATATTCCTCGGCGAGTGCTTAGCTTGCGGGGTGGAACTGTCCATAGTGCTTAAATGCACAGACTCAGCTAAACCATCTCCACCAGCATAGCATAAGCTATGTCCTCCCACAGCGCGTGTTCCCACGGAGAGGGAGGGGACGGGTCAAATATTCACTGCTCATTGAATGCAGACTACATGATCTAGGAAGTCGGTCTAGACTGGTTTAGCTTCTAATGTTTAGCAGTAGGCTATTACAGTTGAGGGCATTTCCTAAAGTGCACATTGAAGGGTTAGTTATAATATGTTAAAGTCTTCTGGGAAATTTTGATGATGTGTGTTCGGAAATAGAGAGGGGAGAGTGTTAGGGATGTATTCTAGCACAATATCATCAATACAGAATTAATATCCTAGGCTAGTAGCATTATGGCAGGATTTTTTTTGCTCGAATATAATGCCTATGTACAGGGCATATCGATGACATTATGTAACTAAACGTATATAAACATTTTTATGTATGAAAAGACGTACAAACGTGTTTTCCCGAACATATGTATTCTGGATATTGTCTTAACATCTGTCAAACAGGTTACCAGAGTTTTTCAATATTCAGTACCAGTGTAAATTCATCAAGATATTCTAAAATTATGTAAGAATCAAGAGGCAGGCAAATATTTCATACTAATTTAAACAAATACTTCAAACTTACAACACTCTGAAGTACAGAAACAGAGGCAGACGAGGATGAGGCAGGAAGTACGAAGCCAAATAGTTGTAGGAAAGTAATAGCAGCATAACATAATGGTCTTACAACATCTTGATCTTAATGTGACAATAGGGTTCAATGACGGGATAATTTTGATGGTACATATAGCCTAATAGAGAGGGGCGGGTAATGCTGGAAATCAAAATGGGTGTGGGAAGTGTTGTATAATGTGTTGTTAAACGTTTAGTGGTTTAGAAGTACTTATACAGTTTTCAAATCCTAAAAACATTTCCTGTCATAGAACTTTATTGCATATACTCCATGTCAGTATCTAGGGACAAGGATTTAAATGAATGAAACACTTCAAACACATCCCCTCTGGGACATAATGTAGGTTGAAACTCAAACTTTATGTATACATGTAAATGTGTCCCGCAAAAGACACATACATAATATTGCCACTGTGTTTACACCACATGAAATGCTTTATTGAAAATATGCCATAGACATGAAAAGCATTAAGGCAAAGTAAGTGGCTCTAACACAGGGGCACACTTCACCACTGTTCCAGTAACTTCCTGTATGTATCCACCAATCACGGTGGGGGTCTTCAGCACAGCCCTCTGGGATTTGCTGTTAATTATACTCCCTTAGTTTTAAGTTCAGTCCAAATGTCAGTTCATGTCCTAAATCGTGAATATCTCTTTGAACACTTTTAAAACCCCCACAGGCAATTCCATATTAATTTGTAGCAAGAGTTTTCATCCAAAACAGGCAGGCTAACTATTTAAAAGGCACACAGACACTTCACCAACACAAAACTGTTGGCACTGATAAAACTTTGTAAGCATGCAACATGGTAAATATCACATACTGTAATGGACCACATAACTAAAGTTGCTTCCACACTGCCCCAACAAACACCAGTTGGCTGTTGGCAGTTGTTGTCACCTGGTAGCAGTCCAGGTCTACAGAATGTTCAGTGGGTACTGAAAAAGGTGACTTTTTTCAGATAGTTACCATCCAACAAAAACAAATAAACACAGACTGATGGTCCACACTGACCCAGCTGTTGGCGTTTTGTATGAGTTTGCTGGAGCATTAGTGTGCAAACATATTTGCGGTGACCACTTGTCCAGATTTCTCCAGACAGCCCTCTTTAATTTGCCCTCCTTTTTGACAAATACTGAATGAAACCATGGACAATGCTTAAGACTAGCAATAATGAACACAGTTCATTCTCCATGGAGCTTTGGAATGGCACATGTACGCTGTCAGCAGCACACCTTAACCAACCACCCAACAAATCTGTCTGCACATCTCCACAAATACACTGTCAGCAGCAACACCCCCACCCCAACGCACACACACACACACACTCCTCACATCAGTGTCCCTGTAGGAGACAGACACCATCATTTTTGAGGTGTCCTCCTTTTTCGACACAACTTGTCCTCCTTTTCAGAGTGTTGTCAGAGGTTGCTCTGTACATAGTGGATTGGGTGGCTAGTGTGAACAAAATGATACCATCAAAACCAGTTTGAAATTGATGCCAAAACTAGTTGTTTGTAGAGCATACTTTTAAGGTGTCATTGCATCATTCTTATTTGCTCGTTTTTCTGTCTATTTTTTTCATCAACTAATGGAGGCAGTTGGGGTAGAGGAACATTTTCACTTGCAGCATGCATATGCAACTCGGAGTGACCTATCATATTTCGAAAAGAGCAAGTACTACACGGTTTTTGGGGAATGACACCTTAAAAACTGGTGAATATATATATATCACTGATTTAAGACAACCTACTGAATAAAAATAGGATATTTATCAGGGACGTCTTTAGACTTGGGCATTTGGGGCTATAGTCCTGGAATCAATCACAGGAGCTTGAACTTTTTTTGAAGTCTATAAATCTAAGAACTATAGCTTAAAAATAGCAAGTACAATTCCAATATCAATCACAGGCTAATGGAACTGCTGTGATCACAGTATGTCATTGAGGGTTGTGTGTGTGTGTGTTTGCTATGCAGGTTGGGGGTGGGGGTGGGGGGCTTTGAGCTGAGCTGAGCTGACACTAAGCGCCAAAGGTTACAATAGTCCAACAATGCCTCTGGTACTCATTTATACCTGAAAAGCTTATAAGCATCAGGGTCTGTTGCAGGCTTGATCTTGCACTCCACCACCTCTGAATGAATCAATGAATTCACCAATTTTATAAATATCCTGATCAGGATGCATGATTTTCAATAGGCGTGAGCGACACCGGATCCATTCATTTGAGATGTTCTGCAGCCTCATCCCATGCTTGTAGTGCTCCACAGCAGTGTTTACCGCACCAAGCTGATGCAGGTTAAAGTCGCCATACATGCGGTGGCAGGCCTGGAGGTCTTTGGGCTGGAGGTCAGGAAGGGAGAACAGCTTCTGGAATTTTCTCTCTGCCTCTTCGGTGTTCTTCACCTCTGCATACCTCAGGGCCAGCTCCACCTGAGGGTATATGAAGGATGGATTTAGGCGAGCACCTTCCTCAAAGTGGAAGATACAGCGCATGAGGAGTTTGGGGTTGTGAGGCTGTCCCATTCCTACTGCTTTCCAGCGGTAGTTGTTGCCGATTTCATGGTGCAAGCGAGAGGAGTTTGGCGCCCTCTTCAGTATCCTAAGCAGCACGTGTAGGGCCATATCATACGACTGCTCTTTCTTCATGAACTTGGCCACCTGCAAAACCACGGCCAGGTTGTCTGGTGCCATGCCGATGGCTTTCCTCATGTAAACCCAGGCTTCAGCGTTTCTGCCATTCTTATAGCACTTCAGGCCCAGATAAACATGAATCATTGGATTTCTGGGGTCAAGGGTCATAGCTTTTTTTAACTGCTGTACAGCAGGGGAGACTATGACAGGCAGCCTCTTGTTCTCTCTCGTCTCCAGGCCCTCCAGGCGGAACAGGGCACAGGCATACCCTGTGTTCCACTCCTTGTCATCCGGTTCCTTTAGCAGGGCCTCTTGGAAGATCTCTTTAGCTCGGGTGTAATAGTGTGGCTTTTTTGAGAAGCACAAGAGAGCCCAGGCCTTTTCACTAAGCACCTCGCGATGTAAAGTGGCTGGCAGGCTCACAGGGATGGTTTCATAAGTCTCCCTTGTTTTCTGGAGGTAGGACTTGGCTGCAGCAGCATCCCCCATATGGTGATGCACCCAAGCCAAGTTTGCGTAAGTCACAGCACATTTTTTAGCACAGCAAGAATTTTTCTGCAGTGCTAGTTTAAGGTGTTCAAGGGACGCAGTAATGTGACCCTGCAAGAATTTCACATAGGCCAAAAAGTTCAGTCCATATTCTGCCAAGTTACCAATGTAATCTTGTGAGGAGAGGAGGTTTTCACTAAACTTCACCTCCAGGAAGTTGAGATCTGTGTCTTCTTTTTTTAGATCCCAGATATGGTGACACTCCAACTTCCTCAGTTCAGTTTCAAGCAGGATCTCACTACCTGGCACACTGTACACGCACACACACACCACAGAAACCACAGACACACACACACACACACACACACACATGTGCACAGACACACATAAAATACAAGACAGAGAAAAATAGTATTTATCAGTGATGTTATTTCCAGTGCCCCACAGTTGTTTGAAATGCTTATCTGGGAATGATGTCTTTAATGCATGAATTGATAATAGGCATGATTGATTTATTTATTTATCACAATTGAGATAGCAACAGCAATGTCATGTGTAACAATACATGAACACTATGAAGACAAAAACTTGGAAAGTCCCAGCAAGATGTTAATTACACTGTACTATACTGCTACTGTGCAGCAAAAAAAAACTAAACATTTTTTCCACTAATCTGACTAGGGTGTTACAATTTTTTAATACTTCTGCAATAATCATGATGACTAAACCTTATTAAAACATCAATGGTAATCACAAATAATGTAGCAATACACAGTTAGGAAAAACTATATGAGGTATAAACATTTTATATAGTGCATGGTTGTCAATAACCATGTTCATACTTACACCGGTCTTTAAGCCTCAAGACTAAGATGGATTGAGTGAAATATTGTCTTCATGTATCTGGATGTTACTCATCCATGAATGTAGCTCATGACAATAAGCTATTTATTTTACTTACCACATAGTGTTCATCGGTTTGTCCTGTGAAAGTATCAGCTGCAGGTTGAAAATCCCACACTGCACAACTGATAAGGTAGTGGGCAGTAAGAATCAGAAGATAGGTTTCATTTTCAGTTATGGCAAAGAGTGTCTTATGTAAGAAATGAAACCACATTTTAAAGGCAGCTGATAACCACCCTGGAGTTCAGCAGGCTAAAATCTGCCTTGACATGTCTTTTAATTTTTTTTTTGATAAATGGAATCAAAGCTTTTACACTTTACAATGTAATGTATATAAATTATGTATGTGACAATATCAACTGTTTTGTAAAAAACGCACCCAATTCATTCCAAATGTTTTGACTGAGTGTGGGATTTTCTCATTGTATAGTTACAGTCTTAAAATGAGAGATGACATATACAGCTATTGTAAGAAAAAAAGTGTATCCCTGAATGATTCTAATAATACCTAGACATTTTAATGAAGTGATATTGTATCTGCAGTGCTGCTAATACATTTATCGTACAGAGAAATGATTTGTATTAAAGGGTCATGAAGCAGAATCATTACTTTTACATATCTTGTGTAATTTTCTATAATGAGAAGCAGGTAAACAAACATGTTTGGTCAGGTCAGTGTCCTCTCATTATGGAGTTCTGTTTGCTAGCCTGGAGGCATTAAAATATGTTTGTCAGTTGCCAGGTTACAGAGTCAGAAACATTCTCTTTCATAGATAAAACTGGAGTTAAACAAGACTACTCCAAAACGTATGTGCTTTATTTGAAGACTGGCAGGAACATACCTTCAGATCCTATGTCTTATGTTGTATCAGTGCTGTGTGTCAGTAAGGTTGAAAACGGATATTCTGTAAGTCTTTGTCAAGAAATATCAATTATTTCTTTACCTCTTTGCAAAGATATGTCTGGTATGGTTTTAATTTTTGTTAAGACGTACATCTTTTAAAAGATATGGCTGTTAGCCTGTGTAGAAAATTTAGATATTGTAACTCAGTATAATCAAATAAGCTTGTAAACATTAATGTGAATTCATGCTTTTGCTCTCTCTTACTGGACACCACTGTTAAGAATAGTGTCATGCACCTGCTTGAACACCACTCAATGGACATAATTTTTTCCAGTATGTAAGGTGGCATTGATATCTCATCAGTCAGTGACATGGACAATTGCTGCAGAGCACAACATCCAAATTAGCGTTTAAACGCAAGGGTCAGTCCATCTCCAACAGTTAGCATGCTAAGATCAATCCTCTCATCTTTATGCAGCTTCTTGTTTAGTGTGTCAAGAGCCTGGGAGGTGATGTCATCCTCTGCTGGGGACACAACCCTACCACTCCAGAGCACCTAAAGGAGAAAAAGATTCAGTTGTGTCTGTGCCTTACACTAGAGGTGTACAATGGTGGGTAGTAGACAGAGGTGGAGATACCAGCCAGGCCTGCCGACAAGGTTGGACAAACGGGCCCTGGGAAAGGAGGTGCTCAGAACTGGTCCCTCCTTACATTATGGACTATGGGGTGGAGGCCCTATCAGATTATCTTGTCCCAGGTCCAGCCAATACTGTCAGTGGGCCTGATACCAGCTTCATAAGGTAAAACCCCTGCCATGCATGTCCTCTGTATGTGCTTTTAGGGTGATTTCACTAATTGGCTGATCTATCTTTCAGGAAATGTGTGGGCTCATTTGGATGGGCTGGTGTAAATGTTGGCAGGGTTTTTTTTTATTTTCTGAAGCCGGGATCTCCACCTTTGATAGTAGATTAAACAAAAGAAATGGATTTCCCATGTCAATTTTTCAATTTTTTGAGGTAACCAATGAACTGATTTTCACCAAAAAAAGAATCACCTTGAGGCAGTGACAATACCAACATACTATCAAAATTTCTGAAAAATGTATGACTTTTTGAGTTATTTTGGTAACAAACAGACAGACAGACAGACAGACAGACAGACAGATAATCGCCAGCAAAAGGAAAAATGGCAGAGGTTATGTGAATACCTGTCATACTCACATTGTCAATGGCTATAATGCCTCCTTTCCTTACAAGCTGAAGTGATCTCTCATAGTAATTGTCATAATTGGTTTTGTCTGCGTCAATAAAAACGAAGTCAAAGGTCTCTGCTTCACCAGCTGCAAGAAGCTCATCTGTGGCATATGGGACATGTATCCATGAGTGTCGGTGCTTAGCTGTTTGTGTACCAGTGTGTGTGATTAGTTTAAAATTGTTCGTCTCCTTCTTAACCAGCTGTTGTGTATTTGAAAACTGAACTTCTGACAGGTCCATACATTTTATGTAGCGCATATTTACCAAGGGTTTTTAGAGCTGGCTGTAGACGAATATCTACTTTGTCCTCAACCCCCGCCTAGAGAGAGAGAGAGAGAGAGAGAGATATGGTGGTGAGAGGAAAGTTGATTCTTCATCTTAACTTATTAGATGTTATTCCCTCTCCATTTCCTTGTTTAGCGCTCTCCCCATGTAAAGAACTGGTGCACCCCTTGTCTCCATCTGATAAATTGCATTATGTTTCTCCAAGAGTGCAGTCATATTTCTTCTCCACTGGGTCCTCTGAGACTGAGGAGGACTACACTGCAGAGTGAATGTGCAATAGCCTGTCTGACACTGCAGGTACAGATTCTGAGCTAGACTTCTAGACCTTTCCGTTTCCACCTGAAGTTTTGCTGGCAGCTTCATCCATGTCAATCAGCATCTTTACGCACAGGCTGACTGACACCCCTGCCTCTTCTGACACTTTTAATGGGATCCTCAGCATTTGGCCTGCAGTCTCATTGCACAAACGACAAAATTAGTGCTTGGAAGTGGAAATTAGTCCAACTTGCATCAGCACGCAATGATACCAAGAGTAAAATGGTGCAGTGGCGATGATTATGTTTTAGAGTTGTAGGCATTTCCTGAGACACAATACAATCAAAAGGGATACAAA